>NW_024121654.1:15256337-15504109 GCF_016745375.1 Pimephales promelas
TATCGGTTCTAGGCACGGGCGAACCGGGCAGTCGCCCGGGGCGGCATCACTTCATGTCACATGGGGGGCGGCACGAGCAGTTAAAAAAAATACTCTGTGCCGCGAAGGTTTTCTATTTTTTATCATTTCGATTCAATTATTGGCAATGGCGCCCCTGCTTGCTGAGAAGGTGCCGTGCACAGAAGCGATGTCAAGGTGGTCTCTTGATTAGTTCACGTATCGCGTCTTTTTCGCGCTTGAGGTCGTTATTTCAAATAGGCGATTAGGCGCACGGGAAGCGCGCTCATTATGCGCTCACGGGAGGCGCAGTCATAAACTTTTCAGTATGGGAGTCAGTGGTGTAGTGGTGCCTGGAGAAGTGGGTATACTCTTAATTTATGCCCCCAATATTTTTTTAAGCGTCCAAGCAAAGGATGAACGCTCTGTGTTATAAACAGTTACGTGTAAGACTACTAGTCTTGCATTAGTATTCAATATGCAAGACGAATAGAGTATAATGAATACAATAGAACATATAGAATCAGTAGTATTCTTGCATATCAGGGTCGCACATATGGTTTTCTAAATACCCAGGTGCCAGGTCCCATAAATGATATTGTTAGGGGGGTTCGGGGGCATGCCCCCCCGAGAAAATTTTGATTTTCCTGATCTCGAAATGAGAATTTTAAGGTGTTTTGATGGCCAAAAAAATTGACAACAGTAGCTTTAAAATCATGAAGTTGCCTATTTGGTCAGATTCTTAAACATGAGAATCAGTTCCAGTTTCAGCGACTTTTCTTTCCTAAATTAATCAATGTTTTTTGGACTAATCTGTTAATTTAATAATTGGTTCAATTGCTCACTCAAAAAGACAGTCACTTGTCGCCACCCTCTGGCTCAATGATGTAAGTGGCGCAAACACAGACAAGCGGAGTTATACAAACAGTGAAAAGTCAAACACATTCGAAAAAACGTTATACAAATATATTTATACAATAATAATGGCAATATATTTAATAGGGTGATTGTGTTGTTAAATTGAGCTTATAATTTCCATTGTCTTTTATCAAACTGATTATTTCTGTCGGTCATTTAAAACGTCTATTGAAAAACAGCCGTAAATTTGAGCTACTTTTATCTTATCTCGCACTGTCGTTAACTGAAGTGAAGCGTCGCGTTGGGATTCGCGCTCGGCTCGCGCTTCTGTGAACAGAAATAAGCCTACTGCATTCTTTGATTGGTCTCACGAACATTTTAACATTGACGAGCAGGTGTTTGAGTGCTGAAGCAGATCAGATGAGAAGGTCAGTTATCGTCGCGAATCATTGCAGCAACAAATTAGACTTAATACGGGTACGACTCTAACTGGGTGGGTTTTTTTTATTCACGAAATTGGATTAGCAACTGACGTCAAGATGCGCGTCAGAGGGGATTTAGAAGTGGGTATACGCAATGCCGACTGAAAAGGAAGTGGGTATACGCCGTATCTGCGTATACCCTGCACTACACCACTGATGGGAGTGCATGTGCACCCAAACACATGGGTGTTTTTTCTCTTCTCCGTAAATAAATCTTTTAGCAGAGCTACAGCAAGCGTTTTTCTGTGGTGGAAATACATTAGCTATACTAAAATGTCTCTGTCGTTGTGGAGAGCGCAGTGCATGGTTGTATTATAGCAACGACAGCCATGGGGAAATCGGTCCGAATTTTACTATTAATAATAAAAGATAAGCTACTGTGCATTATAAATACCAGGAATGTATCTTTATTGACTCATTCTTTTTATAGAGATGATTGAATGCTGAAATATGAGGTTTACATTTTTTAAAATCTTTTTTTGTGTTAACCGTTTTTAGTAGGTAAGATAAACAAACTCCTTTAAAACAAATCTTTAATGTTATTAACTTGGTGAATTGATTTCATTGTGTATTAGGCTTTTTGAACAAGGTGTGTGATCATGTTGGTCATTATATTCATGAAATGAAAATAATTTACATAATGATAAACTTTGTGTTTTTACAGTAGCCAATATGCAAAGTACAAATTTCTATTTTCTATTTGCTCGAAGGGGGTCTCGCCCTGGGTGTAATCCAAAGTAGAACCGCCACTGATCAGGAGATCCCCTTGACATCGTTTCTGCGCACGGCACCTTCTCAGCAAGCAGGGGCGCCATTGCCAATAATGGGCTCTATGCACGGCAGTATTTCCGGTGAAGCATTAGGGATGCTCGATAACTTCCGCCGATCGTAGAGTCCAATGCAATGCCGAGAATTTATATTGAATTTTATACTCCATGGCTATACTAAAGAACCGTTAGTCACAAAAACAGATAAAACAGACACCCCTCGTTGTGTTTATGCTTCTTTTTAAAATTATATTAAATAAGTATAACTATATATAAAATTACATCTAAACGTATGTACGTTTCATTTCAAAGACTGGAGGACAGTAAATTTTGAAGACTCTGCCATAATCCCGTTTTCCTCGGTTTTCCTCCGCTTTAATCTCCACAACCGGAAATGGACGAGCATCCTTGCGTCAAATGCGGAATTTATGCGTGCATATAGCCCATTGAATCGAAATGATAAAAAATAGAAAAACTTCGCGGCACAGAGGATTTTTGTTTTTAACTGCTCGTGCCGCCCCCCATGTGACATGAAGAAATTCCGCCCCGGGCGACTGCCCGGTTCGCCCGTGCCTAGAACCGATACTGACTCACACACACACACACACACACACGCACACACAACTAACTGACTGACACACACACACACTGTGACTAATCTTTGGTGAGTTGTAACACTATATCTAGTCCAACAGTTTAAACTGATCATTTTAACTCGTCCCTTTGAGCAGACCGGCATCATTTACTTTAATTCAGTTTAATTCTGTCTTGTCTGTTTTAATTAATTGCTGTTTCTGGAAACTTGAATTTTCTTAACGGATGAATAAAGTGTTTATCTATCCATGTAATCGTGTGTTTTACTGGCGTTTGCACAGTTTCCCCTGTTAGATCCAGTCACACAGCAGCTCTTCTGACACTCAGTCCGGCTGAGGTGTGTGTCGCGGGAAACGGCTCAATGATTAACCCTTTACAGGATTAGAGAGGTCGGGATCACTGGGATTAGCCAATCAGGTCACGACGATTGAGTCGCTCTCAATACTCGTGATGTCATATCCATATTATTCTGCAAGCGGAGTTTCCTATGAATGTGCTAGACGTCCACTTATTAACCACTATTGGTAAACGATAAAACCAGTGTTTATGATTATGTTACCAGTTTGCAATATAGACTCGTTTATTTTTTATTTTTTTGAACAGGTAAAATAACTGAAAGTGAACGACACCGAAAGCCAGAAAAATCATTTTTTTAATGTAGCATCATTTCATTCAGCCATGCTTTTTATAACTGACAGCAATAAATAATGAAAAAAAATTATTAACAAATATTCGGTTACACTTTATTTTAAGGTGTCCATGTGTATTTCATTAAGTGCTGAGTTATAATAATAAACTATATGTATTATGTACTAACTATAGGGTTAGTGATTTATTTGAGGATTAGTTGCGTGTCATTATCCATAATTTATAGTTATTACTACAGTAACTACATGTAAAATGTGTAACGAGGACACTGTAAAATAAAGTGTACCAAATATTCTTACATTAGGTCTTATTAAATGATTTCTAGATGTTTGAGTGAGTGAAACACTATATTTACTCCAGGTTTATAGTGAATAGATAAAGTGTTTTGAACAGGCATGGAGATCAGCGTCTACGTTCCCTCCAGGTTCCTCGAGCCCAGAACAGCTTCTCTAAGAAACAAAAGGAGAGTCCGCATATTAAAGTCCACAACACCATCAATCATTACACAAGAATGAACACACACCTGAAAGCTTTCGCTTGTTTCTGGAACAGTCTCAGCTTCTCCATCTCTTCTGATAGTTTCCTCAGATCGTCCCCCTCAAATGTCGGAAGCACTGGGTCCTTTGATTGTGGAAATACAAGAATCAACACATTTAAAACAAAGAATCTGCAGAGATGTGTTTGATGGTGTTGAACAGCACACACTCCTGCAGAACGGTGATCTAACAGAAGTGTTGAGCACATATACACACTGCGTCTGACAGCAGTTTCCAGATCAGATCCGGATCCGTGTTTTCAGGAGCCTGATGGAATCGGCCTCGGGTTTTATGGGCCAGACACTTCAGAAACTCACTGCCCGATCTGGTCACAAACATCACACTATCACACACACTACGACATGAGCAACATTAGTTAAACACACTTTACTTCAATAGTCTTCAGTGTAAGCTCTGAATCTCTTTTTAAATCTCATAGAAACCGATTAAGTTTAAACTGCATAAGATCTGTGGCTTGAAACCCATCTAAGGACACATTTACACGACTACAGTGTAATAATGATAAAGGTTTGTGCTTTGTGCTGTGAAACTTTTTAAGAACAGACGACAAAGTTGTCCAAATGATTCCCATTCACATGGATCTGTAAATACGACTGAAAACGCTGTATTACTCATGCCAGACCAGTAGATGGCGATGTCACTTTATAAAGAAACACTACACAACTATAGACTCAACACATAATACACATGCGCATCACGTCACAGTTTCACAAACACAAATTCACAAAAGGTTGTGTTTTCAGGCTGTTGTCGTGTAAATATCGTTTTGTCTGTTTTTAATCGAAAATGTGCCCTAAAATTGGATTTTTAAAAAGATGACGATAGGTAACATCTGATAGACGAGGACTTGTTTAAATTGCAGGGATGTTGTGATAGTCTCAGGAGCATCAGTGAGAATGGTAATAATTTTAGTTTTTATGACTCGCTGATACAATCTAATAAAAATCATTTCTTCATAAAACACAAAATCTGTTGCCAAAGTAACATTTTCTGTGATGAAAGCTGACAAAAAAATGTCCTGAATCTTGACCAAGGATCAATACAAAGACAGCAGGCTTGTTCAAACCAAGAACGATAACTATAAAGATAATATATTAGTGTCCACACCAGCAGACCGTATCCTTCTGTTTATTTAAGCACATGTCTTTACTTTAAATGCTCAAACTCCACAGCTGGATGGATTCTGATTGGCTGTTAGTGATTTTATCGTTCATTATCTGGATAAAATCGTTCTGAAAGTGATTTCAACGGTATTGGCTTATGT
Source organism: Pimephales promelas (assembly GCF_016745375.1). The sequence continues at coordinate 15,261,505 of NW_024121654.1, forward strand.
TATGCCCTAAATTAATAAACTGTATTTTTTCTATGTACATTTCTGAAATGCACTTTCTGTAAAGCTGCTTTGAAACAACATGAATTGTGAAAAGTGCTACGTTGAATTGAATTGAATACTGTTTCTCTGTGCCGTTATCGCTATGTCGAGGTCTGAACTCTGCAATTCTTTAATATTGAGAGAGATTTTCAGATCTATATGTGTATAGTTATTGTCGCTGGTGTGAACGGGTGTTTGTAGTTGACCTGTCGTGAGGGTTGAGTGCGACGGTGTGGACGGTGAAGCTCTTCTCTCGTCTCAGGGTGTCGATCTCTCTCAGTATTAGACTGTGGCTCGAGTCACTCCCTCCATCACAGATCAGATACAGACCAACATCATCTGACAAACCACAGCCGGCCTGAGCAAATACAGTCACACTTACACTCACACACACCAGAACAACTGAGGCCCGCTTTACAGCTGCAGTTAAGAAGCGCTTTAGTCGATCGCATCACAAGTGGACGACACTAAATACACTGTAAATAAAACATCTTCATGATTTGTAATCACAACATTTTTTCTTTTGTCAAATCAACTTAAATAATTTATGTAGTTCAGATAACATAATATTTTGAGTTTCTGATGATTAAATCGATCTCCTTCATTGAATTAACTCAATTTTTCCATTTCAATGAACTTCAAATTTGAAGGCAACCAGGTTACTTTTTTTGTTTACAATATTTTGAGCTTGTCCACTTTCAAACACTTCCAGAGGGAGTTGAATACACACTCGACCGGATTGCTTTCGTAGTTTAAACACCCGTGGTCGACTATCTACTGGACTAATGCTAAACATTATGAGAAGAGCTCGAGCTAGACGGGTTTAAACTATGTCAAGTTTGGTTTAAAGATGAAAAAGTTTCAAGCAGTCCAGTCATCTCTGGTCACGTTCATATGTAAATTGCGTGAGTTTATTTCATCCATTAGATGAAAAGATCTGAAAAACATCCATTTCCCGCCCGTAGACCCTCCTCTTGAAGAAATCAGAGCAGAAGTGGTTGAAAGTGGACAAAAGTGACGAATTAAAACACAAGACGTGAACGGGAATGTGTGTCTCTCGTCTACTTGTGATCCGATCCAGCAAAACGCATCTTAACACCAGCTGTAAACAGGAGACCTGCAGGAGAAGAGCGTTAAACACGGAAACGGGGAGTTTCCATAACCAAAACTGAAAAATATGGAAATGTTCTTATGACAAAAATTAGTAAGCCGAGTTGAGCACACACTGCAGCCATTGAGCAATCCCGATGATGTTTTCCAGAAAGCCATGTGATAACAGTGTGTATAAAGGCAGTAATTGTGAGTGTACCTGCAGCGCCTGCAGTGTGTGTGACGGCCCGTGTGAAGTGAGTCGACTCAACCACTGCACTGCCTCCACACACTGATCCTCACTGGACTCCACCGGCGCCGGCTGCCACATACACACCCCTCCAGAGAACGCCAGCATCGTAAACCTGACACACACACACCGGCCAGCAAACTCACTGACCATGATAGGAAACTTTCACCCATGATGGACCCTTTTCACATTTCTAGTGTGGTGAACTGAGGAAATGTGTCATCACAGGCCTTGTCCACACTAATGCGCTTTAGTTTGAAAACACTGTTCTCCTGTTGTAGTGTGGACTGTGAAACGGAGGTTTTAAAAACGATGATGTAAGTTTAGTCATGTGACGCATGTTGTACCAATAGATATTCATGTTTATACTGCTATTGTGCCTGTTATGTGCTATTCACTGTCACACTGTTGCTAAATATATGTTTCTTTGCACACTCTTCATATCACAGTCCTGCACAGATGACAGAAAATTCACTCACATTTGCTGTCCTTTGACAAAACATGAGAGCAGTCGCGATTTACACCAAATAATTAATGGTGACTGCCCAGCTAACAGAATTTTGTTATAAGAACGTTCTCTAAATATTCAGTGTTGTTTCTGGGAACGTGAAAAATGTCCAGTTTTCTTGACGTTAGAGGAACGTGTTTTATAAGGCATAATGTTCCTCAAACGTTCATTAAACGTTATTTTCGATTAAAAATTCAACATGATAGTAATGTTGATTTCTAACATTCCAAGAACATAAAAATGTCCAGTTTCCTGAATGTTACTACACAGCAAAGACTCAAGAGTGTTAAAGTTAATGTGCTAATTAAGTTATTGATTGAATGATGATTGAGCATTATTGAAGACACCTGATGAAAACAAGCAGAATCACTGAAGAAGAAAACTTAAATTTTAGTCACCATTATAGAGATCAGTGTTTGGTTTAGTTGGGCAGTTTACCTTTACATGTTTATCTTTAGAGTTTGTTTGGCTGCTGTACATGTGTTATGACAGCCAGATGAACAAAGAGAAAAAGTGATCTGATGTTGTTGGTTATGTTCTAACGTAATAGTTATTTCACAATCATATGATCTGAATCACTGAATTTAAGTAGTACTAATCTCTGATAAGAATGTATATTGGTCATTACAGAATCAAAGTGATTTAACAGCATAAAACACAGTTTTTCAATGTAATCCAAAAGATTTCTTTAGAGTTGTTCTGATCAAAAGTCATTGAAAATGGAATTGTTTTTGGACAGATCAGTGTATATTGATACACAGATATCAATAATTAGCCTGTGATTCTCAACAATGGTGACAATAATAAAGCATGTTGCAGTGGATTCTGGGTGCCACCAATCAAAACTTATTCATAGCTCCCATCATACATTGCGGTATGAATAAATTATGATCTAAATTGTCTTACGAATCTCCTTTTCCTAATTGAATATTCTTTTTGTCACCATTGTGGAGATCCATACACTGAATCTATATGTCTATGTGCCTGAAAGAAAGTTTGAGTTTTATCCTTCAGTGATTCTGCTTGTTATTATCAGGTGTCTTCAATAAATTCTCTATAGAGCAAAAGAAGTTCCCTCACCTGATGCTGTTGGCATGCAGCTGATCCCAGATCAGTGCGGTCAGTCCCTTCTGGAGTTCAGGCAGGAACGAGGCCATTGATCCGGACACATCCAGCAGAACACACACGTCCTTCTCCAGCACGGATCCGAACATTCGCCTGCTGCCTGCTCACACATGAGAGATACACACATCAGGAACAGCCTTTGAGCCCTAAAAATACTGCCTGTGCAAAAGAGCACTACGTTCTGGAACAGAGCCGAACTCGAAGTTTTGTGTTTAGTACTGATCTTCAAAGAGAGAGACACACCATCCTCAGTTATTTATAGTTATCTAAGTCAGGGTTTCTCAAACATTTTGGCGCCAGGGACCCCTTTCAGGGGAAAAAAAATTCCAAGGACCCCCCTCATATTTATAACAGTTATTGAGCACAAAGTTAATGTGTGAGCGGCAAATGAAATATTTTTGCACAAAATGAATGGTCTCCACCCAGGGTACTATGCAGGAATTTCTAAACAGCCTACTGAGGTAACGAAAGTGATCTTGCTAGGAATCACTTAGTTAGGATCCCTCACTTAGGAATTTTTGATGTTCTTGATCTACACATGTGCATTTTAAGGTGTTTTAAGGCCCCACAATTGGATAACTATAGATTTAGTAGAAGCATGTCAGTCAGTGGCATACTTTTTTTTTTTTTTTGTCAAGATGTCATGAAACACAATCACATATTCCAATCAGGAATGGCCTTAAAAGAGAAATGTTTCAATAATTAGGCCTATTCTGTACACAAATAAAGCCCATAAGCCTATAAATACAATGATAATGGCATTATGTTTAATAGGTGCGTGCGTTGTTAATTTGAGCTATTGTAATTAGCTAAAAAAAACATACAGTATATGTTAAATATATGAATCCATAATCTCATGGGCACAGTATGTTTCTATTGACCTGCTTTTTCCTTTGTTAAAGTTGAGCTTGATTAATACTTGCAAACTGATTGTTTCAGTCGTTTTTTAAAACTTTTATCTAAAACAGCTGTTTAGTTTATGTTAATTAAGGCCTACATCTTATCTCGCACTTTATGACCGTTGACTGAAACGTCGTGCGGGGAACTTTGAGTTCACTCCGACTCAAACATTTTGACATTGACGAGCTATCGTTGTTAGTCTGCTGAAGCACCTCAGACGAGAAGGTCAGTATCATCGCGATGTGCATCCTTGCAACCTCAGTTGTGGGTACGGCCCTGTCACTATGCACTTTTATTTTGATAATGATCAGACTTCTAATGTCAAATCTGTAGCAGTGCTAGAACTGACTATTGTGCGCGCACGCGAGACGCCGGCGCGCAATTACATGGGAATTTTTCCTCAGCAGTGGAAACTACTCTTATTTATGGTCATAGATAAGACAAGAGTGCATCATCCGAAACGGTAAAGTGTCCATTTTTTTATTTGTCTATAGGCTACATTATAAATGACTACAAAATGTCATGCCTTTTAAAAATACAGAAAAGAACCGGATGCGGGTTCATGCCGTCTCTCTGTCTCCTTTCTGGCGCACGTCCCGCAAAATCAACAGCAGCGAATCTACTTGACGCAAAGACATTATCTATCTATAGAAAACTTTAAGTGTCTACTTTGTATTGTTTTATGTTAAATGCTTTATATAAGTTACTTAGGAATAAACAGCATGTTTTCAGATGATAAAGAAAACATGACTCATAGCATGAAAAAAAAACGTTAGGTTGTAAATTATTTCGCGGACCCCCTGGCTTTAGCTCGCGGACCACCAGGGGTCCACGGACCCCACTTTGAGAACCACTGATCTAAGTAATCATTATAAATTAGCTATCATTCAAAATACCCGTGAATACCATTTCATAACTCGACAGTGGGTTATGAAAATGGCACTTTAAATCTATTTAGCGAACCAAAACTTTGTTAGGCATATGGCCTTGATTTTATTTTGTACAATATAAATGAAAGAATAATGAAAAGAAACTGACAGAAACAGCTCATTTGCTCCATATAGAGATACAAAGCCATCTGGTGGCAAGAGTCATGAAATATCATGTTATATTATTATTTTTCCACAAGAGGTCGACAAAGACACCCAATGTAAGATATTCTGAGCTGATTTGATTCATGCATGAAATTATGAGTTATTTTGAATTGAAGTTGAAAGAATGTGAGGAATGTGCTTAAATGACTATTTATTTAGTATTTATTGATCAAATCTAGTAATTTAAAGGTAAAAAATTACATTAAAAAATGAAAAAATATAATCAAAATTAAATTAAAAAAAAGCTTTCTGGAGATTTTTTTTCAGGTCTTTTTGACCTGCGAGGGAAAGTTAAATAACGCAAGGGATCCCGCAAATATTTCATATAAAAGCAAGCACACGATCATATTTGACATAAATGAGAGTGCTAGTTGTGTGTGTGCTGACCAGCTGTACTGTACCTGTCAGTAACCACTCCAGTCTTCTGCTGTATCGCTGCATCAGTTTGTCCGTCTGACTGAGGTAGTGCTTTAACTCTCCAGGAGTCAGATGCAGGTGTTTCACAGCCCCCTGTGATCAACATCAAGACAAACATTACACTAAACATGCAGAACACACACATGTGCTCAGTATGACTGGTGTTACACAGCGCTGGCCTCACATTGAGGACGACACTCGGGAATATGCCGCAGTATTTAGCAGACACTCGCTTCTGGACGGACCGCACCAGTTTGTTGTGATGGCAGCATTCAGGCCCAGATACCAGTGTGTGAAGGTCCAACTTCAGATGCTTTATACCAAACCTTTTCAGCCACTTAAAGAGCACACACACACACACACACACACACACACACACACACGCAGAAACACATAAATACTGCTTTAATAACGATTAATCTAACAGTTTTTAGTGTGTAATGAGCTGATTGAGTTATAGTGTGTTGAAAGTAGCGTTTATGGTAAGCAGTGTGACATTTCCCAAACACACTGGAGGCACTTGACCAATCACAACACACTGATCCAACCAGTCACAACCAATCAGAGCACATTGTGCTTTTCAGAAGGAGGAGCTTTATAGAGACAGGCACTAAACAGACCGTTACTGACAGACTGGGAAGAGAGGCGCTGCAATAATGGAGAAAATTAGAAAAATTATGTTTTTAAACCTAAAATAAATAAATAAATTAAAATAAAAACTATTCTAGTACAACCTAAAAACAAAATCAAGACTTTGTAAAAGGGCATAATATATCCGGTGTGTAATTTTGTACGGACATTAAAACACTTTCTATTCTCCCTCCTATCACATCTGCAAGACGTTCTCAGTGTTTGCTATGAGGTTTCTGATCTCTAGTAGGTTTCTAATTGGTTGCTAAAGAGTTTAGAGTGATTTCTAAGGTGTTGCTCGGCAGTTATTAAGGCGATATAGAAAGAAAGAGAGACAGATGAAACATTTGACCATCTTCTATATAAAAAGTTAGCTACTAGGTCAGAACAGGACCCCAGCTAACAGGGAACGGTCTCAGAACTTTTGCTAAAGTTCCCGAAAGGTTCTCTTAAAGTTATGAACAAACCTTATTCCAGTGACATTAATATAACTTTCCTTCAAAGTTTTCCGGTCTTTAATAATGTGCTCAAAACTTTAGGGCACGAACATTATTTACACAACGGTCATGGGACTTTTTTTTCTGGATGTTTTAGTTTTTTTTTAAATGTTATGCATTTCAGAATGTTCAGAGAACATTAAAAAATAATGTTCCCATTATATTTCCATGATTTAATTATTGTGAATGTTCATGGAATGTTTCCTTTAACTTTCATATAATCAATAAAAAAAGAACTTTAAAAACAAGGAAAAAAATTGTTTTGAATATTCAGAGAACAATATTGTTATCATAACCTAATGGGAATGTTAGCGAAACGTTTTTAGAAATTATTTTGTTAGCTAAGAATAAAAAATTGGCATTTTTATATTGAAAAATAACAGGATGGTTCATCTAGTACAGTACCTGTTTAGTTGAACAGATGTCTTCATGTTTCGGCAGTTTAATGGTGTTGATAGACTTACGCACACTCTTGGGTTTGGGATATTTCTTGAAGACAACACCTAGATAAGACAATCAATGCTCTATGACACAACATGAAGCAGAAATGCATATGAGATATGGATAATGGATATATCACATGTTTACATGTTTCTGGCTATGACAAGACAAACATGGAAAATCCATTTCCACAAACCGAAGTTGCCGTCTTCCATGAAGAAGACCGACTGAGACACAATGGTTCTCCTCGGATCAGCAGCTGGAGTCCTGAAATCAGCTGACTGCACTGGAAAAATGAAAAACACTAAAAATAAATACTCTGAAAAAAAAATGAATGCACCATGATTCACATAAATAGCCCAGCGTTTAGTCTGAGAGGAAATCAGAGGATGTTTTAGACTGAGACAATTATAGACACTGACATGCTTTCAGAATCAGACGTGCACAGAATGAGTTGCTTTATCTGGAACAATATAAAGCAAAAAGTAAATTATATATATAAATATATATATATATAGAGAGAGAGAGAGAGAGAGAGAGAGAGTTTTTTTGAGTTTTAAAACGCTTTATTCAACAACAGTTATTTGTTATTTAACAAAAGAAAACACAACAACAATCAAAAACCAACAACAACACTACATGACTTTACCTTAAATCACATATAAAAAACAACTCATTGTCAAGTATAGAACACATACCAACATCACAACACCATTCAATCTCAAAAACGTTGATTGCATTCATCATCTTGTAATAATTAAAATCAACAAGAATTCTTGATTTAAACATATTCTTAAAAACTGATACAATATGTTGCCCATTTCTCTGTTCTATTTCATTCCTTCTGGAAATATAAATTGCTAATTTGGCTTGGCCAACAATAAAGTTAATCACCTGACACTTGTACTTCTGTAATCTACTATACTTGAAGCCAAATATAAAACATTGCTTTGTAAAAGAAATACCTAATAAAGAGAATAAAAATTCCAGAAGGTCAAAAAGTGGAGAAAGTCTGTGACAGTTCATAAAACAATGGAATATTGTTTCTTTCTCTAAACAGAAAGGACAATTATCATTTACAGTGGGATTCAATTTCGCCACAAAGGCATTTACAGCGATTGCACCATGCAGTATTCTCCACTGGAGATCGCCTGCTCTTTTAGTCAATGGTGGTTTGTATAGTACTCTCCACTCTGGTTTTAATTCCTCTACCACACCAAACTTGTCTCTCCATACTGTGTCGATTCTACCTTTTAATGTATGTTTATTTATTACCTTCACAATACATTTATATAAGATCTTTCCTTTAACTGTACACAAATCAACATTTTCATTTGCATTCAAACACAACAGAGGACTATTATGTGAGCATTCCTCAAGATCAGGTGTACTTCTGATGTCTGGGAAGAGGTCATTATCATCAGGGACAATCTTACCCATACTGTAACTCTCAAGTAGAGCTTTTTCCTTGGAGTTTAAAACCCCATCCAGTTTGTTCAGAAAACTTCTAACAAATCTCACTGATCTTACTCCCAAATGTGTAGCAACAGTTTCTGCATTTTTTAGTCCAGGTCCTGCTTTTTTAACAATATCTTTCAATTGCAACAGTTTCTTTGACACAAGCAAGTTTTTTAGTCCTGGAAGGTCAACTCCTGACACATCAAGGCGACTTCCAAACACAACAGGTTCCTCAAGCAACCAGAAAAGAGATGTGGCTGACTCTGCCCATTCATGCTTAAAAAGTCTCCAAACTTTAAAAAGACTTCTATAAAATGAAGGTATTCTAGACAAATCCAGGAGATTATAGTCCATTAAAAACAGTACAGCATGAAGTCCCATTCCGTTCACTCCAGATAAGATAGTCTGTGCTAATGGTCTCCACACTAGATTCTGGGGACCCATCAGCAAACGCTGAATGAACTGCAGCCTAAAAGTCGCTCCTCTGCTGACCAGATTCACCAAGCCTTGACCTCCTTCATCCCTTGGCAGGAAAAGCACACTTTGAGGCGTCCAGTGTAGATTATCCCAGAAGAAATTGACCATTTCTGCTTGAAGTTTTGGTAACAGTCCCAGAGGCGGATCGACACAGGCAAGTCTGTGCCATAACGAGGATCCCACCAGATTGTTGATTATGAGCGTACGACCTCGATAAGACAGTTTGGGGAGTAGCCATTTCCATCTCTGTAAACGTCCTTTGATTTTTTCTAGCATACAATCCCAATTTTTTGTAACAAAGTCATCATTCCCTAGAAAAATTCCAAGATATTTAAATCCACCTTTCTTCCACATTAAACCACCAGGCAAACTGGGTGGACCTCTATTCCAATCGCCCATTAAAAGGGCCTCACTTTTCTCCCAGTTGACTTTTGCAGAAGACATTTTTTTAAAACTGTTAACAATAATCTTCAATTTTTCAATGTCATCAGCACCAGATATAAAGACAACTACATCGTCTGCATAAGCAGAAAGGTGCAACGTGATATTACAGTGTGGTATAGTAAAACCACTCAACTCATTTCTTAATTTATGAAGCAGAGGTTCAATAGCCAGGGAATAAAGCATGCCCGACATGGCACATCCCTGTCTAACTCCCCTCTGAATCGTAAACGGAGCACTCAAACCACCATTGACTTTGAGAACACTCTCAATGTCACAATACATGGCCTCAATCATATTTATAAAAACCTGACTAAAACCAAAAGCTTCTAAAACATCTCTCAAATATGCATGCTCTACACGGTCAAAGGCTTTTTCTTGGTCTAACGAAATTAGACCACCATTTACACCGAATAGCCTTGCAACCTCCAAAACATCTCTGACCAATGAGACGTTATCGAGGATTGACCTATTTGGTATGCAATAATTCTGATCAGAATGTATTATTTGACTCAGAACTTGACTTAACCTTGTAGCTAAAGCCTTTGACAAAATTTTATAGTCGGCACATAACAGAGATATCGGTCTCCAATTGCTTATATTTTGGAGATCTCCCTTCTTGGGCAGGAGGGTAATAACAGCTCTTCTACAGCTTAATGGTAACAATCCTTTATTCAAACTGTCATTAAGAACTAAAAAGAAATCTTCACCAATCACTGGCCATAAAATTTTATAAAAATCAACAGGAATCCCGTCAATGCCAGGACTTTTTCCATTTTCCATCTTCATCATAGCGATATATAATTCTTTTTGTGACAAATTTTGTTCAAGCTTAATGTTAGACTCTTCATCAATCTTTGGAAGACCGTTAAAAAAAGTGAAATCATTATCTTCTCTTTGAGACAATTCACATTTATATAAGTTTGAATAAAAATCAACAGCATGTTTGCGTATCTCACTAGGCTCAGTAAGCTCTTTCCCTATGTCCGAGCGTAATGAATGAATGATACGACTTTGGCCGTTTTTTTTTTCCAAATTGAAAAAAAATTTAGATGGTGCATCCATTTGTGAGATGCTTTGAAAACGTGAACGTATTAACGCCCCTTGAGCTTTTGTACCCAACATATCTGCAAGCATTTCCTTTTTGGATTTGCTACTATCAAAGCAATCACCGTCACCTGTAGAAGCTGTTGTATTTAAAAGTTCTATAATTTCATTTTCTAAAATCTTCATTGACTGGGCCATATCTTTAGTGGCATTAAGAGTGTACTCTTGACATAACTGTTTTATGTGGACCTTGCCACAATCCCACCATTGTTGTAAGGAAGTATAAAACTGTTTTTGTTTCTTAAAATTTTCCCAAAACAAATAAAAAATGTCAATAAACTTTTTATCATTTAAAAGGGATGTATTAAAGTGCCAATAAGCACTCTTTAAACACACAGAATTAATAAAAAAATTGCAAACAACAGAACAGTGATCAGAAAACCCTACAGGAATTATTTTACATTCTCTGACCAGATTTGCTTGATAATTAGACACATAGAGCCTATCCAGTCTTGCCATAGAAATAATATTATCTCTACTATGTGCCCACGTATACTGCCTATTCTTGTGATGCACATTCCTCCAAACATCACACAAATCAAATGTTCTCATCAACTGCGTGAACGCTTTTTGAGAGGCAATATGTGGCTCTAAGTGATTTCTGTCCAATTTATCATTCTCAGTACAATTAAAATCTCCACCGAGGAAAAATAATTCTTCAGGGCTTAGGTCTTTCAGGGCAACACTAATTGTATCAAAAAAAGCAATTCTTTCAGCCCCTTTTGTGGGGGCATAAATATTTAAAAAAGTCATTGTAGTGTTTTCAAACTGAGCTTTAACTTTTAAAAACCGGCCTTTAACTATTTCTTCCATTTCACAAGAAATTGGCAGGGATTTCTTTGAAAACAGAACAGCTACACCTCCACTATTGGAAGACATATGACTCAAACAAATTCCTCCATCCCATTCTTTTTTCCAGTCTACCTCATTATTCAAGTCACTATGTGATTCTTGAACAAAAGTGACATCAATATGTTTTTGTTTAATAAATTCAAACAAACACATTCTCTTCTGACCATCTCTAGCACCATTTAAATTGAGAGTTCCAATTTTAAAATCTCTCATAAAAAATGATGTTTTAAAAAGACAGAAGTAAATAAAAGAAACAGTCAGAAAGGAAAAAACTTCTATCAGAAAGAAGAACTTATGCCATGTCTTGTTTTTCGTCATTAAGATTTTGCTTTCTAAGTTTACTCACAATTTTTCTAAGACGGAAAACTTCTTTGTCTGCAAAAGCACCTTCTTTCATTAGAATTTTTGCATCATTGATGAAAGTTGAGCGATCAGGGAAGTAATCTTCAACCTGAACTCCAGGTAATCCTTTTGTCTCTTTCAAAAATTTGCTAATGTCCTCAACTTTATATACTGTGGTCTGATTCTCATTTTCATTTTGCGATGAAAGATAAGAACATTCAGAAACATTAGAATCTGAAGAATCACTGTCATTCTCTGGGACTAAATTTTCAACCTCGTTTTTGTCTTTTTTTGTTTGTTTAAGGACTTTGCTCTGGTGGACTTTTTTTCTTTTATTTGGAACTTTGAAGATTGGCACTGTTTCCATCTCCATTTCAACAACACCCTCACTGACCTGTGTATCAGTAGTTGTCATTTTATCTAAATTAATGTCACTGCTCGAATTAACAGTGTCAAAAATCATGAGATCAGAGACAGAGATCAGACCTGCAGTAATCTCAGCCATAGTTGGTTTATTCCCAACCGACCCACCAGAACCACCAGCAGCAGCAGCAGGGGCCACAACATCCTCTGTGACAGACACAGCTTCAGGAGGATTACTCTGAGTGTTGGTCTGTACAGTAGCATTTTCGTCTATTTTATCAGGACAAACACGTATCAGATGGCCAATTTTGCCACAGCCAAAGCACTTCATTATACTTTCAGACGTTGCATAGACTGTGTAATTAAAATCCTCAACTTTAACATTGAATGACAGGTTCAGCTCATCAGCATTGTTTTTCAGAACCATATAGACTTGTCTCCGAAAAGACACTACATGTTTCAGCAAGGGTGATTTACAGCTAAAAGCAATCTTTCTAATGGGAGAGACTATCTTACCAAAGAAAGACAATTCTTTAGCAATACTTGCATCAGAAACAAAAGGAGGTACATTCGACACAATAATCTTTCGAGAAGGGCTACTAAGCGGCAGAACAAGCGTAAGCGCATCATTGATTACAACGCCCGTTTGAACAAGTTCATTCACTTTTTCGATCGCGTTTAAAAATAAAACAACCGCGTTGTTCATTTTAGATGCAGAAACAATAGCGTTGTAACCAACTACATTGCCAACCGCTAAAGCACATTCCTCTACACTAAAATTACACAAAAGCTTAATCCCATGACGCCGAGTTAGACCATCACTGCTCGTTACACCTGACGCAGCCATGCTTCCCGGCAATAAAGACGCCGGGAGCAGACTCCCAACTTTCTCTAAAGAAAACTAATCCTCAAACAAACAAAAAAACAACACACAAAAACATAACCAAACAAACAAACACAAAAAAGTTAGAAAACACACTCAGGTGTCACTCACCACGCACTCCTCTCACTCACTCAGCAAACGCTCGCACATGCGCACAAGAGAGAGAGAGAGAGAGAGAGAGAGAGAGAGAGAGAGAGAGAGAGAGAGCTAAAACAAACAGTTCAGATTGTGAATCGAGATCATTTGGTATATGATCTCTAATATTTCAGTCAGGATGTTGGGAAGACGTCAAACCTGCTGGGATTTCTGCTTTAGAGCTGTTCGGCCTCCAAGCCGACCCGTTCTGTGCCGACCTGCTCATCTGCCTGCTTTCCTGTTCACATCATACATCATACATCATGATCAAAACACCTTCATAGTGGAAACATCTTTTAATGAGTCCCTTAAAGAGATCATTAAACAAATCCTGTCATAGTAAACTCATGCCAGTTCAAACCTCTGTGACTTTCTTTCATCTGTGGAACACAATAGAAGATATTTTGAGAAATATCTCAGCGTCTCGTGTGGAATGGAAGTTAATGATCTTCATATTTGTTTGGTTACCAACATTGATCAAAATATCTTCTTTTGTGTTCCTCAGAAGGAAGATCTACGGGTTTAAAACGACATGAGGGTTAATAAATCACAGAATTGACATTTTTCAATGAACCTACTGAAGTGTCCTACTGAAAAGACCATGACCTGCATGATTTCAGATGGTTCACATAATCTGTGATATCAACAACTTCATATAAACCCGTAGTTCTTTTAGGACCCTCTTGAAAATGAGATATCCTTGAATAAATGAATAAATAAATATAAAGCTACACTAAACAGCACATAACAACAAAACATGTCTCTTTCTGTCATAGTTCTAGGTGGGAAATAAGTTAAACAGGACAGGCTGTGTGTAGTCTCAAACCATCTGATGCATAAGGCACACAAAATGGGAAATACTTTGGGATTTTCAAAGTCACAATCTCATTGGTTGAACCGGGAGACGAGTGTGTCGCGTTTTTGAACGGTCTGCCTGCCGTGAAGCCAAACCTCCTCATGGAGAAAGAACGCCGCCGTGTTTACAACTCTGACAATGAACTCTTACCAGGATCAACTAAACGCTGGATATAAAAGTATGTGACACATGTGAAGTTCACGGCATAGCCTCTTTAAATACGCCCAAGAGTTTAACACAACAGTCTGTTATTGTAGGCACATCGACGTTACATTTTCACGCCCCTAAACATGATGGAGAGCAAAACCAACTGTGATTGGATGTCAGTCAAATGGGCTCTGGTCAGTCCTTGGCCAATGAAAGCTGTGATGGAGTCCAGCCCTTCTGAAGCTCTGGCTACGCGAGACTAGACTAGGAAACAAATCACTGGTGAATTATAAGGCCTTGTCCGCACTAATGTGCTGTAAGGCGAAGTTAGCATTTTTCGACGTTTCAGAGTGGATGATAAACTTTAGGAAAACGCTTGGAAACGCTCGTGTGGACGGAGACGTTTTGAAATCTATCCAGATTAATGCAAGCATAGCGTAAGTGGTGAGGGCAAGATCGTACGATATGCTAGTTATGAAGCGTGATGTGATCAGCAGTGCTCTTCTTTTTTAAGCACAGCATGTCAAACTGACGGTATTACAGATCATGAGTCATGATGAGGGCCGTGATCTGACCAGTCTAGCCAGGCTGAGTGTCGTGGGTCTGGGACACGGCAGTTTTGCGGTGCGGGTCCAGGCCTGGGGTTTGAGGGATGGGGAACTCGCTTCTCCTGAATCTCTGCCGGAGCCCTTCTGGATCAGAGAGTCCATTAACTCACAGCACTGCAGGAAAACATATATGAGGCGTTACAATAATCAGCAACAACTCTCAGGCAAGACAACGTGAAATGGTGTTCGCAATCCATTTTACTTTCATAATCTGAAGCATTTTGCGTGGAAAAAAGAAGTGAGGCTTTATCCACTGGATAACAATTGTGTAACAGGAATGAAGCCAGGCAGTTTGAGGGAAGGAAATGTGACTTTAAAGTCTAAAAGAACAGCATTCATTTGAAATAGAAATGACAAATGTCTTTACTTTACTGTCACTTTTGTTTAATTCAATAATACTTGAACAGTAGTGTTACTGTAAGCAGCCGCATTTCCATTACTTTTCAATTTGTGCAAATTGTAAATAAGCTCAATGGAAACATGTCAATTTCACAAAAACTCAACATACGATATACGTACACGCACCTAAAGGATTATTAGGAACACCACACTAATACTGTGTTTGACCCCCTTTCGCCTTCAGAACTGCCTTAATCCTACATGGCATTGATTCAACAAGGTGCTGAAAGCATTCTTTAGAAATGTTGGCCCATATTGATAGGATAGCATCTTGCAGTTGATGGAGATTTGTGGGATGCACATCCAGGGCACGAAGCTCCCGTTCCACCACATCCCAAAGATGCTCTATTGGGTTGAGATCTGGTGACTGTGGGGCCATTTTAGTACAGTCAACTCATTGTCATGTTCAAGAAACCAATTTGAAATGATTCGAGTTTTGTGACATGGTGCATTATCCTGCTGGAAGTAGCCATCAGAGGATGGGGACATGGTGGCCATAAAGGGATGGACATGGTCAGAAACAATGCTCAGGTAGGCCGTGGCATTTAAACGATGCCCAATTGGCACTAAGGGGCCTAAAATGTGCCAAGAAAACATCCCCCACACCATTACACCACCACCACCAGCCTGCACAGTGGGAACAAGGCATGATGATCCATGTTCTCATTCTGTTTACGCCAAATTCTGACTCTACCATCTGAAATCGAGACTCATCAGACCAGGCAACATTTTTCCAGTCTTCAACTGTCCAATTTTGGTGATCTCTTGCAAATTGTCGCCTCTTTTTCCTATTTGTAGTGGAGATGAGTGGTACCCGGTGGGGTCTTCTGCTGTTGTAGCCCATCCGCCTCAAGGTTGTGTGTGTTGTGTCTTCTTCACAAATGCTTTGCTGCATTCCTCGGTTGTAACGAGTGGTTATTTCAGTCAAAGTTGCTCTTCTATCAGCTTGAATCAGTCGGCCCATTCACCTCTGACCTCTAGCATCAACAAGGCATTTTCGCCCACAGGACTGCCGCATACTGGATGTTTTTCCCTTTTCACACCATTCTTTGTAAACCCTAGAAATGGTTGTGTGTGAAAATCCCAGTAACTGAGCAGATTGTGAAATGCCCGTCTGGCACCATCAACCATGCCACATTCAAAATTGCTTAAATCACCTTTCTTTCCCATTCTGACATTCAGTTTGGGGTTCAGGAGATTGTCTTGACCAGGACCACACCCCTAAATGCATTGAAGCAACTGCCATATGATTGGATGTTTAGATAATTGCATTAATGAGACATTGAACAGGTGTCGCTAATAATCCTTTATGTGAGTGCACATCCATATATACATAAACCTACCAAAATCTGTCGCAAATGACTTATCGTGAGAGGAAAAAATGACATTTTACTCACATCGGTTAATGGAAACGCCGTCATTTCGCAATAGTTTATTATCAACATTTAGAAAATATCGCAAAAGTTTTGCACAAATCTGTAATGAAAACACAGCTAGTGTGACTTAACGAACTTGAGGAAGAGGACGCAGCTCTGAAGATGAAACATCTCCCACAAATCCAGCTGTTTGTGAGCAAACACAAGACCAGGACGATCCTCGATAAACAACTGATCATTTCTCGCAGTTGTGCTTCAAACTTTTCTTCAGTTTCCCATGAATGATTTAAGCATCGCGGACACGGGTCAAGCTCAGGTCATGTGAGAAACTCACCTTCTGACAATAATCAGCGGCCGTCTCCATTTCTCCAATTAGGACACTGATGTCATCACTCTCCACGATGCCTGCAGAGAAACACGAGGAAGAGGCTCATATTTTCCACTGCGCACACACACACACACACATAAATACAAACACGCACATAAACACAAGACTTCGCATTGCAGGGCGCACTGGGTTCAGGCACCATGTGCTGCACATATGACCGAGAGGAAAGCAACAAAGTAAAGTAAACAGCAGTTCTGTTCGAGTTTGACACATGACCTCATAACAGCCTCAAAAGATGAAAAACAAAACTGAAGGATTGTCTGTACATCTCAACATCCTTCCCTCGTGTTTTATAAAGAGTCCTTCCCTCATGGGTCAAAATGACCTGTAGCCCTAAAATTATTATCTTTTTTCACATTTGTCCACAAAGCTTACTTTATTTCATTTTGATAATATTGTTTCTATTTGTGTTAGATTTTTTTTTACCTTTAAATTATTAGATTTGATCAATGAATAATAGATAAATAGTCATTTAGAAGCACATTCCTCACATTCGTTCAACTTAAATTCAATTTCATGCCTAAACCTTTTAATTCAGCTCAGAATACACACTTACATTGGGTGTCTTTGTCGACCTCTTGTGGAAAAATAATAATCTAACATGATATTTCATGACTCTTGCCACTAGATGGCCTGATATCTCTATATGGAGCAAATGAGCTGTTTCTGCTGGGTCCTAAAGTCAGCTTCTCGTCACTATGCATTCAGATACACATGTATACATTAGAAAATACTTTTTTGGTAAAGTTTTAGCATTTTTAGTTTGAATTGTGAGCAATTTTTGTTTTGTCTATGTGTTTCTGAAGTATTCCCCACATCCCACTCATTCCTAAATGGGTCAATTTGACCCGATTTGCTACATTTTAAATTTTCAACCACAAAACTTCTCGAACCATTCAATTGTTTTTTTTTTTCCTGTATTAGTGGTTCAAGTGTGACAAAAGCCATGGGGGTCTTAAACACCTCCGATGAACACTCTAAAATAAAAAATTCAGGCTCAAAATGACCCAAGGGAATGATGAGGGTTAAACTAAACTTGTTTTTACTATCTAAACTCGTCTTCCTTGAAAAACTCAATAAACACCCTGTTCCTCACCAGTCTCGGTGGTCCAGAGGAAGCGCCCGTGGCCCGCGTGTGCCAGGCGGCTCAGGGCCCGTGTGGTTTCGGCCCGTGTGGCGTGACGCGGCGTTTGACAGCGAACGCTTTCCTCTTCTCCGGTGAAAAGGCACACGTGGAGCTTCAGGTTTGAAACGCTGCAGCGCTCAGACACATAATCCGTGAAAGAGTCCTGAGGATCAGATACTGTTGTGTATATTTCTATGTGGTGTTTTTAATTAAGAAAAAACGTGTAAATTCATTCGACACCTTGAAACTGCAGTGACCCAAAAACACGGTTTGAAATCGCTGGTGTTTCTGACGTCACAAACTACATTGTAACCAATCAGGGGTGTGTTTCCTAAAAGCATCGTTAAGAAGCAAGTCCTGGCATTATCAGCAGTTTAACGAGTCGTGTTTCCGGAAACCATCGTTCAAACGAACATTCGTAAACAGCATCGCAGAGTCGTGTCGAGCTGTGGTTAGAAGCAGAGTTTCTAGATTGCATGTCATATGAACGTAATAAACCCTTATAAATAAGCAAGCCGACATTCAGTGCAACCTGTGTCTTTAATTTAGAATACATACAAAAGTCGTTTACGTCTTTGAGTTTGTCAAGTGATTTAAAGCACCGCTTTTGAAGAGTGCGCATGTGTGAACGAGCTTTAGTGTGTAAGAACGAGCCTATGATTAAATCTGGAAATAAAGTGAAATAACGGAGAAAAATGAGAGATAGTAGTCAGATGCCATGTCTGTAATGTAGAGCAAAACATTTAGCATTAATTCCATCTCAAACACATTCATTAAAAAGAGTTATTACTCTTTAATAGTAACTCTATAACTCTAATAGTTAGAGTTATGACGTCATTAACCAGCGCGCGAGAACGACCACTTTGCGACGATATGGTTTCGGGAAACAGTCGTGACTGGCTAATTGATTTCTTCAACAAAGCATCGTACTATAGTAATGAAGCAGCGAGTTACGGGAAACACACCCCTGATCAACCAGTGGATCTCTGAGCTGTTGTGAGTGAGTGGAGGCGGGGCTCATTTGCATATTCATAGAGCTGCGCATACTAAATGATTCAAGGGTGTCGAGTTACACCTTGGGTACGATTCAAGATATTTTAAGCCATGAAGAAATTTGATTAAATGGAAAAAACGCTTTTGGTTCTCAAAGCTGAGTTTAAGGGATATAATGATTGACTACAGGAGGACTTGAAAACACTGATGGACTGATTTCCTTTTCTATGTTTGAATAACAGTCGAAAAAACATTTGAGATGAAACAGAAGCGTGGATGATCCGACTAACCGAGTGTTGATCAGGCGTGCCGGTGGTGAAGAGGTAAACGCCCCGAGTCAGAGACGCGTCCTCTTCTTCCTGCCGTTCCTCCTCTAGAGCGCGCCGGAGAGCAGCCGGAGTATCACGACCCCCCACACACTCTAACGCCTGAACCCACCTGAACACACACACACACACACACATATTATTGGTTTATATACTTTCCAAACTATATATTCTGTTTATTCCCCTTACACTAACACAACCCCTAAACCTACCCGGCACACACAACTCTCTGTTTTAACACACACACACACTGAGGTCTCGGGAGGTTATAAGTAGCAAGATTTATCAACAAAAGACTCTTTCTTACAAGGCTTCAATTAAACTTTAGACCCAAGAAGCAGAACAGGCTCACACACACACACACACACGCACCGATTTACTGTATGGAGATGAACTTAAACTGAACGGGGATCAAAAACAAGTGCTAGGCTCAAATACAGGCACTGAAACGCAGTGAGAAGTGAACACAGAATGAAATGACTGAGGCAAAATGCAGTAATGTTTTTTGAAGACCTGGTGGATGATTTCATTATATTTTACTGAGTTTGATCAAGTGTCTTGCAGTGCAGTATGGGTAATATCAATCGCAAACACTAATGAACATGAGAGAGACATGACAGCACATCCTCTGGTCTTACTGCCAAACAGCCTGGAGGTTTTCATGGGTGGAGGGAACCATCTTCTCCTGCCACGACTTCACATCCGATCCAAACCTGAGGAACACACAGAAGAGGGAATGCAGCAACACACGGGACATGACCTTCAGCCCACATCCTCAGCGTAGTTATTAACCACGTTTTAGATTGTCCCAATGTGAGATTGTCATTAAACGTCATCACAGATAAACTCATGAATCACTTTCACAGACTCGTTGTGTTTATAATCGCACTCTTACAAACTATTATAACTCTAACTTTCATGGGAAATGGAACAAAGTTTAACAGAGATAGTCCTCAAAACGTTAGCTAGTTCTTCCAGAGACGTTAATGGACTGTTTGTTCAAGGGTATAATGTTTTTTTTTTTATTTATTTAAATTTAACAAACCGGATGTTTTGAATGTTCAGAGAATAATGGGAACGCTATACCAGAACATTGTTATAAGGGGCGGTTCACACACACAACGTGTTTTTCCATTCCTCTGCATTGTTCTTCAATGTATTCGCGCTAGTCTAGATGGAATCGGCCTTTAACCGTTGCGCTCGCGTCTCGTGTCTTTTAAAAGACGCTCAAGTTAAAAGAAGTTCAACTTTTAAAATATTTAAAAAAAAAGCGTCTCTAGACCTTGTGCTTTTTTTTCTCAATCTCGCGTTTTTAACAGCAATAACACTTTCTGTGTGAAAAGCATTTTTTTCCCCCTCAACATATTTTTCTCAGGTTGGTCAAAGATGGTGACGCTAAATTACCAAAGGGGGTAATCCATCAGCCGGAAGTCGAAGCCTCGCGGGAGCCGCCATTGTAGCAGAACTTCACCTGCTGTTAGCATTAGCATCCCATTGACTCCCATTCATTTTGGCGTCACTTTGACAGCGAATAACTTTATATCTGAGGCGTCCAAAGACTTCATTTGTCCTTTATTTATTTCTAAAGAAACACGACAATGTATAAAATGCTCCATTACTTTGTATCTTACGTTACAGCCCCGTAGAAGCAGTTTTTGTAAAAATAGGCTAAAGATTGCGTCATAACCACGGGACTTTCTGTCGCACAATAGAGACTTTACCGTATAGACAGGAGGAGAAGCTCAAGGCAATCTTTTACTGTCTATGAGGCAATCGGGAGGACATGAAGGCACAAAGTCAAGGTAGAAGCCCATAAATAGAGAGTCCATAAAAGCAACGGGACAAAATATTTCAACGTTTTTGAGGAATTGATTCAGATTTGTCTTGGCACAGCTACTAGAAGATTTACAACTGTCAGATTGTCGTCACGCTCAGTTTGAGCCTGCGCAGTCGCTCAGACATCAGACAAGAAGTGCAATAATCGGCTTCAGTCTTCTCCGCTGAAATCAATGGGGTCGCTGTGTCCATTTCTTTTATTGTCTATGTAAATTACGGGTTGGCCTAAAAAAATCGTCATCTCTGCAGCGCTCTATTGGATAAAGAAATCTCACGTAACTGCAACTGTCAACGGCTTTAACTTCAAATCCTGTTGGGCATTTATTTGCCACATAAACAATCAAGTTATGGAAATACTTAAATTTCAACTTTAAAAATGAAGTTTACAGTGACAGTCACATCAGCTTCTGTCTGGCACTGATTTACTCCCATAATGTGAGAGAACAGCGAGCGTTAAAACTTGAAAAAACATGACGGATCCACAATACAAGCCATGAATGTAAAAGTGGCTCCACCATGAAGTTACGGAGTGTGGGTTCATTAAATAAGCGAGTGACGCTGTTCCTGAAGGTAAGGCCTGAGTCATGTGACATGATGCTCAGTATTAGGAGCAGGAGTGTGTGCTGCATATCCACATCTACTAGACTTCTGTTCGTGCCAGACTAAAGTAGAGCGCTCATGACTGCAATAAAACAGGAGCAGACAACTAACCGCCGGAGATAAATGCTAAGGAGGCTTTATGCCCCATGATTTCCTCTGTGGAAGTGTGATTCTGTGCAGTAACTGATTCATGACAAGTGATTTATGAATGTGAGGTAAACGTGCACACACCAGAGAACATTTCAATATAGTCCACCCTTATAAATTACACTTTTTTAAGGTAGGATACTAAAAGGTTCCAGTGTCACACAAGAAGCATTTCGGTTTCCTCAAAGACCCAGCTAACAAAAATATGGTCTAATATTTGTTAATGTATCTTGACATTTAAAAATGTTTTTTTTTTTTAAACATTTTCTTGTTCAAATGAGATTCCATTTTAGAACTTTGCAAACATTAAGAGAACGTTACTTTTGAACGTTCTCTGATCATTCTTTGAGAGAACCTTATAAGAACATCAGTCAGTTATGAAGTTATGAAGTCATGAGAGCATTCACTGGCTTGGGAATCTGTCAGACCTTAAAATAATCAATTGTTCTTAGTGTGAAGATTTTTAATCATCTTTTTCCATTATAAAGAGCATTTGAAACGTCCAGTGTGTAAGAGTTTTACCACACACTTTTACCAGTCTAATGAATATATATATATATTAGTACATATTTTCAGAACTGTTGACTATGTTGTCAGGATTTACCACCGCAGCTTAAACAGGCTGGCCAAACGATGTCAGAATGTAATTTTCTCCTATTAAAACCTTTGTTTATGTACTTGGCATCTAAATTGGGGATCGACAGCTGGACCACAAGTCGGCCAAGCGCCCACAGAGAAAAGTCCCAGCGCCGGCCCGTTCCTGCGTGCATCTGTACCTCAGTTCTGCTGCTCCGGCACATTTGTGTCACGCACGGACACATTTATTCAGCTGAAAAGTGCACATTTGCATTTATGCACCAAATGCACTCCTGTGAGCTGTTCTGCACTAGATTTACAAACACATCTTATTAATATATCATGCCAATTTAAAGTATAGACCACAGTGTCCTGCAGAGTTCAGCTCCAGCTTGCCTCAACACACGAAGTGGAAGTTTCCAGTACGTCCAGTAAGATATGGGAAATAATATATGGATATATGGGAAATAAATGCTTGATTAGCTGGTTCAGATGTGAAGCTAAACTCTACAGGACAGTGGTCCTCCAGGTGCAGGATTGGACACTCCTGGTCTAGATGCAAATGTTCATATTTGTGCTTTTTAATATTTATATATATATATATTGCTCCTGCAGGCATTTCTTTAACATCTTGATGCATAACATCAGGTTTTGGTAATTAAAAATGAGGAATTCTTAACTCAAGACTACCAGGCAAATGTTTGGACACACCTGCTAATTCTTTAGTTTCGTTATTGTCCGCGTTTTTGAATAATGGCACCATTAAAACTATGAAACGACACAAAGGGAATTATGTAACGACTTAAAAATAGTTAAAGGTCTCCTAATATGCGCTTTTACGAAGTCTTGAATTTGTATTTGTGTTTTTATGCTTGGTTGATCAAAAAAACATTGTTTTTTTGTTTGTTTTTTACATATTTTACATTATACATTATTCTCTTATAATTTTCGATGAAGCCCCTCCTTCCGAAACACGAAATCTGCTGTGATTGGTTGGCCGACCCAGTGTGTTGGATTGGCAGAACTAAGCGTTGGCATCAATTTCAAACCATTTTGAGCCCGATTCAGACCCTGACAATGTTTAATGAACAAGAGCATCGCAGAACGTATTTCAAGCATGGATTTCACAGGACGTTTCAGAGTTGTAGTTCGTTGTAGTTCTTGAAAAGTGGATTCTGTTAAATAAAATATCTGCCTTGTGAGTGGACTTTGTAACTTTGCTAATCTTTTCTATGGTCAAACAGCGACATTACACACTAACTAAAGCTAAAAAAGTGAAAGAGGACCCCTTTTAATTAACCCTCAGGTGCTCTTCGGTCATTTCTGACCGAAAAAATTTATGTTTTGAAATTTTAAAAATCACAGCTTCATCGGAATGTTACGAAACTTGGTGACTTTTATGGCATTGGGTATGTGAACACACAAAAAAATTGAGGTCATGATCCGAGCATGCTAAGTGGTCGTAAAAAAAATAGTCACAGTTGTGCTCTTCGGTCAAAAATGACGACCATAGGAAATGAATGGGAAATTGACAAAAACACAAAAACTTTGAGAATTTGTGTGTGTACAATCTACAAATCGGCCACGATGCAGAAAAAAAGTGCTCAGCATTGAAGGGGTGACACTGTAAAACATCAAGAGTGCAAAACAGACATACCCACCCCTACGCACACACATACACACACACTTTTATACACAAAAACACCAATAAATTGTGATTAAAGAAATCTGTTTTGAATATTTAAAAATCACAGCTTCTTCAGAAAATTACGAAACTTGGTGACTTTTATGGCATTGGGTATGTGAACACACACACAAAAAAATTGAGGTCATGATTCGAGCAGTTTAAGTGGTCGTAAAAAAATGAGTCACACTTTTGCTCTTCTGTCAAAAATGACAACCCATAGGAAATGAATGGGAAATTGATACAAAAAAAAATTCTCTGAATTTTTGTAAGTACAATCTACGAATCGGCCACAATTCTAAAAAAAAGTACACCGCAAGAAAGGGGTGACACTCTACAACATCTAGAGTGCAAAACAGACACACCCACCAACACACACACTCATACAAACACACTTTTATACACATACACACCAATAAATTTTGATTACAAAAAGTATGTTTTGAATTTTTAAAAATCACAGCTTCATCGCGATGTTACGAAACTTGGTGACTTTTATGGCGTTATGTATGTGAACACACAAAAAAATTGAGGTCATGATCGGAGCATGCTAAGTGGTCTTAAAAAAATAGTCACACTTGTGGTCTTTGGTCAAAAATGACCCCATAGGAAATGAATGGGAAATTGTACAAAAAAAGAAAAAAAAAATTGTGAATATTTGTTTTTTGTCATTTTTTTATAAGAAATAGTTTTTGAGATTATTTCAACTATATATACAAATCCACCAACAACAACAAAAATGTGTTCATAAACAGCTGGGGAATTCACACGCCTCTCAATATCCCCATCAAGTGATTACACCAAGATTCTACGCTTTTTCTCTATACTGTAACCAGATGGTGCTAATTTTCTTCAAAAAAAATTTTTTTTTTCTGAAGGCCTAGACTCTATATTAAACTAAAATACTGCATTAATATTTTTTTGAAGAAAATAATATATATATAGAAAATAATATATATTTTTCTATGGCAAAAATAAACCATAAATATTGCATAAATATTAATAAATTCATTGAATTTGAAATTGTCTCAAAATACTAAATTAAAAAGAATAAATATTATAGAACAAAAATAAATTGCATTGGTTTTACTGGGATGGAGAAAGTTTCGTTTTTAGGTGTCCGGTCACTTTTGACCGGGAAGATAACAAGTGTGACTCCGAAACGAAGAGCACCTGAGGGTTAAAGCCATGTCCACCCTTTGTCTAGAGCGGTTTGAACCAAGTCTTCTGAAGAGACACGATCTCTTTACAACAGATTTAACTTCAGCTTTTATTAAATGGTCCATCTGTCAGCTCAACTGTACTTGCTTGAAGTGTACAAACATAATTGTGTCTTTATGAAACCACTCGATTATTTTGCGATTCTTTTAGTCTTTATAAACTTTTTGAAGCTTGAACGTTCTTTGGTTGCATAGACTTTCAATGAAGGTGAATTTTGACACAAACAGTAATGTTATATTTGTATACAGAACTGTACAACTTTAAGCAATTAAGCATCTTTGGATTAAAAGGTTTTC
Organism: Pimephales promelas; assembly: GCF_016745375.1. Next base: position 15,287,132 of record NW_024121654.1, read on the forward strand.
AGTTGGCCATGTTCAAACTTTTGACTGTATTGGTTATATAGAGAAACATAGTTTTATAAAACCAATTCTAGGGAGACTTTGGGACCAAATGACAAAGCAGATCTTAATCTGTCACACTATAAATAAGTGAAACCCGCCGACAGTGTGTGTGACCTACACAGTGACATTGAAGCTGTGTGTATCAGCCAGCTGCTCCTCTAGGAGTATCCGGAGAGCGTACTGGATGTGCAGCTGGTAGTGTGTGTTCATCCCAGACATGTCTAGAACAACCTGGACCCTGTACAGGGAAACACAGAGAGACTGAGACACACAAACACACTCCACTTCCTCCTGTAATGGAGTTACACACAGCTTAAAGGCAAACTAGGATCAATACGCACTAATACTCAAGGTCATCTTACAGGGATAAACATTGTTTGTGCCGACCGCAACGAGGCTGTTCTTCCATCATTGGCTGCTGAGAGCAATTAAAAAGCACTCAAACCATCAAGACTGTAAAGTGCACATCGGCGGTTGTTGTTTTGTATATTGTTGAGTCTGTGCCGTTCATGGGATTATTACATTTCTATCATCGATTTTAAGGTTATTTTTGTTTACTTTTGTACAGTTGTACAAAGTTTTGAAGTCCTCAAGTAAATCCAGTGGAAAACTACAAGCGACAGGAACCCTAAACGTGGCACACCGCATGTCTGCTGATAAAACTGTAGTTTCTGTAGGACGACATCCGTAAACCTCCATGATATCGAGCGTGAAAAAGAAGTGCACTTAAAATGAGCACTTGTAGTGTATTTAAAAAATAATCTGTACTTGCAAATAATATATAAATTAAACAAAAGACCACTTTAAATACACATAAAAGTGCACTTTAAGATTAAAAGCTTAAAACATTAAAATTATTTTGATTGTTTCAATAATCTTTTCTCATGCTTTAAAGTGTACTTGTTGACTAACATACTAAATAAAGCACATAAAGTACTTGATTATAATTTTAACTGTAGTGTTATTTAATATACACAGATACATATATATATATATATATATATATATATATATTTATATATTTAAGTACACGTTTCAGTAGAAATTACATTAAAGTATATTTTTCTTTACCATAAATGCTTGTCATAAATGTTAAAACATATTTTAAAGTAATATGTAAGACATTTTAAAGTAAGAAATATAAAGATATTTTGAAAAATGCTTTTCTTGATTACTTAAAAACAGTCCAAATATCAAAAAATCTTAAATTAACAAGCATTTACTAGATTAATAAAAGTAATTATATCTTATTATATCTAAAAAAAAAAAGGGTTTTGCTTAAAACTAGTAAAATTATCTGCCATTTCAGTCAAGATTATTTTTCTTACCACATTGGCAGATAATTGTGCTAGTTTTAAGCAAAAACTCACTTAAACAAGATATTATGTAATTTTACTTATCTGGTAAATGCTTCTTGATTTGATCATTTTTAGATATTTGGACTGGAAACAAGACAACAATCCTAAGTAAGAATATATATTTTTTGCAGTGTATGAAATTACATTTAAGATGTACTTAAGTCCATTTAAGCGGGTAAGAAATCCCTCTTAAGTGCATTTAATATATATTTAAACTATAATACATATTCATTTAACTGTAAATAACATTCATACGTGTTGGGAATATTACATTCAGTTCACACTTATATTCTTTTAAAGTATATTGTAATAAGTACACTTTTTAAAAGTATTTTTAACTTGGGGTGTCAATGAATATGGTTCTCTATGCCCTCCACAGTGCCCTTTAGATCATATGCTGCCTATGATCTGTGATGTACCCTGGGTAGGGTGCTACTGAAATGAGACACCCCCGACTCAAGGCTGTTCTCACCTCTGCTCACACACGGTTCCCCAAATCTTCCGGCTGGCCGTCCCGTTCAGCCACTCTACTCTCCTCTCAAACAGACCCACAGCCTCCATCAGACGCTTCTGCACACGAAACACCAAATGAAGAGAAAAATACTGAAAGATTCTGCATAGTTGGACAAAAAACTGTTTTTTTGCAGCTAGCATTGCTTATGGCTCTAGTTAGGTTGCAACTGGTTTTACATGGTTTCAAGCTGGTCCAAGTTCATTTGTGGGTAAAATAAAACGTACCTGATATTTTTGCAGTGATGGAAGATCAACATGCAGATTCTTCACTGTTCCATCATGCCACTCACACTGAACCATGACCCGCTGCAAACACACACAGTTCGAGTTAGGTGAACAGATGGCAGTCAAACTGGACTCTTAAATGCAGCAGGACATGTTCATCACCTCGTGAACGGTAGAGGAAACAGTCTTTCCCAAGATTGGCACAAACGTCTCTTGCGGAGAATAGGCGTCGCGAGCCAGCAGCTGATAGAGATCCAGCTTCTGAGCTGCAGGAACACACAACTGTGAGCCAAGACGATCAGGAGGACTCAAGAAACACACTCGCGACTGAACACACACATGCTGCAATAATACCACTGGAAGATTGTCAGACTGTGCTTTTCTGTGGTTACACTGCACGACTATTTAGAGCATCTTAAAATCATCAAGAAACTACAAAGTCCACATTATAATTTAGAGGGATCTGTTACCAGAGGTAACTGTGTCCAAGTTATGCATTTCAGAAAATGACTATTGAATCGAAATGACATCATCTCATCTCTTCTCTGATGATGTATTTATTTGGTGTGAGGGCAGGGCAACCTGTCCAATAGCAATCCACCAATAGCTGACCACAACCATCCAATCAAATCTACCATGGACAAAATTAAGCCCCACCCACTGGGAAAAAAAATATTTATACGATTTTAACGGTAATTGGTTAACAAAGTTTCAGCACTAAACTGTAAATAACTGTGATAGATCTAACCGTACATTTAATGTAATTTTACAGTAAAATCAAGGGGCGGAGATGGGTAGGATTAGGGGTGGGGTTAGGGATCAGGGGGCGGAGATGGGTAGGACTAAGGGTGGGGTTTGAAATCAGGGGGTGGAGATGGATAGGATTAGGGGTGGGGTTTGGAATCAGGGGGCGGAGATGGTAGGAATAGGGGTGGGGTTAGGAATCAGGGGTGGAGATATGTAGGATTAGGGGTGGGGTTTGGAATCAGGGGGCGGAGATGGTAGGAATCAGGGGTGGAGATGGGTAGGATTAGGGGTGGGGTTTGGAATCAGGGGGTCAGAGATGGGTAGGACTGGGGTGGGGTTTGAAATCAGGGGGTGGAGATGGGTAGGATTAGGGGTGGGGTTAGAAATCAGGGGTGGCGATATGTAGGATTAGGGGTGGAGTTTGGAATCAGAGGGTGGAGATGGGTAGGATTAGGGGTGGAGTTTTGAAATCAGGGGGCGGAGATGGGTAGATTTAGGGTTGGGGTTAGGAATCAGGGGCGAAGAGGGGTGGGGTTTGGAATCAAGGGGCGGAGATGGGTAGGATTAGGGGTGGGGTTTGGAATCAAGGGGCGGAGATGGGTAGGATTAGGGGTGCAGTTTAGAATCAGGGGCGGAGATGGGTGGGATTAGGGGTGGGGTTAGAAATCAGGGGTGGCGATATGTAGGATTAGGGGTGGAGTTTGGAATCAGGGGGTGGAGATGGGTAGGATTAGGGGTGCAGTTTAGAATCAGGGGCGGAGATGGGTGGGATTAGGGGTGGAGTTTGGAATCAGAGGGCGGAGATAGGTAGGATTAGGGGTGGGGTTAGGGATCAGGGGGCAGATATAGGAAGCTTTAGCTATATGTTAGGTGGGAGGAGTTAGATCTGTATTCAACTCCTCCCCCTGGATTTCGTGTTCTGCAGTGAGGACCTTCTCTATATTAGTATTGATTTTTTGTGTGGAAAAGCTGCTTCTGATGAGCTTTGACTCATCATGTGACTCTCATCACCATGGTTGGTGGTTGTCAGTGTATTTTAATGGTTCAATAGAGATGTTAATACTTTGATAGATTGGTAAATTAACATTTAAATCAGACAATGAAATATGTTATTTTACTTTAAATTTCAGTCTGTAAACCTAAAATGTTGCTACAGTATTTTTTCCGGTAAATTTCTGGCAACCACAGCTACCGTTTTATTACCGTAAAATTTCACGGATTTTTATTTTGAGAAGCCGTTTTACTCTTTTAAATACGTCACAATAGGGAAGAACAGACTAGCTTGACTTCTGTTTCATGCCAACTTAGAAAAACAAAAAATTATATTTACAGGCAACATTAAAATTGCAACTGGTCAAAGTTCTTTCACTTGGAAATATGTCATATTTGTCACATGTCACGCGTCCAAATGTCTGTGACGTTTCAGAAGTAAAATGCGTAGTAGATTAAACTGAAGAGTTTGTAAAGGCGAGGTGTGTGAGATACCCTTGAGGCCGTGGGTCTTCAGCCATTCTCTGGAGCTGCTGGGCACTCGACCCGTGGGTTTGATGCGCAGCGGACCAGCGAGAGCACAACTGACAGGACTGGACTCAGACACAGTGAGACTGTCCAAACCCCTGGAGATCTGGGGAGGCAGAGGTTCAATCTGAAAATGTTTCCTCAGGCATCATACGAGAGACTGGTAGAAAACGCAAACATTTCAATAACAAAAAGTGCCATGGTGCTAACATGATATCATATCAATGCCATGATATATGCCATGATAGGTAGTGTTGGTGTCCACTGTGCGGGCCTGAGTGAAAAGTCTCTATGAAGCCCCTCCCTCTGGAAAGCACAATGTGCTCTGATTGGTCGGCTGGATCAGTGTGTTGTGATTGGTCAAGCGTTTCAAGCAGGTTTGGGAATTGTCCCGCCTCTTACAATACACACAATCGACACACTACTAACTACCTCAACCAGGTTCATTTATTTAGCATATTAATTATTTAAATAAGGTATAATGTGACGTCTTCATTCTCGGAAGAAACTCAAGTCTACAATGGAGGCGTTTCAGGGAGTTTCATAACAGTGACACTGTTCACCTCTGACTCAACAGCGGTGTCTCCAACTCGACCTTGACGCATGTCCTGAATCTGGGTAAGAACATCCCGAGCTGCTTTAATCTCCTCCCACAGCAGATCTACATCTGTACTGCTATCCACCACGCCCTGGGAGACACACACACACACACACACACATATCCCTTTACCATTTATAAGATAAAGCGGTACCAAAAAAGTTTTTGGATACACTGACACACAAACATGTCATTGGAACGAAATATCAAAGCAATTGTCATCTGTGGGGACTGGGGAAATGGCTTTTCTCCTCACTAATTTCACCTTTCTTCATCATTTCTTCTCAGTTACCCCTTTTCCACCAAAAAAAGAACTGGTTCGGAACTGGTGCTGGTTCAAAGTTGATTCGGAGTTGGTTCTACTTGCGAACCACTTCAGAACCTGTTTGTTTTTCCACTGACTAGAGCGCCCAGGGAACGACGTCATTACGTCACTGTGTACGTCGCCATACGCTTGCAAATACAACATTACTTTGGGATTATCTCTAACTCGTGTACCAAGAAGGGTTTAAAAACAATTGAAATATGTAAGTCTTTTAATCTTTTCGTTTGATATGTAATCTTGATAAGTTATGTATCCCTGTTGTAATGGAGAGGCAGAGTCGTGCGGATCCATATGCAGTGTAGATTTATTAAGAGTAGTAATACAGGCACGGGTCAACGATCAGCATAAATGTATCACAGACAATCCACAAGAATCACCAATGACAGGCAGGGGTCAGGACAGGCAGCAATGATCAAAGTCCAGAAGAGACAGGCGAGGGTCAGGGCAGGCAGCAAGGGTCGTAATCCAGAAACACAGGCAATGGTCAGGGCGGGCAGCAAACGGAGAATCAAAGTCCAAGAACAGTCGAGGGTCGATACACAGAGAATACAGATAAACACAGGGGAAAACGCTCAGAGATGTCGCCGGGGCAAAACAAGACTTCGCACTGATTGAGAGTCAACGGGCTGTTTATATAGGATGGTAAATAGGGAACACCTGTGCCGGTGATTAACCCTAGGTACGGGGCTTATGGGAAATGCAGTTCAATACTCGGGAGACGGAGCTCTATGATGAGCGGAGAGAGCCACGGAGGAGCGATTCATGACAGAGCCCCCCTCCTGCGAGCGGCTCCTGAAGCGAGGATGTGTGCGACGCCGAGGTCTTCCACGGGGTCTCGGGGCAGGTTTAGTGGGGTGTTGTTGATGGAACTCGGAGATCAATGATGGATCCAGAATATCCTGGGACTTTACCCACGATCTCTCCTCAGGACCATACCCCTCCCAGTCGATCAAATATTGTAGTTCCCTGCCTCGGCGTCTTGAGTCAAGAATCTCTCTCACCCGGTACGCCTCCTCGCCTTCGATGATGATGGGAGGGGAGCTCGTCTCCGCTACCTCGTCCTGGTCCCTCTCTCCACTCGGAGCTCCGGCAGGTTTGAGCAATGAAACATGGAAAGTGGGAGAGATACGGTAAGTAGATGGCAATGCAAGTCGGTATGATACAGGGGTGATTTGTCTGAGAATTTTGAATGGACCCACGTACCTAGGGCTCAGCTTCTTGCTGGGAAGACGGAGGCGTAGGTCCCTGGATGACAGCCAGACCCATTGTCCTGGTTGATAGTTGTGCCCTCCTCTCCGATGACGGTCCGCTTGCTCTCTGAAACGTCGAACTGCCCGTTGTAAATGAACATGAGCACTATTCCAGGTCTCCTCACTTCTCCGAAGCCAATCGTCAATGGCCGGTACATCCGTAGGTTCCCCGGACCAGGGAAATAGAGGTGGTTGATAACCCAGAATGCATTGAAATGGTGTTAGACCTGTGGACGGTTTACGTAGGGAATTTTGAGCATATTCAGCCCACACCAGAAAACGACTCCACTCCTGTTGATTTTGGTTGCAGTATGTCCGCAGGAAACGAGTGAGTTCCTGGTTGAGCCTCTCTACTTGTCCATTGGCCTGTGGATGATATCCGGAGGTTAAACTGACATTGATATTTAACTTCTCACATAGAGCCTGCCATACCCGCGACGTGAACTGAGGACCCCTGTCAGACACGATATCCTCGGGTAGTCCGTACAGCCGAAACACCTGTTGCATCAAAGCCTCTGCTGTCTGTAGCGCTGTGGGAAGTTTGACCAATGGAATGAACCGACAAGCCTTAGAAAACCGGTCGACCACCGTTAGAATGGTTGTGAAACTCTGTGAGGACGGGAGATCGGTGACAAAATCAATTGCGATGTGGGACCATGGGCGTTGTGGTACGGGAAGTGGTTGGAGTAATCCGGCAGGTCTCTGGTGAGATGATTTTGAGATGTTACATGCAATGCATTGCTTTACGAAGGAGATCACGTCCGCCTGAAGCGTTGACCACCAGAATCGGTTCATGACTAGGTGAGTAGTGGCTGTGATTCCAGGATGGCCTGAGCTGGGAGTATTATGCACCCATTCCAGCACTCGAGTGCGAAGAGAAGTCGGTACATATGTACGATCTGGAGGACAGTCCGAGGGTGGTTGCTCCTCCTGCTGAGCGGCTGAAATTTCTGTCATGATATCCCACTGGATGGGAGCCACGATGACGGCGGAGGGCAGAATGGGTTCTGAAGTATGAGCATTGGGTGAACTATCAAATTGTCTTGAGAGAGAGTCCGCCTTACCATTCTTGGATCCGGGACGGTACGTCACCTTGAAGTCGAATCGACTAAAGAACAAGGACCACCTGGCCTGTCTGGGATTCAGTCTCTTGGCTGTCTTGATGTACTCTAGGTTACGGTGATCGGTTAGAACGGTGAATGGAAGATGCGCTCCCTCCAACCAATGCCGCCACTCCTCCAAGGCTGCTTTCATGGCTAGAAGTTCCCGGTCTCCCACATCATAATTTCTCTCAGCAGAATTTAATTTTCGTGAATAATATGCACAAGGGAAGAGCTTCTCTGGATTGCCCTGTCGTTGTGACAGTACTGCCCCGATGCCTGTATCCGACGCATCCACTTCAACGATGAACTCTCGCTCTGGGTCGGGGTGATGCAGAATAGGAGCGGTGGTAAATCTCTCCTTCAACTGTTGAAAAGCTCTTAGACTGCTGGATGACCACTTCAATTTATGTCCACCACCTTGCAACATGGAAGTGAGTGGTGCGGCGATGACGCTGAAGTTTCTGATGAAACGACGATAAAAGTTTGCAAAGCCCAAGAAACGTTGTAGTTGTTTGACGTTCTTGGGTTGTGGCCAATCTACCACGGCCTGAACCTTGTCTCCATCCATGGTGACCCCCTCAGCGCTGATGATGTAACCCAGGAAAGCGATCTGCGTCTGATGAAACTCACATTTAGGTAGTTTTGCGTATAGTTGATTCTCAATGAGGCGCTGTAGCACTGCTCTCACCTCTTTCACATGATCCTCAAACGTCTCGGAATAGATCAGGATATCATCGATGTAGACAATGAGATTCCGATTGAGCATATCTCGGAAGATCTCATTAACAAAGGACTGAAAAACAGAAGGACTGTTAGCTAATCCGAAAGGCATCACGGTGTATTCATAGTGCCCCGTAGTGGTTGAAAAGGCTGTCTTCCACTCATCTCCCTCTCGGATCCGTATCAAGTTATATGCGTTTCTCAAGTCGAGCTTGGTAAAATACTTGGCGGTACGGAGCTGTTCAAGAGCAGCGGGAACCAGAGGCAATGGATAGCGGAACTTAACGGTGATCTCATTCAAACTGCGGTAATCAATACAGGGTCGTAAACCTCCATCCTTCTTCTTAACGAAGAAAAAGCCAGCTGAAGCAGGAGAAGTAGATGGTCTTATGAAGCCCTTGGATAGCTGTTCTTCGATGTAGGTCTTCATCGCTTCAGATTCTGGCTGTGAAAGAGGGAATATTCTTCCTCGAGTAGGAGAGGCGCCGGTAATGAGATCGATCGCGCAGTCATAGGGACGGTGAGGAGGAAGTTTGGTTGCCTGATCCTCACTGAAGGCTAACGAGAGATCTTGATATTGAACAGGAATCTTGACTGATTCTGGAACTTCGGAATGAGGAATGGATAAGGACACCTTGGTGATGGAACGGAGACAATCCCTGTGACATGCATTAGACCACTGAACTATCTGTTTTTCAGACCAAGAGATGACGGGGTTGTGTTTCTCCAACCAGGGTAGTCCTAGAATGATTGGGTGTCGTGGTGAGTCAATGGTGAACAGTTGGATGATTTCAGAGTGAAGGGTGCTGGTCTTTAAAGTTACTTCTTGCGAGATGTATTGTATCTCGCCATTCCCCAGCGGACGTCCATCTAACGCTGCTACAGCCCTCGGAGGTGAGCATGGGAGAAGAGAGATATGGTAAGTCTTGGCGAAAGATAGATCAATAAAATTTCCAGCCGCCCCAGAATCTACTAGTGCTGTAGTATTAATCCTATCTCCTCCAAAGTACAGCGTAACATCCAGTTCAAACACATTAGAGGAATTGGAATTGTAACTCACCGCTTTGGGATCTCGTGATGTGGGTCGCTTGGGACATGTCGCCCTCATGTGGCCAGATTCCCCGCAGTAGAGACACAGTCGGTTACGTACTCTTCTCTCTCTCTCCTCCTGAGTTAGATGGGTGTAGCCGATCTGCATGGGTTCACTTTCCTGAACAGCAAATGGAGCTGAATTGCCTCTGTGACCCTGGGGACTCTCCGAGCTCGTATAAGATTATCCAGCCGAATTGATAAGTTGATGAGTTGTTGTAGTGACTTTCCCTCATCCCGACAAGCCAGTTCTCCCTGAAGCTCTGTATTCAGACCCTTACGGTACAGCAGCTTGAGTGGATCATCGCCCCAGCCTGTCTGTGCAGCAAGAGTCCGGAAGGACAGAGCGTAATCAGCTGCTGAAGAATCGCCCTGACGTAACGCAAGCAGCAGCTCTCCTGGTTCCTTTCCTCCGGCGGGATGCTCAAACACTTCTTTGAATTGTAGCATAAAGTTGTGATAGGACGGGAATGATAGATTACCTCCCTCCCACAGTGCGGTTGCCCACTCCAGAGCTCTGCCAGTTAATAATGAGCAGATGAGAGACACTTTACTTTCATCTGTTTGATAGAATTGGGGCTGTTGATTAATAAAGATGGAACATTGTAGCAAGAAACCTTTACACTTAACGGGACTGCCATCATACTTCTCAGGGAGAGATAGGCGAGGAGGGTTGGCTGCATTACTCCCGAGAGGAGGCGAGGGGTCGGGCTCTGGTGAGGGAATCGCCGCAGCGCCGGCAGGTGGCGTCAGGAACTGAACAGACTTGACTAACTGCTCAGTAAGTGTCGTGAGTTTGACCAGCTGTTGCTGGTGAGACGCCAGAATGTTAGCCTGAGTAGACAGTTCAGATACTAGATGATGCATGGCCGCTGGATCCTGTGTCGGCGAAGTCTTCTGTAATGGAGAGGCAGAGTCGTGCGGATCCATATGCAGTGTAGATTTATTAAGAGTAGTAATACAGGCACGGGTCAACGATCAGCATAAATGTATCACAGACAATCCACAAGAATCACCAATGACAGGCAGGGGTCAGGACAGGCAGCAATGATCAAAGTCCAGAAGAGACAGGCGAGGGTCAGGGCAGGCAGCAAGGGTCGTAATCCAGAAACACAGGCAATGGTCAGGGCGGGCAGCAAACGGAGAATCAAAGTCCAAGAACAGTCGAGGGTCGATACACAGAGAATACAGATAAACACAGGGGAAAACGCTCAGAGATGTCGCCGGGGCAAAACAAGACTTCGCACTGATTGAGAGTCAACGGGCTGTTTATATAGGATGGTAAATAGGGAACACCTGTGCCGGTGATTAACCCTAGGTACGGGGCTTATGGGAAATGCAGTTCAATACTCGGGAGACGGAGCTCTATGATGAGCGGAGAGAGCCACGGAGGAGCGATTCATGACACCTGTCTTGTGTCTTTTTTTCTTTCCATTTATTTGTTCTATATTGTGACCGTTTTCTTTGCTTATAATGTCTTTAATAATTTTTTTTTCAAAAATAGAAACGCTTGCGCCAACTTCAAGCATAACAATTACAAAGGCGGACTCCATCGTGTTTCTGCAAATGTTTCTCTTGGCTTTGTGATCCTTTATTATGGTCAGAAAAGATGTTCAGAGCACATCTAAACCCGGCCTAGCCCCCGACGTAAGCATGACGTGGTAAAAGAGCGGTTCTAGTCCAGAAAAGTGTTGGTGCCGCTTTGGAACCAGTTTTCCCAGCCGCGAACCGGTTCTTTGGCTGTCGAAACACAAAGAACTGGTTCGCGCGCAGGCACCGGCTCCGAACCGGCTCTCAAAATGCTTTGGTGGAAGAGGGGCTTTACATAGCATTTACATAGATCACTTTAAATATGGTCAATATTTACATGTGAGAACAAACATCATTGTGTGTTTAAGCTGAACGAGTCTCTTGTATTAAACTGGTCCATTCATATAGATGTGTTAAACTTTTTCTTTTGAAGCATTAAAGCTTTCGGTAGAAATGACTTTCAATGGAGGGACAGAAATCCGCTTTCACTAGAAAATATCTCCATTTGTGTTTCGAAGATGAACGAAAGTTCATTTTAAAACTAATTTTCATTTTTTGGTGAACTATTCCTTCAAGTATGAACATAACCCACTAACATTTGACAATAACAAGTTTCCAAATACTTTTTGTGGTAATTTTTTACATTATATCTATTATAATTCCAAACCTAAAAAACATAAACATCATTTTGTGAATTTTTTTTTCTTAAATAGTGTGTTTGACAAAATAATGAAATGTTACCTAATAGTATGAATATAGGCTTAAGTGTCCAAATACTTTTTGGCGCCACTGTATGTAATTTCAGTTTCATTTCAGTTGTCAGTTTAAGCAATAATTGTGAATATTTTCACGTTCGTTTTGATTTTTTTTTTTTACAGATTACCAGTGCAGCAGAAAACAGGTGATATCTCCCTCCAGAAACATCTGCCATTCGCTTCACAGTCTCCTACGAGAGGACACATCAGTCAGTGAGGTGGAGAATGTGCCTCTGCATATTAAATAAAGAGGAGTCAATCCTCACGATGGCGGCGGGACTGCTACAGTTGTAGGCGACCGCATGAACACAGGCCGTTTGCTTCACAGCTAAACAATCACATATAACCTCCACCGTCTGATCAGGCCTGAAAAAAAAAATGCATTTAATAATCATTATATAACAGTGTGCGAACGTTGACCACCCATTTGTTCAGCTGCCTTGATTCAAAAGCATTTTTCCCATTTATTTCCACCATGAACATCCACAATAGTAGCCTGGATGCCAGCCTGAACTCCGCCCACAACGTTTTTTGGTCGGGAAGTTCGGTCTGGACTCGATCCATTGAGGAGTAATTATGATCAGGGAAGAAATGATCGGGCCAATCAGATTGCCAGGGCGGACTTTATACGATGATGGACAGATGATCTGCAGAGACGTAATCATCACGTTATCAAAGAGCGCTTGTCAAAGATGACTGCAGCTGGAGAATTGAGATGTATAGTCTTTTGTAAAATTAATCGACAGCTCATTCATTTTAATAGACAAACAGAGAACTGCAATCAAGGCATTTGTCGATCGGAAAGATATTTTTGGCATCCTTCCTACATGATTCGGGAAAAGTGTAACTTATCAGCTGGCTCTGACGGTCGTTAAGAAGATGGGACGTAATGAAAAGCCTGTGGTCGTTGTGGTTTCTCCTTTGGTGGCACTCATGGAGGACCAAGTAAAAGAAGCAACACTCGTTATTTAAAGGGTTCGTTCACCCAAAAATGAAAATTAAGTCATTAATTACTCACCCCCATGCTGTACCAACCCCGTAAGACCTTCGTTCATCTTCGGAACACAAATGAAGATATTTTTGATTAAATTTGAGAGCTGTATAACTACCACATTGGCTCCTAAGGGACTGGCTCTTGACGGCCCAGAAAGTCAATGAAGAAAATGTTTAAATATCCCAAGTGACTACCGTGGCTCAACTATATGTTTATCAAGCGACGCGAATACTTTTTGTGCGAAAAAACAAACAAAAATAACGAGTTTATTCGACTATTTCTTTTCTTCCTTGTAGGCCAGAAACGATATTTCCTTAGATTTCCACGACGCATGCACGAGAATTGCTATCTGAAGTAGTGTAAAGCAGATCGCAATTGTCGCGCATGCGTCGTGGAAATTAATGACTTTCATTTTTGGGTGAACTAACCCTTTAACTTCTAAAATAAATAAAGTTAGGCTACGTTCTGTATTTGAAAACTGCGCTATTCAAAGGAGTTGGCTTACTGCATTGCTCTGATTGGTTGTAGGTCTACCGACTATCCAATTGAGTGCAGAGGTTTTTTTTTTCCTGGTTCGGTTACGACACGCCTCATAATCAAAGTCTAATAGAGCAGTTTCAGACTCATATTCTCTCTTGAATATGAGTATGGCGAAGTCAGGCTACCACAATATAGAGTTCTAAGCCAATACAACTTAAAGTGCCCCTATATGCTATTATGCCCATTATGCTAAAAAAGGCTCATAATTTTGTTTTGGAGTCTTCTACTATAGGTTTACATGCATCCAAAATAAAAATACAAAACACTGTAACTCTCTCATAATACACATTGCAGCGTATTGGTTCGATGGCCCAGTCTGTCGTGATTGGTCTACTCTGCTCTAATTGGTCAGATGGCCCAGTCTGTTGTGATTGGTCTACTCTGCTCTAATTGGCCAGATGGCCCAGTCTGTTGTGATTGGTCTACTCTGATTGGTCAGATGGCCCAGTCTGTTGTGATTGGTCTACTCTGCTCTGATTGGCCAGATGGCCCAGTCTGTTGTGATTGGTCTACTCTGCTCTGATTGGTCATATAGCCCAGTCTGTTATATTTCCACTTGTTATGGCCCAACGGTGGAAAAAAATAACACATAACATCCAATTGTCTATGGAGAAAGTGAAAAGGATTTTTACTTCCATTGCCCTGCTGTTTCAGTGTATATTGCTGGGAGAGGAAATAGGCCTTGACTGCTATTTTAAAACCTTCTCCTCAGATATGACCAATTATAGACCTCAAACTATTTTAGGACAATTGACCGCAAATATGTCAAAAGGTCAAAGGAAATGAAATGACTGCAGGCCTTTAAGAAAGAGTGATTCATCATAGCAAGAAAAACTCTCACCGATCGCCCTGGATGATGAGCAGCGTGTCCAGCTGTGAGTGGGTCAGTGCCCTCTGTATCGCTTGAAGGAGATCACAGCCTCCACTCGCACGAAGCTGCATGACCCACGCATAACACTCCCTGAGCCTGAGACGGGACATTAAGAAAGAGCCTCCTGCTGCAGACTTTCATTCACATTGTTTATGTGTAGCAAAAACAAAAGTGATAATGTAGCTGAATTTGCAAAACACCCAGTGTTAAATTACCACTTCTCATTTGTGTCCACACTTGTGCACTTTTTTTGGAAATAGGCTCATTTTACCAATCCCCCAGAGTTAAACAGTTGAGTTTTACCGTTTTCGAATGTATTCAGACGGTTTTCTGATATGTCGAAGAATATTAGTAAACAGACAATTTCTGGTCTCATTGACAGATGGTCAATGAGACCAGAAACTGTCTGTTTAATGATATTCTTCTAAATATGAGAAAATCGGCTGAATGGATTCGAAAACGGTAAAACTCAACTGTTTAACTCTGGGGGAGTTGGAAAATGAGCCTATTTCCAAAAAAAAAGTGGAGTATCCCTTTAATTTTCTAATTAACTTCAACGCTGCTTCAGTGTTGTGTTAATTTGACACTGGGGAATTTGCTGTGTAATGAGTCATGGACGAGCTCCCCACATGAAAGCTGCTCAAAAGGTAGGTATCTTAATTATGCTGCACAATATGTCTTATTTTAGACGTCATATTCTCTACATCCTTTGTGGAAACATAGGGCCAGATTTACTAACATCTTGCGTCAGCGCAAACCCTCTTTTGTCGTTAAAAACGAATGTCGGCAAAGACACAATCAAAGTTGTTCCGTGAACACCCGAGAGCAGGATGAATGCGTCTGCAACTTATGAATTTCTATATCTGTATGAGTCTTTAGCAGCTGATACTCACAGGATTGGGTTTATTAATAAAGTTAGATGCATATGGTAAATCAAAATGATTATTGGTTCTTCATCTGTGTTTATTACAACTATGGCTAAACAAATGATGAGTGATGATAAAGATAGTGGATGTGTTGAAGTGTGGATATCTACAATTACACCTCAGACTTAGCAACACACGCTAATGTAAACTCGATATAAATACACTGTAAGGTCAGTCTCCCAGTTGCTGCGTGTGTGAGTGTTTCAAATAAGCCAAATGACGTTCTGTTTCAGTAAGGCTGTTGCCTATGAGTGTCTCATTTCATTATCATCACCACGTTTCAAATCCAAATGTCTTGAAGAATGACTCATTTTGAATGACGAGAGGCCAAAATCAGTTTTAATTTGTGTCAGAACCATGGCCTTTCTCCTCTTCTCTCATTATCTCATCTCTCTTGTCCTTCCATCCCCTCCTCTCTAGTGATTTCTTGGCATCTAATACAAGTACAAACTGTTCTCACATGTCCCCACTCATCCCTCATGACAACCTAAAATAAAACAAGGAGTCACTCTAAACAGAAACTAATTAAAATAATGGCCAGGCAGAGCTGTTTCTACAACCCGAAGCGCGGCTTACAGGATCACTGTCTGTATGAATCATGAAAATAACACTATGCAAATGAGATATCCACACAAACAGTCTCTCTCACCTTAGTGGGCTGATATCTAGTGGTTTGTCCCAAAGGCTGCTGACCTCCGAGCCGTAGGACAGTAGATACAGCTGGTTTTTGAAGCACAGTTGCTCCTCAATGAGAGTCTTTGTTGGTGTAACATGAGCAAATAAGAAGAAAAACCACGAAAATGAGCCGTGTAATTGATTCAGTTAGCTAAATAAAGTATGAAGCACGTTGGGATCCTACTAAGAGCTCCCGCTGTAGATCTGCTAGTCTCTCCGTAGAGGCGTTGAAATCAGAAGTGTCGACAAGCACTCCGACTCGGGATCCGTTCACCACCCCGAACACCTGACAGATCAAACCAAACCAACACTGGGTAACAAAGCTCATCTGCATGAACCAGATTCATGCAGTGCATAGATCTCCAGGTTACCTTTCGGTTTCCTTGACTGAGCCACTTAATTCGGTCGTGGAACATCTCAATGGCACTACAATAAAACAGATCTGAATTTAACAGTAGCGAAGCCATCAACCATCAGATTCATATTAGGTAGAGGCTATTTGCAAACAGCAGAATTTTCTTTGCACATACAGTTTGACCCCCTTTCGCCTTCAGAACTGCCTTAATTCTACGTGGCATTGATTCAACAAGGTGCTGAAAGCATTCTTTAGAAATGTTGGCCCATATTGATAGGATAGCATCTTGCAGTTGATGGAGATTCGTGGGATGCGAAGCTCCCGTTCCACCACATCTCAAAGATGCTCTATTGGGTTGAGATCTGGTGACTGTGGGGGCCATTTTAGTACAGTCAACTCATTGACATGTTCAAGAAACCAATATGAAATGATTTGAGCTTTGTGACATGGTGCATTATCCTGCTGGAAGTAGACATCAGAGGATGAGGACATGGTGGCCATAAAGGGATGGACATGGTCAGAAACAATGCTCAGGTAGGCTGTGGGCATTTAAACAATGCCCAATTGGCACTAAGGGACCTAAAGTGTGCCAAGAAAACATCCCCCACACCATTACACCACCACCACCAGCCTGCACAGTGGTAACAAGGCATGATGGATCCATGTTCTCATTCTGTTTACGCCAAATTCTGACTCTACCATCTGAAATCGAGACTCATCAGACCAGGCAACATTTTTCCAGTCTTCAATTGTCCAATTTTGGTGAGCTCTTGCAAATTGTCGCCTCTTTTTCCTATTTGTAGATAGGGTTGGGTATCGTTTGAATTTGAACGATTCTGATTCCGATTCCGATTCCTTGTTTCGATTCCGGTTCCTAACGATTCTCGATTCCGATTCTTTTAAGAGGCAGGGTCAAAAAAGTTTAGCTAACCTTGCTAACCAACGGCCTTTCTGAAGGAAATACTCCTTCTGTAAAAATACTCCTTTTGTCACAAATTTTGCATTTTGCCGAGATTTCGTTATTTTTAGAAAAGTGAAGCCACACTTTGGATCGTCGACGTAAGCTACTCATATTCGACTCGCACGGTTATGCCAACACTTCCGGTAGACGCTTCTTCGTTGGTGTTGTTCAGCGGTTTCTTCTTCCGCTCGGCGGACTGTGAATATCGAAACTAGGAATCGAAATTTTAACTTTTGAACTATTCCGGGAAAAACGAAAAGTTAGTCTCGGTTCCAATCGATACTAGATTCTCGATACCCAACCCTATTTGTAGAGGAGATGAGTGGTACCCGGTGGGGTCTTCTGCTGTTGTAGCCCATCCGCCTCAAGGTTGTGCGTGTTGTGGCTTCACAAATGCTTTGCTGCATACCTCGGTTGTAACGAGTGGTTGTTTCAGTCAAAGTTGCTCTTCTATCAGCTTGAATCAGTCGGCCCATTCTCCTCTGACCTCTCGCATCGACAAGGCATTTTCGCCCACAGGACTGCCGCATACTGGATGTTTTTCCCTTTTCACACCATTCTTTGTAGACCCTAGAAATGGTTGTGCGTGAAAATCCCAGTAACAACCATGCCACACTCAAAATTGCTTAAATCACCTTTCGTTCCCATTCTGACATTCAGTTTGGAGTTCAGGAGATTGTCTTGACCAGGACCACACCCCAAAATGCATTGAAGCAACTGCCATGTGATTGGTTGATTAGATAATTGCATTAATGAAAAATTGAACAGGTGTTCCTAATAATCCTTTAGGCGAGTGTAGTACATATGATCTTAAGTGAATGCTGCCTCACTGGGACATTTTGACCCTGTACCTAAAGCTGTGAGTTACAGACATGTACTGTATTCAGAGAATGATAAAGTATCCTCATGGCGACTGTAAACAAGTAGTGGAGATTATTCTCACATGTAAAGCTGTTCCTGAAAGTCAGCCAGTGACTCACTGCTGACGTGCATCTGTTTGTTCAACCCATCTTCTCTTTCAGATCTGAGAGAGAGAGAGAGAGAGAATAATTTAAGGTTTAAAAAAAATCTCAGTCATAATTCACCAAAAAAATTAGTTTGAAATAAAAAAAAATGTTGTAATCTCTGTTTGAAATCTGCAATTGCAGTCATTTGCGGAATTATCAACTTTACATGAGTTGTGCCTCGGCACGGCACAGCGCAGATGAACACAATGTTTTGAGAAGAGTGTGCCGGTGTGGATACTGGCATTCACAATCACAAATTATACTTTTCGGAAGTGTGACCAAAAAAAGAATTTTGACCCTAAAATGTCTGAACAAGTAACATCCAGTTTGTTCTGACCAACTAAGGGGAAAAAGCACTGCAGTAAATTGCGCTGATTCATTTTAACTAATAATTCTCTTCGCTTATCATATCACGTAAAACCGTGCAAATTATACTTTGTTCTCAAATTGTTAATGTTAACAACGTCAGCATTTGTGCTTTAGATATTTGTGCAGTATTTCTGCAACCCGGCGGTTGCAGTCTCTTTTTCCAAACTCTCAGTCCAAAGTGTTTTGCATTGATAAATCGATGTTTAATTATATCAAGTGCTGTGAGAAAAGGCTATAAATCTCCACCTCCAACATCCTCACACTCAATCTAGCCGAGACTCGTTTATGTGTACAGATGTGAGGTAATGATGCAAAGACATGCTCGAATCTCCCGCAGAAATCCACCAGTACCACTGGAATTAAAAACATTATTACAAGCTTACCGCTTTGAATCGAGTTAAAGCAAGCAGAGAGTTTTGAACACTGGCTGGTTATGTATTTTCTCAAAAAAAAAAAATATTTGGGATAATTTTTAAACCAAAAAAAGTTACGGACTGCAGCTTTAAGTACCAAAGTACATATTTACTGTATATGTAATTTCACAATTGTCACATTCAGGACGAGGAAGAAGACTAAATAAAGCAGATCGAATAGCAGCATAAGCTGTATTAAAACAAAACAAAAGAGTAATCAGTCAACAGAAACAGTGTGCTAGAACGCAGTTAACAACACCAGACAATGAGCAAACTGAACTGAGATGTAAACAACACTGGTCCAGAAGCACTTCCTGTTTCAGTTTTAACACTAACGTTACATAAAAGCTGGGATAAAATACAACCAACAGAACATATAAAACTGAATTAAAAAGTTAAACAAACATCTTTAAGATGTTTTCTTTACATGTGAAATAAAGAAAACAGTTACAACCGGAAACAGGAAGTGCTTCTGGACCAGTGTTGTTAACATCTTGTGAAATGGTCTATTTACAGACTGAAGAGGGAGCAGGTGTGTGAAATCAATAGCCATGACAGCCAATGAAAATATACTTGGTAACCAAGAAACACGGGCAATAACGAGAAATTAAACAACTGAACGTGGCTGAAGTTTACTGACAATAATATATGTTAATAATAATTTATTCTATATAACACATTTGTAATGATAAAGTTGCAATTTAATGCAGTCTAATTATTAGTTATGTAAAAACCAGACTTCTTTCTCGCTGATAAAGCTCATTTACACTGACTCTGAATCATTTTACTATAGTGCATGAGCCACTCACCACATAGAAAACAGCAAATGTGAGAACAAGTGACTGACTTCAGCTGCATCTAATTATAATGTAGGGGGCGGAGCTTCAGATTCAAGAGAGCATTTGATTGGACAGAAAATCTGACGAGAAGCTGAAGTGCAGTGATGTCATCAAAACCATTGATCAATATTGGCGGAAGTGAGAGACTGTTAGTTTTGAACTGTCATTATTTTGTAGATAACAGAAAGGCTAACCTATTCATCCTAAAAGCCATTACGACTTCAATGTTGAATTCATGGGGACTTCAACATCAAATACCAGTACAGTTAAAATCAAGTATGTGCTTTTAGTATGTTAGCCAACACATCAAAATAAGTGTACATTAAAGCACGACAAAAGATTATTAAAACATGATGATTTAAATTGTAGCTACTTTTACTCTTTTATTTGACTATTGCAGTGCACTTTTTTAAGTGTACTTAAGTGTGTACTTAAATCATAAAAAGTGCACTCTCTTTAAGTACACTTAATTGCATGAAATGTTATATGCAAGTAAAAATGCTCTAAAAGTGCATATTCAATTCAACTAAGCACACTTCTTTTCACAAGGTTATGCTTTTCTCATTGTAAAAATGAGGCTACACATTAATACCAGAAACTCTGTCAAATAATGGTATTTTTTAGGGCTGTCAAACGATTAATCGCGATTAATCGCATCCAAAATAAAAGTTTGTGTTTACATAATATTATGTGGGTGCACTGTGTATAATTATATATATATATATATATATATAAAAATATAAAAATACTATAAATACACACACATGCTTGTATATATTTAAGAGATTTATTAAGAGATAGATTTATATATAATTTATATTATATATAAATATAAATATTTTATATATAAATAATATATTTTTCTTAAATACACAAGCATGTGTGTGTATTTATATATATATGCAAAATAATAATACACAGTGCACCCACATAATATTATGTAAACACAAACTTTTATTTTGGATGCGATTAATCGCGATTAATCGGTTGAGAGCCCTACAATAAGCATAACTCATGTGTCCTTGTTTTGAGAACAGCAGGTAATTACAATTCTACCACCTGGTTTCTAAAACCCGAACTAATCCTAACATGTTCGAAACGATTGCTGATGGCATAACCGGTGCCAAAAAAATGAATCTGTGATCTGTTCACACACTCACAGTCAAACCGAACTTTATTCAGACACCTTCAACATGGTGTCTGAATAAAGTTTGAACAGTGTTGGGTAAGTTACTCTAAAAAAGTAATTAATTACTAGTTACTAATTACCTCTTCGACAGTGTAATTAGATTACTGTACTAATTACTTTTAATTACTAATTACTTTCAAAATCCCAAATCAATCTCAACCAGCTGAATAATACAAGAATAGACATGAATCTGTTTTAATTCTTTCAAATAAATACTATAAAATTGCATGAATTATCCTTAAACTGACCAAAGTGGAGAAGGTTACATACTTTTTAGCATCAGACAATACATTTTGATGTTAATCCCACTATTGTTTTATGTCTGATATCATGACATTTCACACTTTTTTCATACACATTTTACAATAATTCATACGAATTTGTACGAGTGCGGTCGTAATATTTAGATTCCTCATAAAATGCATACGAATCGCTGTGAGATCGGATTGATCTATACACAGTATTTACCTCAATTACATCAGAAGTAACTGTAATTAAATTACAGATAAATGAAGAGTAATCCCTTACTTTACATTTTCAAGGGAAAAGTAATTAAATTACAGTAACTAATTACTTAGTAATTAGTTACACCCAACACTGGTTGAATAATGAACCAAAGTTTGACGGTACCTTAGGGGCGTGTAGACGGGGTGTGTAAGAGTAGTAGTAAACTCACACAGGACGAGTGTTGCAGAGAGAGAAGGGGCGAGAGACAGTCAGTCCACAGTTCTCCAGCCATCGCTCTGAGCTCTCGTACACTTCACTGCGATCCTGCAACAACATCTTCATCACTTCATACACCAGTGATGCTAGTGATTAGGGTAATAACTGAATGAAGTCACCAGTACATCTGAAGTTTGGTTTAGTCTGAAGATGGTGGACTGATCACTCGTCTCCATGTGAGACTCACTGCCCTCTGTCCTAAAGACCATTTCAACAAGACAGGGGAAAATGACTCGTTATAATCTGCATATCAAGCACAGATGAACATAGAAACTGGATCTGTTGTATGCGTTCACCACTCGAGGGGTCCTGTCGTCTTCTGCTCCATACGGAGATAGTCTAGTCATTGAAGAATTCTGAGAAAAAAAAAGAAAAAAAAGAATAACTAATGTTTTCTCCAGCATCAAATCATCATATTAAAGTGATTTCTGAAGGATCATGTGACACTGAAGACTGGAGTAATGATGCTGAAAAATCCAGCTTTTGATCACAGCAATAGGCTAATTTGCATTATAAATAGAAAACAGTTATTTTGAATTTGAATAATTCACAATTTTACAGTATGTTTAAAAAATAAATACATAAAAAATCTACCAGACCCCAACCGTGTGAACAATATTGTGTTCGTTCTTATATTATGTTTTTTAAAGTGCCTTGAGCACTGGCTCAAAGCATTATTATTTTTATTAGTATTAGCAACAGTTTTATCACGACGCTAATATCTCCATCTCATGCATTTTAATAGGCCTACGATGTTAATTAAAGTAAAGATAGATCCTGAAAGGAGATAACTGTCTCATGATTTTACCGTAGCAACAACGACCCAAGCATGCAGTAATGGTTTTCAGCCGGAAAAATCATGGAGAGCTTATTAATAATGTTTACCTTCACGTCATGAGTTTGTCCTGAAGCTCGTGCGCGTACAGTATTAATATGATCCTCGCGCAGAAATCAGAAGACGTCCTTGTGCGGTTGAAACTCTTCAGTGACTGACAGCTGCTGTGTTAGGCGTCTCCATAGCAACACACTGAGCCATTCAGTTGATTCACTGTTGATGATCAGTGCTACTATTATGGACATAAACGGATGGCACTTTTCACTGATGTTCAGTTTGCGAACGAGTCGTTCTTTTGAGTAAACTGTCTAAACCAGTTCACAAAAATTGACAGTATGCTTCTGTAAAATATCCGCATTTCACGCCATTATTAGGTGCTTTAATAATATAACTGTGCATGTGACATCATTGTGTGTTTGTTAATCGTTTTTTTTTTTTTTTTTTTGTACCGGTTAATTGAAACGAAATGTCTGAAATAACCACTCTAAATAGAGTTGTGTTATAAAAAAAAACAAAAACAAAAAAAAAAACAGGGCATGTGTTGATGGTATTTTGACACGTTGTGTATATTTTTTTTTAACACACAATGTGTGTTAAAATGTAATTGGATAGAATACAACCCGGGTGGAGGGAAGTTTGTGTTTATGAAAATAATTGGGTGGTATATTTTATATGGTATCCCATTACAAGCTCTAAAATAAATAAAACAATACATTACAATAAATGTTCATTTGAGGCCCTATCTGTATGCAAGTTTGCTTATTTTTTGATGTTAAACATAGGGATGTAAATGAAACAAATCATGATTAATATCATTCAGTTTTAATTTAACGACATTGAGAATTTAGTTTTAATTATATTTTATTAATAAATATTTATTAAAGTTTTTATTAATACTTTATATTAATTTATATATATATATATATATTAAAGTATTTGTAATTTTAAGCTTTTGTTATTTTTTTATTCGTTTTTTTTTTTTTTTTGTCTGGTTTTCTTTTTTTCCCCTCATTGATTGCAACGATGCAGTGGATGGTTGATAAGGTGTTGCTATGAGGCTGCTAGGGTGTTCATATTTAGTTATTAAAATCAATTTAAACTAAAACCCCTGGGATCTAACATAATATAGTATATGAGTGATGACTTATGAGTTAAATTAGACCAGGACCGGTCAGCCAACCTGAAACAGAGCACCCTTTAACATTGCAATCTCACATTTGAATTTAACAAACCTATTTCAATTTCCCAAACTCGCAAAAGTAAAAAATAAAAATAAATAAAGACGTTATATGATGGCAGTTCCTAAGAAAATAACCTTTTTAATAGGTTTGACTTAAATGTCACATACTGAAAAACCCGGGTCAATGAGCAAAGGGAGTCTGCAGTGAGAAGCTCAAAAAGGGTAGTGGGCTGATGCTTTAAATATTGCAAATATAAAACCATACATCCAACGCTTGCAAAAATTACTTTAAACGCAATTAGCCACAGACTCTTCATGCATGAAAAGTTTGCTGATTTTTCACCATAGGGACAGAAAGTAGAGCAATAGTTACAACTGGATTCCCAATAAAGCAATGATGAATTGAACTCAAGCGGTCGACCTTCTTTTATGCCTTTTATTGTATACAGTGAGATACTGAAACAAAGAGTAGCAGAGAAAACAGTTGTCTTGCCAGTAACATGAATGTGTTAACAGTAACTGTGCACAAGGACTGCTTACATCCTTTGATAGATAACACTGTTACTCATACATTTGTTTCCTTCCCTTTTGAAATCATAAATAGCTTTTCATTACCCTATATGTCATTGATGGTCATTACCCCATACTTTTTTTTTCTTTTTCCATTTTATAATGGGTTTCCAAAAATATCCAGAGCAGAAGCAGTCTTTAGCGCGGAGGTGATGGCGTCCACCGTCGTTCTCGCAGTTCACATTAATTTAGGTCCCAGTGCGATACGTCTTTTGCCAAAAGCAATTGTACACATCTTGCCTGAATGCAGGTGGGAGTTTATCTTAAAAACATTATCAATTCATCGATCCAAGAGTTTAAGTTCTTACCCCATATAGTTACGAGAACCGTCAAAAATTGGAATAAATATATCTCATCTGTTTACCATCCCTAAAATGAATGTGAATGTTTCCAAGGAAAGTGCAGTCTTTCGAAGCATTAATGAAATTAATTTAGTAAAGAATGTAAAGGCGACTGTGAGCATATGACCTTTCAATAATTGGATTGAACAGAAAAAGCACATTCAAATAAAACCGAAACACACACACACAGAGGGGAATTCATAAAAAAACAAACATTAACAACTTGTGGGCAAAATGTAACCTTCATATCACACATCCATCATAAATAAAACACAGTTCTGATTTCGTTCCACTGTAAAGACACTCTTACACGGTACATTTGTTTTCTGAAAATGGGGATCACTTCAAAAAAAAGAACAAAAAACAGGGTTGATGTAACAAGCACACATTCTTAAGCTCCTTTTATTCAGTGTCAGATAAATAAATCACAGCATTTTAATGAAACGTCCGTGATCAAGGCAGAACATAACTTACAGGGCACACATTTCGTCATGGTGAGGAAAACAAAAAAAAAATATCGCACAATAATGAGGTAAGGAGTTCGTTTGTGTAGTGCTTTACCTACTGAAATGGCTATACTGCACAGTGCTCCTCTGAAACTGAACTCATGCCCTTCGCATTCATTCAACACGAACAGGTTTATGGCACATTAGCAAATCAAACCAAAACAAGTAAAGGGCTCTGCAAATCCAGAGATGAAAACAAAGAAGAGATGAACAGGTATAAAGTCAAAGCACAAACACAATCCGCCTCTCGCCCCGTAGTCGAGCGAGGACTTTCTTTTGGTATGACGTCAGATTCAGAGAAATATCGGAGCGTGGTTTAACAGCGAGGCACAGCCTTGCAGGGTCCTGACCGGCAGTCCTGGAGCGCTTGCCTCGTATACTGCCAGAGCAAAAAAGTTCTTAATACTGTTCCCTTTACCGTTTTCCCTCTTTTGTAACAGTGCAGCGTCCTGGAGAGCTCTTGGGCCGCTAGAGAGAATGTGGGGAGTCCCCTCCCGTTGGACTGAGCGTCCGGCCCAATGTGTCTGTGCCCGCATTCTCCACCAATATTTGTATTTTTTTCCCACACAAAGGCAGAGGCCATACATGTGCGTGAAGCTCTACGAAACTTAAACGAACCAAAGATAACGGAACTATATCCCAAAGTAAAGTAGTAGTGGAAGCAGCCGCTGTGGATGCACTCAGTCCTTTCCAGGCGGGCCGGTGTACTTCAACGCCCCCAATCCTTTGGGTAGGTGCAACATAAAGACAGCACAGGTTTAACTAAGCACAGGTTGGGCGAAGGGGAGCATGTGGTTGGACGCACTCATTTGTAGTGCGCGCAGTAATCGTCTTATTAGTTTTGCAGTTTAATGAGTTATTATATCATATAACACCTTGCCTTGTCATCGCCCCTTCTCGATGAGTGCCGATTCTTTCCGTTTCACATTGAATACCCCAGCTGTCCCAGCTGGGACCGTCCCCTCAGCCAGGAAGACAGACTTTTCCCGCAAACAGGAGCCCCACTATTGTGAAGAAGATTGAGAGCACGAACAGTACATAAGAGGAGCCCACCACTGTGTTGTTGGGTAATTTGTACGGTTGTCCTCCTACTTCATTGATGTAGAATCCTATTGGGAATATGAGGGCGGCCATACAAAACAAGATCACTGTAAAATATACAAAAAGCAAGTGTTATTATCAGGACAAAAAGATGAATTTACAAATATAATAAGGACATATTAAGGTGGGGTGGTTAAAAAAAAAGCAGCAATCACAAGGGAAAAGACAACAATGGCTAAAATAGACAAATTTTTCCCATAGAACAATTCTCTAATTTTCCCATAGGAAAAATCAATATTTCCCCTAAAAACCACAGGGCATAATTCATCAAAGCAGTATGCCTAATTCACAACAATTTTATTCCCGGTAAAAATTAGGGAAGATGGTGAATGTCACAACGATTTCAGTGTTTTGTATTAAGCCTTCAAGTTTCCTAAAGACTCAATTCTTTCATGTTCCTTCTGTGTTTCAGGAATTGCAAGTGTAAGAACATTAAGAAATGTTAATTGTTTCTGATTTCATCTTCCTGCATTAACCGCACACGCATCTGTCAATGCAAGATGTGGTAAACACTTAAGCTTTTGTTAGAAATACTTATAATTATAAAGCATTCATATGGTTCAAACAACTTAGAGTGAACTGCTTCAGAAAGGTACATGAACTGTGTCTTCTACTATTTTCCATACATATTTCATATTTCTATATTTCCATTTGTTTGTCCTTAGACATTGGTTATTTACTTCTGTAAAGCGACATGACTAATCAATATTCAAATTCATTGTCGATTATTTTCACTATTGACAATAATCAATTTTATGGATTAGTTGTTGTAGCCCTAGTTTAATAGTAGATTAACAAAAATCCATTTGATTTTTTTTTTGAGGTTTGATTTAAAGATTACCAAAATCCACATTTTAAGACTGGCCAAAATATGTAGGAGGACAAAGCAAAAAACATTTTCACTAAAATCCACAGAGAGAAAAAACTAGTTAGGCGTAACACCATGTACTAATTAGGTGGTATACTATGAGTTTCCAACAAGAAGCAATTTGTCTCTCCACACTGAATGAAAGTGCTGTGAAATGTGATAGTTACATGAAAATTTGTACGGTTGGTGGTTGATCCCCTCCCCAAAAGTGGCTCTATGAATGATAAACTGGGGCTGGGTGATAAACCAGTTAAATTGATCACAATGATAAGCTCTGGACCTGATATGAATTACCCCAACAGTCCATCACACAGCAGAAATAAACACAGCAGCCAGTCGGTGTAGGGGAGCTGGCGAGGGAAACGACAGCAAAACCGATCCCTGGCTCCAAATAGGAGGAAATTGTTCAAAAAAAGGTAACAACGTCAATTATAAGGAACTGGTTCAGGTGAAATGGTGAAATGGACAAACAACCTTTTCCATCCCTGCGACAACACTGAGAGCATGAAAATGCGGTCCCTTTTTAATCTGTGTGGCACAATAAGTTCACATTTTGCACTTTTTACTCAAACTTCAACCTCTAGATGTAAAACCAATGCATAGTA
The DNA here is from genome assembly GCF_016745375.1 of Pimephales promelas. The sequence continues at coordinate 15,314,770 of NW_024121654.1, forward strand.
GGGATTGGCATTCGATTAAACTTTCGTTCGTTGGGAGAATTAACGATCGACTATTGATTAATCATTCATATTTCTATATTAAAATTCATTATACATTAAAAATGCAATGTAAATACAAAAACATAGGATGTTTTTCCACAATGAGATCTTTATTAGAAGAAGATCAACTTGTGGCAGTTAAACTTGACGTTCGGCTAGGCTAAACTTGAAGATATATGTGCTACGGTGTTGTAAAGCAGCAGAACCTGCAGATGCGAGCCGGCCCTCATTTGTTCCAAAATAATAAATAACTTAACCAAAAACATAATAATACTTAGATCTGACAAGGTTTTGTCCAAATGTAACTCAAAACTATCCAAGGCACGAGTCGAGAAAGAGGGTGAGAGAAATTAGCCAACATAATTACTTGGGCTACTTAACGAAGCCTCATAAAAAAACTACAACTAGTGACTCACATACAACTTCTGCACCAATCAACTGATTTCTGCCACAGTGAAATTCATTGCACTGCTTCAAGACTCACACTACGCAACGCAACCAGGATTAGTTTAATCGTTAACAAATTAACGTGATCGACGAAATTCTTAATGATCAATTAGCAATTGTCGATTAATCATGCCCATCCCCATTGCATAGTTTATAACTTTATTTGATCTAACAGTGACCTTTTTTGACCCCTTATCTCTAACCTATTTTAATAAGTTGAAAGGCAACCTAACTGCTATTATTTTAAGGCATGTTAAAAGTTAACACTGTTATTCTATTTTTTTGTAAATTCCTATATTCTAAAATGTAATCAATGAACCCTCTTGGTTCAATATGGAAAACTATCAATAAGAGATTTTTTTTAATTATTTTGCATATCGCCCACCCAATGATAAACCCTGGCTAAACTCTCAACCGTACGGATGCTCGGCCCCTAATTAAAAAATAAATAACTAAATAAAAAAAAATAAAAAAACGAAGTCCTGTAATGTCTATTCCCAACCATCAACCCTCAAAAACCCTCTGGCCTGTCACGTTTAAAACAGACCTCCCCCTGACCGGAGTGATCACACTCAGCATGGGTTCATGTTGGCCTGGCAGAAAGGCTTTTAGCGAGATAAAAACAGACACTGCTAATAGATGCCTGAGTGCAGTCTCGGCTCAATCTTGGTGCTCATATAAGCAAGATAATGGCATCTTTCCGCAGAATGCAGCGCTGCAATTAAACACGCCGGCCCTGAGAGAAGAAGTGCACTGATCTGACTGAGGCTGTGCATGTCAGCATTAAGCTTCTGCCTTTGAACACTTACCGCATAAATCACTTTAGTCGGTCTCAGCTCTTAGACGCACACAAAGGAGTGGGTTAAGGAGATGAATGGTAACTAGGCTGTGGACAAAAGGTCATGCCCTCAGCAAAGATTAAAAAAAGACACTTCCTGCTGTGGTAAATGCCAAACTACTTTTCTGTTTAAAATAAGAATAACATGTTCCTTGAAAAGAGTTGAGGTGCTTTTTAGAGCACAATGAAGAAAAAACTAATTGAATGAATGGAGTGGAAATAGAAACATCTCTGCCCTGACACATTTATGCTGCCCTCAGACCTGTCTGAGAGTCTATTTCTGTTGGATGGATTGACGGATACAGAAATGCATTTGGAAAATCTACAATCTTAATGATTCATCGTTCGTATTCTAAGAGTACATTTACACGCCAACGATATGCTTAAAACTGAGAAGCTTTCCTTTGAGTTTATAGACCCTTTTACAGTTGGTAAACATGGTGATGTTTTTTTGTGGGCGGAGCTTAGGTGGAGGCAGAAAGATCCCTCTGGCCGCTTCACTAACGCTAGTTAGCAAGTATTGTTAGCTTGTTTTTTAACAATGACTGGAGAAAATAAGATATTATCTTAATGTGTAAGGTGACTCAGTGTCCAGGACCGCGATTGTTATTTTCAAAAGTTATTTTTAACGGACAGAACCAGATTGGCCAACCCGTAGCCGCCTACACGCTCACTCAATGCATGGACGATCTGACAGGATTAACGTACGTTACCTCGGTTGACTTCTACACCTACCTTATAGAAAACCCATCGTAAAGAGAAACTGAGGCATATAAATCTTTAGATGCCTATATGGTCCTGTACAAGACTTGTGTGTACGATCTGCAGTTCTGCCGAGCCAGCGCCGAGACCACGACAATGTAAAGAGTGTCATTACGGTGCGATTTTAATCATGTGAATATTTTCTAGAAATAAAAAATCCAGATACAGGATATTCATTTTTCATTGATACTTGCACCAAACAACACAATAAGATGACATAAAAGTAATTTAAGCTCCTTATTATGTAGCCGAATCTGTGCTGGTTTGCATTGGCCGCCTCGAGTTTTCACTTTGTTTTGCCTCCAGCTAGCGTTGTGACGTAACTGTGACGTCGGCGCAAAAGGGGTCTATATTGTCAAAATTATCCCCATTCACACGGATTGGGGAAAACGGCTAAAAATGCTAGATGGTATATGGTGATGAAACACTATAGACTTAACACAATATACGCGTACATGACGTCAGATATTCACGTTGTTGTTGTTTACACAGGCCGTTTTTAAAACTTACAATTTGAACCACGTTTTCCAAAGTTAGCGTTTTCAGGCGCTCAAAGCGCCGTTGTTGTGTTAACAAACGGCTAAAACGCATAAAGTTTTACGTTTTTAGTTGAAAACGGTGTCGTGTTAACAACCCCTAAGTGTTAGTTTTGAGCTATACTGTGTACATTTAACTCACACGTGAACAAAAAAATAACTTTTTTAGATGCGATACGCACAATTAGAAATTTTACCCGATAGCTAAACATTTTTTTTTTACATTACAGCCAATAACTGATTGAAATAATATACTATTCATATATAATTTTGCAAGTAATATATCATAATACACTCATACACAAAATACTTGGTGCCCCTAAGTATTAGTTTTGAGCTAACATACATGAACAAAAAAGAAAAGACTTTGTCACTACCAATAGCTGAACATTATTTTGGTTCATTAGTTAAAATTAATGTATTAACTTATTTATTAATCATTGTTAATGTTAGTTAATAATAATAGAAAAACAGCTGTTCATTGTTCAACATGACATCATTACTTTTGCGTAAACATACACGCCACTTTCGAGTCAGGTGGCGTGTTATCTCTACGCATTTTGAGCTATCCGCGTGTATGTCTACGCCATTAACGTCCGCGTCATTCCGCGTGTCTGTACACGCAGTCAAATCTCCAGTCATAAATGCCATTAACCCCAGTGACGGTTAAGTTTAGGAATGGGGTTGAGGTAAGTCATATATTTATATAACGTTAAGTCAACGGCGTTCATAAACACGCTGAAAGGTGACTATGCGTCTTGATAGCACGCCAAAAATGGAAATACGAATTGGCGTGGCATACACACGCTACTTCATGAGATCAGTCTGCATTGTTCATGTTAGTTCACAGTGCATTAACTACTGTTAACAAATACAACCTTTGATTTTAATAACGTAGCCTATTAGTAAATGTTGAAATTAATATTAACTAAGATAAATAAATGCTGAAGTATTGTTCATTCTTAGTTATCGTTAGCTACAGTAGTTAACTAATGAACTTTATTGTGAAGTGTTACCATTTTTTTTACACTACAGCCAATAACTGATTGAAATAATATACAATTCATATAATTTTGCACGTAATTTAATACACTCTCATGCTAACAGTACGCCAGTTTTGAAACTCCAAATGAACCAATGCTACATCAACAACCTCAAAGCATGATATTTTTTCATGTTATGAAGGCTCCCTCTGTTTTAATTTCTTTTTCTTTAATGTTGTCCAGCAGTGCATGCTGGTCAGGCCAGGAGTCGGAGCAGACAGCAGCTAATGTTTACGTCTGCCATATGCTGAAGCCGCAGCTGTGGGCCTGACAGCAGACACCGGGCCGCGGGCGTAACCTGGTGGAGCGGGGCGTGGTGCGCGGGACACAGGGGGCTTGTGTTCGTCACACAGAGCTGCTCTTTCAGGGGTCGGGCGGCTTGAGGCCAGTGGCAGCTTTAGCCCAGACACCTGTGTTAACCCCACCTGGAGCCCAAACACTCCTGCAATGAGCTTTAAACGCAGGCCTTCCAACACTGCAGCGTGGATGTGGACACAACGTGAACGCACATCAGATCTAAAACAAGCTTTCATTTAAATATTTGCAGGTTATTTTTGACATGCATATTTGCAAGTTCCACTTACAACATAAATGTCTTAATATAATATAAGGCCGCCCCGCCCAAATAAAGATTTTTCCAGTGTACTAATAGTTGTTATTTAAAGGAGTAGTTCACTTTTTTTTAAAAACTTTGCTGATAATTTACTTCATCCAAGATGTCCATGTCTTTCTTTCTTCAGTCGAAAAGAAATTAAGGTTTTTGATGAAAACATTCCAGGATTTTCTCCATATAATGGACTTCAATGGGAACCAAACGGTTCAAGGTCAAAACGAGAGTTTCAGTGCAGCTTCAAAGGGCTTTAAACGACACCAGACGATGAATAAGGGTCTCATCTAGGACCCTTCGAGTCATGACTCAAAAAAAGATTTGTTAATTTTGATGAACGAGTTCGAAAAGGAGAGTCACAAACACTCATCACAGAATAGAGCAAGGCGAGCATTTGTGCTTATAAAACTTAAAATTTATTATTTATTTATTAAATGAGTGATCGTTTCGCTTGATAAGACCCTTAATCATCGTCTGGAATCGTTTAAAGCCCTTTGAACAGTTTGCACTGAAACTGTCTTTTGAACCTTGAACCGTTTGGTTCCCATTGAAGTCCATTATATGGAGAAAATCCTGCAATGTTTTCATCAAAAACTTTCATTTCTTTTCAACTGAAGAAAGAAAGACATGGACATCTTGGATGACATGGGGGTGAGAAAATTATCAGCAAAAAAGTGATAATTAAAAAAAAAAAAAGTGAACTACTCCTTTAAGCCACTAGCCACTAGTTTTTATTAATTGAATTACTTAAATCTATACTGGTGGGAATACTAAACCATAATAAAAAAGCCTTTACAGGGATATTCACCCAAAAATCAAAATTAGCCCATGATTTACTCACTCTCAAGTCATCCTAGGTGTATATGACTTTATCCTTTAAACGAATGCAATTGGAGTTATATTAAAAAGATATATTATAATGGCAGTGAATGGGTGTATGTCTTTGGAAGTCATCAAAGCACATCTATTCATGACTAAAGTGTCGTGCACATCGATTTATGGCAAAAGACAAAAAGTCCGAAATTGTATGCGTTTTTACGTATTCCTGATTCAGTGGCTCTGAATTGTCAAAACAACATTCAAACTGTTTGCTATGGATGCAAAAAACACAGAAAATCGATTTTTTTATGACAGACGAAAGATTTGGAGACACTTTGCAAGTGTGATTGACATAACGTGAGGTTACGCTAAAACACTTTATATTCGATTATCATGAAAACAAATCTCAGAGACACAATGTAGGTACCGATGTGTAATTAGACCAAAGGTTCATTTTGTGCCGGAGTTAAAGATCTGATTATCACTTCCTGTAGATTTTTTTTCCTAGACTAACTGACTAATAGAGTTTTGGTAGACTAACACTTAGTCAACTATTAGGGGGTGGCCCTATAATATTCACTATTTTTGTAACAGTGAAATTATATTAGTTGTTTTGCCCCATTTTATCAATTATGAGGTGAGATTTTACAACTTTGTTTTGAGCAGAAATGCCAATTGTTTTGCCGTCTCCACTTGTGCTGCTGACGTGAAAGCCTGCCACATGAAATATTCAAAATGTTTCTTATTTTTCCATCTCTAATTGAGTTGGCTTATGCACAGCTGCACTACTTCCTGAACTTCAGCCAGCTCCTTGTTTCCTGTCTGCCATTATTGGACAAACTTGATTAAGTCAGGTGTGTCTGATTATTGTTGTGACTACTGCGGTCAGACACACCTAGATTAATCGGTTTGTCCAATAATGGCAGACAGGAAACAAGGAGCTGGCTGAAGTTCAGGAAGTAGTGCAGCTGGCATAAAGCCAATTGTTTCAAACTGGGAATTTTGGGAATATGTGCTCAATATCACATCCCGTTTGTCTTTAAAATCCCTTTAAAATATCAACAGTCAAGTTCCTTCTTTCAGGAAGTGACATTATTTTTTGGTGTGAACTGATGATTTCTCAGGTTTGGTGGAATTTGTCTCACTTTAAAATCAATAAAATTACAGAAATATCAGCATTTTAAACACTCATGAGAAAAAAAAAAAAAAAGAACGACCTATCTGGAGTGTTTTCAACCATGAACACCATTGTAAAATATCTGTGTATTGCGGTATTCAGCTAAACCATCGGTCTTCAAACGTGACCCCGATGGAGGAGGTTATGATCTCAGCCTGCGGAGCTGTTCTAATTAAGGAGCTGTTGCTCTTTTAAACGCCGTAACTACCGCCCACACACACACACACCGATAGAAAAAGACAAGTGACTCACCGAGGTTCAGAGACGGTAAACGGAGCCTGGACAATTGGGACTATTTCTCTCCTGTTACCACGGCAACCATGCCACTACGCATGCGAATCTCAGCGAAAACGACTTTCAACAGCATCTCTCTCTGCCAAATACCAGATCATAATCACACTGTACTTGGCTATTGTGACACACTAGAGAGCCGGTCATACATTTTGGGCTTTTTGATTGCACAATAGAGACGACAGAGATAATCAGGAGCTAATCTGAAGTTTTGCGGCCAATTAAAAATAGCTTAATACCCCGTCCGGGGTGGTTCTTGATGCTTAATTTCTACCTCAGATGGATTCGGTTTTCTTAATTTGGTGGGCAATTAAATGGCCATAAAAATTTTATAGACTTGGACTGAAGGAGCAACCAGAGCGTGTATCTCGAATAATAGGTTTTCCTTGAATTTTCCCAATAGGCATTTAAAGGAAAAAAGAAAAAAATACATTGTTGTAAGCCATAAGCTACGAGGTGAACTACAACATAATCAACTCTTATTTAAAGATACTTTAAGGGTGTATTCACACCAGGAAAGTCCGATAGTTCACTTGCTTTGGTCCGGACCAAATAAATTTTTTTTTTTTTTTTGGTACGGTTCGCTTTCACACTGCTCTTTTTGCAAGTGAACCAAAATTTGTAAACCAAACCACACGTTTGCTAAGGTCGTCCATTCATTGGACAAGGATTCTCAAGGGAAATCAGGAAGTGCAAAAAAGGCTCAGCATGGAGATATTTACATATATTTCGTACTGCAATATTTTTTCTTTTACTAATTTTGTGTTAATTCTGTACAAACGCAATATGAAGAAACTAATGAGTATCATATGATACAATGTCATCTATACTAACAAGTGCTGTCAATGTTAACGCTTGCGATTAAGTTTGTCCAGTTTAACATAAATTAACGCATCATCATCCTTGTATTGTAACTATCCTTACATTAATAATAATAATAATAATTCATTACATTTATATAGAATTTTTCTCGGCGCTCGCTTTAAGGGGGAAACTCGTCAACCACCACCAAAAGGTGGTGAACTGCAAATGCTTTATGAACTGCAAATTATTATTATTTTTTTTTCATCTTTGCGCGATTAGACATTCACACACGACGCGCAGAAAGACGTGCAGAAAGACGCGCAATATTATATTATATATTATATATTCTCTTTCGACGCAGTGCTTTCTTGCAATTGGGTCGGTTCATGTTCACACCGTAAACGAACCGTACCAGAGTTCGTTTGGAACCGTACCGAGACCACCTCTTCAGCTGGGTCTCGGTTCAGTTGTTTGGTCCGCACCCGAGTTCGATTGCTGTATTCACACCTGCCCAAAAGGTCCGCACCAAGGGGGCAAACGAACTAGAGTTCGATTCAATCGAACCAAACAAGGCAGGTGTGAATACACCCTAAAAATACTATGTGAACTTTGCTGAGGGAAAGAACTACAATCCCTTGAATCACTTCAAATGAGATAATTGAATTTAAAAAGATGGTGAAGAAAACCCCCAATTCATTTAAAGTTGTTGATCATATCTATAGAAACAATATACTTTAAGTTTATTGCAAGATATACATCATTTAAAGTATTTTAAACGCATCGCTAGACCGACTCTGTTATGTAATTTGCAGTCCATCATGGGAGTGGGCGGAGCTAAACAGCTATTTTGGTGCAACTTGCTCGCTGTGACTCTGATTGAATGTTCTGTAAAGTATTATTATAGGTAATTTATTTATTTTATGGTAATTTATGTTTTTCACCACTGATTCAGTCTCACAGACAGTAACTCTTCAAACATTTGCACATACAAATAATTCTAAAATTGTACTTTTCAGCAAAATACGGCTTACTACGGTAATAAAAACATTTCTAAATAAAAATCTGTACATTTTTTTTAGTTTTTTTGTCTATACAAATTCTATTTCCAAACTCCCCACAATATAACGGTCAACTAATTTATCGAAAGCCATTTGTTTTCAAGAAAAAAAAACTTTCACGTTTTTCAAATCTTTTTTTGACTACAATTTTATTTTAGCTTCAGTTTCTAAAGCGCTAAACAATTATTCTAAAAAATAAGTTGAAATAAAGTGAACGGATAACTTCAACAAAAGCATACCATTGATTAATAACCTCAAAATTCATAGTAGGCCTGTCTTTAAAGTTTAATAAGTAGTTATTGTAGTTATGGAGAACATTAATGTAGTTTTAACTTATGGAACCTGAATGTTACACTATAAGCAACTACCTAGATACGCCCTAGCAACCACCTAGCAAAACCCCTGCCAACACCCTAGTGACCACATGTTCTAAAACCCCCTCAGAACACCTTAGCGACAGCGATACGGCCGAGTCGACATTATATTACGGTGATGAATCTGCAGCGCCGCTAACTAGAGCCATTTCCCACTTTACCCTTGAACGCCTCGTATCCTGAGAGGAAGTCTAAATTGAAGGGTTTCTTTAAAGGATACACACGGGATCTGTAAACCAGCTTGAAGAACAGAGAGAAGAAAGTTAATAGTGTCTCCAGTGAGCGAACACAACAGATGCTCCACATATGCCGGACAGACACACAACACCTCGAGCCCAAACCACAGAGATCATCTATCTCACTGACTGCCTGCTTGTGTGCGCGACTGTGAACCGCTCACTGTTACTCTTATTACCCACAACTGGGAACCAACACCTCATTTAATGGGGTAAAACTAATATTTTGTCAGGCGCATGTGTAGCTCCAGCTTGGAAACAGTCATGTCTGTGAAATAACCCCTACTTTTCAATGGAAAGTCTACATTTTCACTCTTTCCATTACAACAATTAAGTGTACTGTGGGTTTAAGAAGTGATACGACAATCAATTCCCAACAAAATGGACATTTCAGGTATTTAATTTGAACTTGAGTAAACCTAGTAAAACAGATGTAGCCATTATTTTCACTGCAGAGGCGCAGGTTTGTCGTACAAAATCGCTTATATTCGTCAATAATGATACATTTGTATTATTTAAAAATGGTTCATATTGTGTATAGTATGTGTAGGTCTTAAAAGCTGCCGTTTTTGTGGTTTCTAAAGCCCTAGAGGTGGCAAACAGAACTGCAATGGGTTTGAGCAGCCAGACAAATCAATATTGGAAAGTGTAAGTTGAATGTCACTGGTGATACACCTAAAATATGATATATAATGCTGACAATAAATCGATAAACAGTAATGGCCAAAAGTGATGTCCACAGGGGATGTTTGTTTTTATTGACCTTACAAGTTCAATTAAAGTTAGGGCTGTCAAACGATTAATCCCATCCAAAATAAAAGTTTGTGTTTATATATTATATGAGGGTGCACTGTGTAAAATTATTATATATATATGAATATGAATATATATATATATATATATATATATATATGAATACACAGACATGCTTCAATATATTTAAGAAATATTTTCATGTATATATTGTATATAGATTTATGTATAATTTATATTATATATAAATATAAATATTTTATATATAAATAACATTTTTTTCTTAAATATACAAGCATGTGTGAGTATTTAAATATATATATAAGCTATTTATACACAGTGGAGCCTCATGTATTATATAAACACAAACTTTTATTTTGGATGCGATTAATCGCGATTAATCGTTCGACAGCCCTAATTAAAGTACAAAAATATGAGGATTTTCCAAACTTTAAATCGAACTTGTTTTTTTTGTGTGTGTTGTTTTATATTTTAAATATGAGGCTAAACTTGGTTAAGTTGCTTATCTGACAACATTATTTTGGCAAAAAAGTCAAACTACAGCTGCAGGTTTTTTTTTCACTATGCAAATAAATAAATATCAAAAGGCTCACAGGGAAAAAAGCATAGATTGACCGCAGCATAGTTATTAATATTTAGTTGGTTCTCTCATTTTACATTACATGCGTTCATAATTTGTGTGTATGACAGCCTGGCCAAAATGTATGTCCGCACAGTTTCAATGCATCACAAATAAATCAATTGACTTCAAGCTCTAGCGACCAAAAACTATTTTCTTTTTTTATTATTATTTATTTAACCAGTAAGGTCTAAAATATCTCTTCTACCAGGGAGTCCTGCAAGCAGAAAACATAAAAGCAGGCTTGCAAATTTGAAATTATATTTTAATGAAGGGTGACAATGTAAATTTTCCTAGACTGAACGCCACTTTTGGCCACAAACTCAGTATTTTGCTTTTGCATTTAGCATTTGGCATTTGCTTTAGAATAATTTAAAGAAGATGAATTTCCCATTGCCCTGTGAAAGCTGTACCACTTTTTCCACTTTTATTAAATTAACATGTAAATGTAACAATATGAAAAAGAACGAGTGCAAAAGGTGCAGTATAATTCACAGACTACATTTTACACTTGTGTTTATGCAAGTTTTCAGATAAGAAACAAGTCTAAAAACTCTTTCAGACAGTGAAAAGCTGTAAAGCACTTCTTAGCTAGTTTTTCAGGAGGATAAAAAAGGTATATTGGTGGCGTCTTTGGCACTTTAATCTTAATTAATAACAATATTGAGTTTATGCAAATCAAATCGGTGCAGATTTAGTGCAAATACTGGACTCAGGAGTCATCAGGTTTTAGGCTATATAAAATACAGTGCATTGCACAGAATCTGCACATATCTGGCTTACTTGAACACACACGTCACTACGCAACTAATAATGGTGTGCTTATTAATTTGCATTGAAGCAATAGTGAAGATTAAAAGCATTTGGCTAACAGAAGAAAACATTTTTATTTTTCAACATCATATTTTTTTTCCATGTTCTTTGTACCATAGATCTGTCCATCTAAAACACGAAGAAGAGATTCAAGGGAAAATATTGCTGGATGACATGATTTTGTTTGAATAAGAATTGAATGAAAGCTATGAAATCCTTTAAAATATACAAAATAAGCTGTGACGTAGTGTTTTTATTTCTTTCTCCTCCCCCTACCCCACCTTTTTTTGTCTAGAACCCAAATCAAACCCTGATTTTTTTCAATATTCTGTCATTTAACATTGATTATTCAATTATCGTGATGATAATGCTAATATCCAATATCCCAGCTGTAATCACTGACACCTCATCTGTGGTGTGCGGGTCAGAAACGGGCTAGCCGTCTGGAACATGAGACGCGTCACTCACTTCCCGTGAAGGCGATCCACCTGGCGTATTTGGTGGCTTCCCGCCGCCAGTGCGAGGCCACGAGCAGGCCACAGGTGACGGTGAGGGAGATGATGCCCATGATGATGAAGAAGAGCGTGGTGACCCACTCCGGGGGCAGTCGGGGGGGGATGCAGGTTCGGTCCCGGCCGTGGATCGTCTGACACTGACGCACCAGCCCCACCGTAAGAGCTCCTGCAATCACACACACAATGTCAATCACGAGCACATTCAACCATGAAGATCACTCTTTATCAGGGTGTTTAGTAGTGCTGGGCGGTATACTGGTTCATAGAGAAATACCAGTGTTTATTTTTGTAATGATATGAATTTGTAATATGTAATACTGGCGTTTGTCGCTTAAATAACGTTAGGAACACGGTTACTAAGCATGAAAGTGGAGATGGATTGGTTAAAACTATGATAGATAGCTGTCAAATTATGTTACAGTGTTTCCCATACATTGGTTCACAATATCAACACTGCCTTTTGGAAAATCTATACGTGGTTGGGATTGATGTCGTTGAATAAACACGAGCACTGCACGTTTCAAAGTCAAAACGCGGCACGGTTGTTTTTATGTGAATGTATCTGAAGTGAACTGACGGACTTTAGAAAAGTTTCGAAGTTATTTTCATTGAATCTTTCATGATACAGCAGCGTTTAGGAGCGCTGCACTGCTTTGTATACAGCTGTAACCGGGGAAACCGCTTTGTGTACAGCCGTTACCGGGGAAACCGCTGTTTCTGCTGCTCCTAAATCGTCTCTTTGTTAACAGACTTAGTGCAAACCTGTATTAATATTAGTGTGGATTTTGTCGTCAATATTCACTCATGACAGTGAAATAGGGCATTCTAACGCTGCCTTCACACTGGCAGTGGAAAGCAGCTCCGTAATACGCAATACGTTCCCAACGGACGTCGTACTACACAGTGAAAAGTGTCGGACGCGGGTAGAACAAAAATGGCGGAGAGATTAAAGTTTGATTCTGTCAGTTCTGTATGATCTCTCTGATGAGGGTTATGCTGCGTGAGGAAAGTTGCTCAGGACGTTGACATGTCAGGTCGGCTAAAAAATGTGATATAGTGGTCAATAGTTCAATGTCTACCTTCAATTTAATTAGGGATGTCCCGATCCGATCCACGGCATCGGTATCGCGCCGATACCGGCCCAGAACGCTAGATCGGAGATCGGAGGGGAGAAAAAAATATGAGCGATATCCAGTTTAGCGGCGCAGCCTGTCACGTGATGATTGTTGTGTTTAAGCGCAGCGGCGCAGAGAATCACTCTCGCTTTTGCGCACGGATTCTAATGTAATCGGATGATTCCACAAAAGCTGCATTTCAGTCTTTTCAGAAATTCATTGGCTATCAGAAAATAGCGTCATTTCATTCTCTATTGCAACTGGATAGATAAACTGTCACTCAAAGAGAGAGCGAAACTGGCGCGCGTAAAGTTTGAAGCGAAATTTACGCGCGTGACGCGCGTCAGAATCAAAATCCGTTGGCGGTCATTGTTTTTATGTCGACCGAGCATTCATCAAGAGAGTTACCGCTCTGTATTTACTCTGGATAGCAGAACAGCGGCGTGGGGATCATCGTCGCCGTATATTTGTGTCCACCGGACCCTTCGGAGCCGAACCGTTTGGCGAGTTTCACCATTTGCTCGCTCCAGGAGCTGCGCTGGATGACGGCCGCTGTCAGCGGTACTTCCGCCTGTCACGCGCCCAGTTTGATGACCTGTTGTCCCGCATCTGAGCGAGGATCACCCTCGCCCGGCCCCTCATCCATCTAATCTAGCTGTCATTTATTTTTGTTTTGATAATAAATAGAGCCAGCCTTCAAAAGTTATTAACCTGTCCTGTGATTTTTTTCTCTCTCTCACGTCCAGACACGAATGTATGCACACATGTTGATATATATATAGCGCGCTATGTATGTTATGCGCGCAGTATGTCTCGCTCTAGATTCCGGGAGATTTGAACTAATTTGCGGGCATCAGGGAGGCTATCAATATGCGGGAGACTCCCGGAACTTCCGGGAGACTTGGGATGTCTGTCTTTACAACATAATACTATTTCTAGATATGGAATGAATAACATTCAATACAAAATGAACATGTCTCCATATAGAAATAATGTTTTAAGTGATGAAACATTTGCTTTGTTGTGCATAATCCCACCATGCATTTAGTCATATTAACAAAATAATTTATTGAAGCATCCAGACACTTCACCACGTGAGCAAGCAGCTAGGCTCCTGATTGGTTAACGCGGCGCGAATTCACGCCAAAGTTCAGATTTTTCAACTCGGGCGGCAGACGCGAATTCGCGTCAAACGCGTGAATGCACAACGCTCAATTCGCGCCATTCGCGCCAACTTGACGCGCGAATGAGGCGTATTCGCGTCTTCCGCGCCGCGCTCCACGCCTCATTCGCGCCGCAGGAATTTTTCTTGCATTGACTTAACATTGAAATCATTCGCGCCTGACGCCCTATTCGCGTCCGGTGTGAACGTAGCATGTGCGTCGAAGTTGTGATAGCGCTGTCGGCTAACGCGAAATGCTACTATTTACATTCCATGGATGTTTATTCATATATACAATTGTTTTGGACTAAAAACTTCTTCAAATTGGATTGTATGGACGCTTTACAGTGAAACCAAACCATTTTTGTTGGAATGTGGACTAACAGATGGCTAATTGGTGAGTTTCTTCCAGTTTGTGTTGGTTTGTTTTGGCTGTTGGTGGTCTGACAAAGAGACAGATTGTGCCCGCTGTGTTGATTGTATCTTAAAATGGTTTACGTCGTTCGAATCACGAGTTTCTCAGCTTTCCAAAGATATGTATTATGTTTACTTTTGTGTTTGTTTTGTTTTGTCTTTCACAAAGTTAAACCTATAAACCACCCTGTGGGCCGTATACGGCACGTCGGACCACGAAAAAAAAAAAATATCGGACTAATATCGGTATCGGCAAAAGCCAAAGGTGCGGCATCGGTATCGGTATCGGAAGTGAAAAAGTGGTATCGGGACATCCCTAAATTTAATTGTATTAACTGCCCTTATAAACGTTAGAAAGTCATGAAAATAAAAAATGACATGACAATTTATCGTTATAAAATCATTATTTATTTTATTAAAAGTTAATAATTCAGGTTTGTTTATCAGTACCATAGCAACGCTCAACTTCCGCTGGAATTGTCGGATAGGAACCGTCCGTAGCTTTTCGCACGAGTTCAAATTTTTGAACGCATCCGGGTGACCAACGGACACGATTTTCTACGCACCGCACTCGGTCGGACCCGTTTCGGTCCCATTCGCATGCGGTCTGCGAATCTCCATAGGAAATGAATGACTTCCGGTCGTTTCGCAGCCGCATCTGAGCTGATTTCAACTGCCAGTGTGAAGGCGGCGTAAGTCAATCTACTGCAGTATTTCCTCTCTTAATCAGCAGAAAATGTGGCTAACAACCAGTCATGCTTGAAAAAATACCGCCATTTACCGTGGATGTGTTAAAATGTGGATTTTTGGTTATACCCCCAGCACTAGTGCTTAGCTAGGGACTAAACTATAAATCGGCACACGAGAGAAATACAACAGGAACATATCCATCGAGAGTACAAAAGTTCAAAGATTGTTTTGTGCAGAAAAACACACACTGCACCAGTCAAGGAGACGCAGACCAACGAGGCGGTGCTCAAGCACACGGCACTTTCAAGGCTGACATTTACATGAATTTATAATACATTTCACTGCCTGAAGTGCTGAAAAGCGCTGAACGCACATTGTTGTCTGGACTAGTACTTAAATAAGCAGAACAACTATAGTATACGTCGGTATCGTTCAAATTTTAGTACCACAGTTTAAGTGCTGGTATACTATGCAACCCTACATTACACTCGAGATCTGTCTTCCCAGCTGGCCAGATCCTTACGGCAATACACCAGCTTTACAGCCAATCACACACAGATTAACCTGAGAGAGACTGTGTTAACCTGTAGGCTTAGCCACCCAATCCAGTTAAGACCATACGCCAGGTTTAATGTGTTGGGACCAGAAATCCCACTATAAAAATAATCTGTATCCAAAGGATTATCACCATGAACTATTTTTTAGGGATGTACCGAAATTTCACCCACCAAAAATTAACAGTTTATCGGAAAATTGTCGTTTTTTTAGGCCGAAAGGAAAAAATAACAATAAAAATGCAGATATTTATACTCTAAATTTTAATATAGGCCTATTTTCTGTCCAATTTTACTATATTTTTTTTACTAAAATACAGATTTATTAACTTCTTGTATTTAATAAAAAAAGTATAATAATAACAGTTATACAAAAAAAATATAAATATATATATCATGCCTACCTATATTTATATACATCATTCCAGTTGTGCATGTAGATGTGATAGCTTTTTTATATAGCCAATATTAACATCTCAATTTCTCAACAATCTCATGATTGTAGGGGCAATATATTGCCAAAGACCGATCAACCAGGGAGAGTCCCAGCTGACGTCACACTGACCCAACACCAACAACCGCTGCTGGGTTTTGGTGAATCAGTGCGTTAACCCAGTTTTCGTAGACTGAATATTCAATGGACTCCTTTAACATCTCCAGGTTAGAAGTCGTCAGTCCACGGGTAACTTCTATAGTGGTGAAAGAGAGGCTCCACTTGCTCCAACAGCAACAGACACAAACCCTGATACCGTTCCCATGACTTTCTAAAAGGAGAAAAACTATCTAGAGAAGGATTGACTACGGAGTCAGAAGTAGAGAGAGAGGGAGAAGGAAAAAAAGCCAAATTTGCCCTCGCTAGTCTGTAAAAGGGGTCCATTGGTGTTTGTCGAGTCTGCGTTAATGTCAACAGTGGGTTTTAATTAATTCACAGTTTTATATTAAGAGATATTCATTTTATATTCAACGCAAGTTTGCAGTACTATCAGTATTATAAATACATTTTTAAACTCAAACTGTTTGAGCAATCGGTTTCCCCAATTTATACCAGTTCCCTTCCATGGTAACTGGTCAAACAACTGAGCAGAAATAATTGTGAATTGTGATTTTGTAGCATTTTGGGTAGTGAGGAAAAAGCAGAAAGCACATATACACCTTGGCCTTTGGGAATGAAACAGCCCTGCATCATCACACACCCTTCACCATACCCTTTTATTTCAGTTAACTTTTGATTAGCATTGAGAGTTGATCTTATGGAAAGTACCCCATGCCAATCTCGGAGTATGGGTGTGTGATGATGTGGGGATGTTTAAATCCCAAAGGCCACGGGAACGTTATAGGGATGCATAGTATCCTGGGTCCATGAAATAACTGGCCTTTAAAAATATAAATCTGCCCCTCTGTGGGAATTTAACACAGTGTCCTGACTTGTTTTAAGGAAGAAAACATTTATTTACAATACATCATTCATTCACAAAGAAAATTGATGTCCTGAAAGCTTGCATTTTCCTACACTATGGATCATAAATGTGTAAAAATAGCATAGGCACTGCTCTACTGTACAAACATTCACACAACAAGTTCATGCATTCATTGCTTTAGCAATAATGGCATATTAATATAAAGATTCTTGTCTATGAAAAACCGTTTCATTCACAACCATTTCAACTGCCTTCTTTCAGAGGCAATCAACTACACGTAAAGACACTTGCGTGTGGTGGACACAGTGTGAGCCGGTCTAAACACGTATGGTATGTTAGTCATGCTTGAACATTCAAGTCATGATTGTTAATTCAGCCCTATATCGTTTGTGTTGAACTCTATGTTTAGGTCGATTACAACACAAACCTGGCAGAAAACATATAAATAAATCATGATGAGCATAAGCTTGATGGAACTAGTTTCAGATTTAGGGATTGTATTGCTTAATGTAACTTAAAGTTACAACACAACTTTTTACATATAGAGTAGCATATGTTACATCTTGCATTAAAAAAAGTTACTGATTGGATTGTCAATTACACTAAGCATTGGCAACATAACTGTGTCTGTGTTCAACAAAATGAATATAAATATTATATTATGATTCAATGAATATTGTGTACAAATATGATCTTGCTGAGGAGATGCTCAGCCGTTGCAACACACGCTCGCATGTTTATGTTTTATGAAGAATGATGAATGAAATAACTTCTTAGATCCCCCCAAAAAGCTTTAAGTATGAAACAAAATTCACACACGAAAATTGGTCAAAAAGCTCACAAGGTTTTATCGTCCAGATTCAGAGGTCACAACTAAAATGCATCCCTTCATCAGTGCCATGTGTTTCCAAGCGTACACCGGCAGTAATTCACAAGATTATTACTGTTATCAATGTAATATAGCAAAATCTGACTATCCCATAGAAAAATATTTACATAAACAGTCTACATAATTGTATATCACAACTACTACATCTATTCAAAGGTTTGAAAATAAAAAAAAAATCTCAACATATTCTCATTCCCATTATTGAATATGACAAAAAGAACCATAACAATATCTACAACACATAATTTGACGCTGAAGTACATAACAATTAGATGATTCTTATATCAGATTTATATATATATATGTGTGTGTAAATCAACAAATTAACATTGTTAAACATCAAAATCAAACAATTGAGAGTTAATTCCTCATTCATGCCCAAAGGAAAGGATATCGACATTTTAGGTCAAAAATCCCCTCTGTAAAGGCTACTGAAGACACCATTATGTCTACATACTAGGCTGAAGGTTTTGAGAACATAGCCTAATGTACATGAAACATGCCATCAACATTGAACTCAACATTTATTTATAAAGCACTTTCAAATCATAAGAATGGACCAAAAGTGCAGTACTGACACAAATAAAACCATTAAAAATAGGGGGTGGGGGGGGGGGGCAAATTTATAGTCTACTATAAAATTAAGAAAATAAATATAGCACAAATGTATAGCACAGCTGTTTAATGACGCAGCAACTTATGATAGATAGGACAAAACAGAACAAAACATGCTATTAATAATCTTTCATTGTGCAAAAGTATTTTGTTATATGATTATGAAAGACTCCAATAGTGCGGCACTAAAAAATTTACCAGGGCATAAAAAATTGTCTCGCGAGTTTTGCGTCATCTGATCAGATTTTCTGGATCGGCCTTTATAGAGACCGCCGATCACACATCCCAAAGCAATTATCGGCCGATTATGATCGGTGACCGATCAATCAGAGCACCCTTAATTAAAAACATCAGAATGACACCAATATAAATCATACAGCGAAATCACTTGCATTAATCCGACCCAATCAAACACCAAAAGTCTGATAAAATAAATAATCCTTTAAGCCCCCTTTTAACATATCCATAGTTGACGAAGACTTAATGAACGGCAAGGCATTTCAAAGTGTAGGAGGCGCAACCGAAAAGGCGTGATCTCCACTACGCCTTAAACGAGTCCGCTAGGAGCCAGTTCTGGGAAGAGGAAGATGACGTTGAGTTCGGAGACAGCATGTCCTTTATACACACAACAGCAAGCTCACATTGTACGTCTGTGAAGGCCAAGAGCAGGTCTAGAGGAGCTGTAAGTGCTCTTAAAGCACATCACTGAACTAGAGGTCACATACAGGAGGAATTCACATTACGCCCTGGAAAATAGGCAGCGGACTGTGGAGAATCCACCAGGAAAACATCCTGGACATGGAAGAACAGAGGAAATCCTGCCCTTCACTCCACATACAGAGAAAATGATAACAACTCGGCATCTATCCCAGTTACACAACGTCCTTCAGCTACACTGACAAAAGTGGTCCATATATACGGCCCGTTTAGATGCTTTGATTGCATCAAGATTAGTGCCGTTTCAATAGAAATATTTGTCAGTATGACTGAGCGATAATGATAACGATATTGATAAATAATGAAACGATAATGATAGTTAATCGCAATATAATTTCTCAATATAACGATATCAAGAGTTTGATAAATGTTCGATAATGTTTATGTGCCAAAAGTGGAACGAAACTCATTTGAATCGCGCGCGCCTCTCAGACTGTTTATCCGCTCGGCTCAAAGTCCAAACGGCAGTTTCACTAGATATGTGTGTGTACATACAGCATTTAAAAGCAATCTGTCAGTCAGACAGCACAAGTTGAAAAAAGCCAGCAGATACCACTAGTTTATGAAAGACTGCTACTTCTTATTTCGTTATGGACAGTTTTGAAGGTGCGGCCACATTTAGCTTTGTGCACTGAAATTATAAATTAAAAACTACAACTTGCTGCCACTTTTTTACTAATTGACAGTCAATATAAGAGGAACAATCTGGAACCGGTGTTCTGTCGATTTTTGCTGCCTTGTCGAAAAATGCTACCGTAGCGCGAATTGATCACAGAATGCCAATTAAAGTCGTATGAAATATAATTATAATACAATTCTAAGTTATGAGTAGCTACTGTATACTGTAGACGACTGTTTTTATTTTTAAAACGCTGCGAAAAGTAAAAATTATCATAAAATATTCATCTTTGACTTGTCAAAGTACACCTTTCCTCATAGTAACTGAAACTTTCAGTTATTCTTTTTCAGACCGTACAAATTTTCATATGGATGGTAGTAAGCATTTTTTTAAAGGGAAATTATACATTAAAACAGGAAAATGGACCTTTTGTAAAAAAAAACAAAACAAAAAAAACTGTGAGTCTGCACATGCGCATAACCGGTAAGTAGCAAATCTTGATGGGTAGCATGAATCGTCAGAACACCGGCTCTCTTGTATTTGGCGTTTTTCAGTAACACAATAGAATGTTGTGCTAGTGTGATGTGTTCCGTAGTAACCGGGGCAACCACTGTATTTTTATAACTTTATCTAAGGTTCTCCTATTCTATGGCGCATGGTAAACCAAGACCTGTCAATCTGGGCGATCAAACCAATCCAAGCCAAATCAAACCGTTTCTATTGGTCAAACTTTCAAATGACGTTGGAAAAAACTGCGCGATCCTACGCATCACGTTATGTTGTGCATGGGCTCGTTTGAATCGAGACAACCCGCTCTGAATGAAGATGTGCAATTTACTATGGCTTGTTAATATTTTGCGTAAACCAGGACATGTCGCTAACGCTTCCTCATACTGTTCACATGCATGTTGGCGCGACTTTTTAAGGTTTTGTATGATTAAATTGCGATCGGTTTGTGCGATCGGCAAAATTTTGTGACTACCGATTGAGTCATAGAGCAAGATTATCGGCCGATACTGATCTGCGGTCGATCGATCGGAGCATCCTTAGTGTATACCAAGACGACCCAAATATACTTGCGATTCAAAGATTCAGATTTACTTGGCAAAAAAAAAATAAAAATACATATTAAAATAACTTACTTTTGGGTTCCTTTCGTTTATTCGCGCTAATGTTTTTCCATGGTTGAAAGAGGATTTCCGAAATTTTTGAGATTTCTGTTACACCGTGTCCTACACGCGACGCTATGCCGCGACACGCGATAAAAGGTTTCTTTTCCATGTTAATCAGAGTTTTTGTCCTAACCAGACGTGACGGCGACACGTGGAGTTTCTAATTTAGAAACGGTTCCTATTTCTGCGACATCGCGGCTGACAGAATGAAGAAATTACACTGGTTATGAGTACACAATATTTATTTTCAGTTAAAAATAGGTCACTGTGCCACAAGCGATAACGGATAATTTACCTCAGATTTTGAAAGCATGTAATATAGCGTTCAAAATGAATAATATGCAAACATACGACTGTACTTCAAAACAAAATTAGTCAATAAGTATATTTTGTTAATGTTTTGATTTTTACTAATGTTATTTCTTGATTTGATTATGTCCTTACCCATTTTCAATTGCGAGTGCAGGCCAGCAGTGCGCTTTCACAGAGAGACTCTGCTCACACGCTGTTCTGAATGTGAGGCGTCTCACAGTCGCACGCGTCACGCGTCGCGTCACACTTGCTGTCGCTGGAATTTTATCGCGTCGCGTGTAGTTAGGACACGGTGTTAGATGACCTTTATCAACAGCAATTTTTAAATTCCGTCATTTTGTATGTTACCGTAAATTTGGTTATTCGAGTATTTTTATACCGTAAAATAGCAACAGACACTAGCTTTATTTACTTTTTCCAGTTGAGAAAAACGACCTATCTTTCAGTTAAAAAAAAGGTAAAAAGTGAATTACGCTCGGCATAGACGGCACTATGAAATCAATTAGTTCAGAAAACAGATGTACTCATTCTGTTTCGGGCAACAAAAAAAAACTCATTTGCATTACAAGCTCTAGAGGATTTCACATTGTACAATGCAAGAAACCTCAAGTTTTATCACCACGATCCATCCGTTACAGAGTTGCAAATGTAAAACAGATCTGAGTTTAAGCCTGAGTTTGATGATGGGAAAGAAGCATTTTGTCTTGGTGGGAAGAAAGCCTTTAAAGAGCTTGATAAAGACTAGTGTCAGCATCCGGTAAACATTTCCCCCAGCACCCACCAATCCCCCGCTGATTCACAACTTCAATGTCTAACACCATCATTACAACCAGCTGGCACGCTACGGTACACTAAAAACAAACACACAAGTCTGAAGCGCACCCACAACTACAGTTTAGACACTCGTAGGGCACAAACCCACTATGTCCTTGTACCAAACACACATGCTGCACACACAAGAAGAACGTCATTTACAACACCACATCTGGATAAATAAACCCTGAACAAGCTGGAGCTCGGCCAGATTCCCAAGAAGAAACAACACCATTCAGCAGATTGTGTTGTTGACTGAAACTTCTGGTTGCGATTATCACACAGACCAGGTGTCCTTAATCGATACACACAACCAAATGTTTCCGCAATCAAATTCAGTAAATGTGGTCATGAATATTTAGCAAATCCAGAACTCACATTTTACAATTTTAAAAGGATTGTTCCAGTAATTTCAGAAATGTCAAAGTTATAAGTGTGCTCACAGGTAAGTTGCTTTTGTGTCGTGTGTCGAAAGCATTTAGAGGTCAAAATCCTTGTCAGTGCAAATGTAAAATGAAATGTAAACTTAAAACTACAAAAAAAAAATATATATATATGTTTTTGTCAAAGTTGATGTGCATTTTAGCCTTCAAGTTGGTCGGAAATAGCGTGATTACAAGTTCTGAGATCAAGAATGATTAAGCAAAGTCATGTTTACTTTAATTGTGGGAAACTCGTAATTCTAGACGACACAAGAGCTAGCGAGTTGTGACTATGAAGGGGAGTGTCAAATTAAACAAACACTTATCTATAATATAGACGATATAGCAATAACCTATACATAGACATCAGTGTCTGTCGCTAATAATTTAACAGTAATTAATAGCGGTGGGAAACTTTTGGTGTTCACGATTCGCTTCTTGAGGTCATGATTCGATTTCGATTAGATGTGCATAGATTTGATTGTAATTTACTGTTTTGTGTTACTTTTCTTATTTGACTGCGGTAGACAGTATAATATAAAGAAGAAAAATGCTCAACTCAAAGATACAAGTTTTATCAAGTGCACTTGAAGCAGAATTGAGAGTGTAAAAGAAATAGCAACGGTAATAAATGGCCTCTGATTGCTAAACGTTTTCCAGTTCTTTTTGACGCGTTGTTTAATTAAAGGTGCGGTACTTGACTTTTTCACTAAAGCATAAAAATATCTAGACAGTCAAACGATTAATCGCATCCAAAATAAAAGTTTGTGTTTACATAATATATGTGGGTGCATAAATAAACACATATTTAAGAAATATTTTTATGTCTATACTGTATAGATTTAAATATAATTCATATTATATATAAATATAAATATTTTATATATAAACAATATTTTTTTCTTAAATATACATGCATGTGTGTGTATTTATATATATAGAAACTAACTATACACAGTGCACCCACATATATGTAAACACAAACTTTTATTTTGGATGCGATTAATCATGATTAATCATTTGACAGCCCTAAAAATACCTTAATATGTCCGCATATATTGAGGAAACATGCTAAGTAGTTCACATACTGGTTTCTCTGAAAAACACTTCTACAGACGGTTATTTTACTGTGAAATCTGCGTTTCCGGGCTGGGATGTTTGCTAGTTTTGGTCTGTGATACTGAACGCTGCCAATTTCCATTGTCTGTTGCGCTCGTTCCTGTTGCATGTGCTCATAATGGTGACCCGTGACCCCTACACGCTTCTCTCTCACAACGAGTGGGCTCTGTTGGCAGTTCACTGGCAGATAAACACCAGTAATCTTTGGGAGACTCCCATTTCAACAGCGGCTTGACACGTTTAGACACTCTATGCTGTTCCCAGCCGTAAACGCTTCCTGATCATGGCCATCCTCTCATTAGTCCCGCTCCGGAGACATGAGTACTGTATAGATGAGTCAAACAGCCCTATGAACCCTAGTGGGAGGAAAGCGGAGGCCGAACACACACCTGCAGGCTTGCTCTGTTTTACTGCACTGATGCCTCTCAGACACACACACACACAGATCCTGTGCCCGCGGTGGACCCACAGTAAACATCAGGATAATGTACCGATGGAAGCACACGATTTTATTAGGGCTGCGAAACGATTAATCGCATCCGGAATAAAAGTTTGTGTTTACCTACAAAATATGTGTGTACTGTGTATACTTATTTATACACACATGCATAGTCGCATACATATATTGATCCTGAACCCCAAACTGAATGTCAGAATGGGAAAGAAAGGCGATTTAACTGAACAAGTCTTAATGTTGAGCCCTGCTTCTGTATTAAAATACTTTTAGTGGCATTCTATTATTATCAGAATAATTTTCAGTAGCTTTAAAGAAACGGTATAAACCTAACTCGCATTTAACCAACCACAGGAAACTCTGCAATCTGATTATCATCATTATTCGCCATTGAAAATGTGGAGCACTATATGAACCATAAGAGCCATGTCCATATACATATACCACGTATACATATACTAAGAAAATAACCGTGGTTGAAATAAAGTCGTTATTAGGGCCCAAGCCCTGAAAGGGCGAAGGCCCTATTGTTTTCCTAACGATTATTATTATTATTATTATTATTTATACGACTATTTGGGCACTTTTGGGGCCCTTAACATGCTCAAAAACTCTTGAAACTTTGCACACGGGTCAGAATCCGCGGCCATCAGGGCTGGGCTGAAGATGGTACCCGGGCGTGGCAGGGGGGCTAGACAGCGCCCCCTGGAACGGGGTCCGAAAACTTGGTCCATAACTCAAACACGCTTGCATGTAATAATATGAAACTCGGTACACATGTTGATCTCATCGTTCATATATACCTCAAACTATTACTTTTTACCCCAGCCCAACAGGAAGTCGGTTATTTAGGGTTGTTCATAAAACACTCGCAATGGAATTTGAAGTACTCCTCCTAGAGAATTCAAACACACGGCACGAAACTCGGTCAGCATGAAGTCAAGGCATTGAGGATGAAAGTTTGCGAGGGGATTTTTGATATCTCGAACGGTTTGGCCGTGGCGAGGAAACGAACTTATGGCGATAATCGTGAAACAGGAAGTGTGTCAGAACTTCAGCATACATTAACTGATCTTGATGAAACTTCAGCAGTTTGTTTGCTGTAAGAGGACGATCACATGGATGTGAATATTGTGAGTCAAAGTTATAGCGCCACCAACTGGCAGCAGGAAGTGTGTCACTTTCAAAATGCTTTGAAATCACCCTCTTATTTTTACCCGATTTGCTTCAAACTTAATCTGTATAATGTAAATACATAGCAGATGAAGACCTGTGAATGGATTCTTGATATCTTTGATACTGTTGCCGTGGCAACGCATCAAACTTTAAAATTCTTTTTTTTTGATGATTTTGAGACTCTTAGCGGCTTTTGGGGCCCTTAACGGGTTTGAAAACTCTTGAAACTTTGCACACAGGTCAGATCCCACAGCCATCAGGCCCGGGCTGAAGATGGTACCTGGGTGTGGCAGGGGGGCTAGACAGCGCCCCCTGGAACGGGGTCCGAACACTTGGTCCAAAACTCAAACACGCTTGCATGTAATAATATGAAACTCGGTACACATGTTGATCTCGTCGTTCATATATACCTCACACTCTTACTTTTTACCCCAGCCCAACAGGAAGTCGGCTATTGAGGTTTGTTTGTAAAACGCTCGCAATGGAATGTGCAATACTCCTCCTAGAGAATTCAAACACACGGCACGAAACTCGGTCAGCATGAAGTCAAGGCATTGAGGATGAAAGTTTGCGAGGGGATTTTTGATATCTCGAACGGTTTGGCCGTGGCGAGGAAACGAAATTATGGCGAGAAACGTGAAACAGGAAGTGTGTTATAACTTCAGCATACATTAACTGATCTTGATGAAACTTCAGCAGTGTGTTCGCTGTAAGAGGACGATCACATGGATGTGACTATTGTGAGTCAAAGTTATAGCGCCACCAACTGGCAGCAGGAAGTGTGTCACTTTCAAAATGCTTTGAAATCACCCTTTTATTTTTACCCGATTTGCTTCAAACTTAATCTGTATAATGTAAATATACGGCAGATGTAGACCTGTGAATGGATTCTTGATATCTTTTAAACTGTTGCCGTGGCAACGCATCAAACTTTACCATTCTTTTAGGATGCTTTTGAGACCCTTAGCATGCTTCAAATCGCATGAAACTCGACAGACACATCACATTTATTAGCCAGTAGACATGTGCAAAGTTTCAGAAACGGGTGTGGTGAGGGCTCAGTAGCACCACCTTTTGACAAAAGTGGGGTTGTTAGTTTTAACTAGAGTTACAAAAATCGGTATGTATATTGTACTCCTCGAGCCGGACAACTTTCTAATTGACACTCATTAGCTAGGACCCACAGAAAGTCAGATATCTTTGTTTGAATGTAGAGAAAATCTTAGAATTTTGCCAGTCTCTCAGTGTCTCTCTGTGTGAGTGAGAGGAGGGGCACCTGTCAGGTTAATTTTAACCCTTTATTTGCTGTGTGCGACTTCTCTGGCATTTTCGGGGGCCTTAACATCCTCTAAAACTCTTGAAACTTTGCACACGGGTCAGAACCCATGGCCATCAGGGCCGGGCTGAAGCTGGTCATCGGGTGTGGCAGGGCGGCTCGACAGCGCCCCCTGGACTGGGATTCGAACATTTGTCCATAAATCAAACACACTTGCGTGAATTAATATGAAACTCGGTACAATTATAGATCACATCAGGCCAAACAACTTTCGTGCTCTAAGTTTTACGACAATTAAAATGGAAGTTGAGAATTATGGGTTGTTTGAATAGTTGTCCTAGGAGAAATACATCAAATTACAACGCATGTGTTTACCAATAACAACCAAACTCGGTGTGCAGGAAGTCAAGACATTGAGGATGAAAGTTTGTGAGGGGATTTTTGATATCTCAAACGGTTTGGCCGTGGCGAGGAAACGAAATTATGGCGAGAAACGTGAAACAGGAAGTGTGTTATAACTTCAGCATACATTAACATATCTTGATGAAACTTCATCAGTGTGTTCGCTGTAAGAGGACGATCACATGGATGTGACTATTTCGAGTCAAAGTTATAGCGCCACCAACTGGCAGCAGGAAGTGTGTCACTTTCAAAATGCTTTGAAATCAACCTCCTATTTTTACCCGATTTGCTTCAAACTTCATCTGTATAATGTAAATACATGGCAGATGAAGACCTGTGAATGGATTCTTGATATCTTTGATACTGTTGCCGTGGCAACGCATCAAACTTTAAAATTCTTTTTTTTTGATGATTTTGAGATTCTTAATGGCTTTTGAGGCCCTTATCGGGTTTGAAAACTCTTGAAACTTTGCACACAGGTCATATCCCACAGCCATCAGGCCCGGGCTGAAGATGGTACCTAGGCGTGGCAGGGGGGCTAGACAGCGCCCCATGGAACGGGGTCCGAAAACTTGGTCCATAAATCAAACACGCTTGCATGTAATAATATGAATGAAAAACTTCATCTGTATAATGATGAAAAACAGATGAAAAACTTCATCTGTATAATGTAAACATACGGTAGATGTAGACCTGGGAATGGATTCTTGATATCTTTTAAACTGTTGCCGTGGCAAAGCTTCAAACTTTGAAATTATTTTAGGATGCTTTTGAGACTCTTAGCATGCTTGAAATTGCATGAAACTCAACAGACACATCACATTTATTAGCCAGTAGACATGTGCAAAGTTTCAGAAACGGGCATGGTGCAGGGACTAAATAGCGCCACCTTTTGACAAAAGTGGGGTTGTTATTTTTATCTACAGTTACAAAAATCGTTATATACATTGTACTCCTCAAGCCAGACAACTTTCTAATTCATAGTCATTAGCTCAGACCAAGAGGAAGTCAGATATTTTGGTTTGAATATGGTGAGACTCTCTCTGAGCCTACGTCCGTGTATGGCAAGCCCTTTTAACATTTAAAAGCTAAGTTTGCCTATCCGGAAATTAACATTGTAGATATCAACAATGTCTTTCTGTCTATTCGTAATTACATTTTGGATAGTTTGTATTATCATTTAAGATATCTGTAACATAATTGTGACTAGTCAAAATGACAGACTATGGCAAGCCGTCTTAACATTTAATCATGAAAGGGCCAAAGCCTTCGGCACCGCCACCCCGGTGCCTTTAGGTAACTAAAGGAGCCAGGGGTTGCGGTGCCACCGGCTTGGGCCCGCCATCGCTGCTCGCAGCTATATTTTTTGTTTGTTTTTGCGCACAAAAAGTATTCTCGTCGCTTGATAAAGTTAAAATTGAGCCACTGTAGTCACTTGGACTATTTTAACGATAGGGCTGGGTATCGATTCACATTTCAATTTCGATTCGATTTCGATTCACAAGCTCTCAGTTCGATTCGATTTCGATTCGATTTCGATTCTCGATTCAATTTTCGATTTTGATTCCTGATTTGATTCTCGATTCGACTATAATGAAGATGTAATACAAATCCTATATTTATAAAAAAGAACAGTGGACATAAGTTTACTAGTGGTTAATTAATACAATGAAATTAAGAGCCATAAACCTGTATATAAAACTCTTTTTATTTACTAAATGCATACAAAGAATAAACAGGATTTTGATGCAATATACAAAAAAAGTCAGAACAGTCGCACAGCTTGATCAAACAGTATCATGTTATTTTATGTTTAAGATAGATATAGATAAATAAATATATAAATATTTAGACATTTTTATTACATTGATCTTACCTAAATGGTAATGTAATTTTTTGTTTATTTTTGTTTAAGAGTTTATGTATGGAAGCTTGATTTCAATCTTTGAATTAAATTGAAAAAAGTAGCACAAATAAATACAATAGAATAAAGACACAAATTAAGAGACATTTTGGGGTAGTTTTTTGGGTATGTCAGAAATACTACAGAAACTGACTAAAGTAATCCAATGTAAAATAACACTGGATAGTCTTTTTAGTCCAGACTGAATTAAATACAAAGGCTATTAATTCTGATTGCTTACAATTAATACTATATTCTGTTGTTATGACAACAGAATTAATGACTGACACAAATGGCTGCGTTCACTTTAAGAACTATGCGCGAATCCATTACTGTTTCATTAACTTTCTGTCACACGCGTTTAATGCTAATTTAAGACATTACCGACTGTCTTTAGGAGGTTACTCACCAAGACCAGAGTTTTGACATAATGTTGCGTGTTTTAACTGTTAAAGTGATATAATCCAGGGATAAAACTTTTGTTTCTGGCAAGCTGTTTGTGAGGCAGATTTAGGTTGTAACGTTACTGTGCACGCAGTGAAAGACATCTCTGAGAGTGCGCGAGCACGGGATAGTTTAGCATTGCTTGTAAAACTTAAAAAGACGTGAAAATGATAAACGTTAGTTACGATCATAGGTTACGATGCAATGCTGGCCCGATTGTTAAGTGAATATTCCGTCATGTCCCGACTCCTACACGCGTGTGTGTATCGACAGCTGCAGCGCTTGGCGCTTGCCTAGTGCAGAGAGACGAGAAGATGCAGCACCGCGTCCGCGAGCCCTTTATATGGAAAAAATTGATTCGTGGCCTTTGAGAATCGATTTTGAATCGAACACATTTTAAAAAACGATTAATCGAAAAATCGATTTTTTTGCCCAGCCCTATTTAACGATGTCTTTAATGACTTTTAGATGCCGGCAAGAGTCATTCCCTCAAGAAGCCTATGGACTGTATGCAGGAGCGATCTTAATATCTTAAATATCTTAATTTGTGTTCCGAAGATGAACGAATGTCTTACGGGGTTGGAACAACATGAGGGTGAGTAAATACTGACAGAATTTTCATTTTTGGGTGAACTAACCCTTTAAGGGGAAAGTACATAACACGCAGTGGGCGGGAATATTAATAGGATAAAAAAAAAAAAAAACAGAAATAACCGACAATGTAAAATTACGTCGGTTTTAGGCTCGATTATTTTTCAATTCATCATCCAGCCCTAACTGGTGTGCATCTTGAGACAAAACAGTAGGGTTGGGTATCGAGAATCGATTATCGATTGGAACCGGGACTAACTTTTCGTTTTTCCCGGAATCGTTCAAAAGTAAAAATTTCGATTCCTAGTTTCGATATTCACAGTCCGCCGAGCGGAAGAAGAAACCGCTGAACAACACCAACGAAGAAGCGTCTACCGGAAGTGTTGGCATAACCACGAACATGAGTACCTTACGTCGGCGATCCAAAGTGTGGCTTCACTTTTCTAAAAAATAACGAAATCTCGGCAAAATGCAAAATTTGTGACAAAATGAGTATTTTTACAGAAGGAGTATTTCCTTCAGAAAGGATTATTTCCTTCAGAAAGGCAGTTGGTTAGAAAGGTTAGCTAAACTTTTTTGACCCTGCCTCTTAAAAGAATCGGAATCGAGAATCGTTAGGAACCGGAATCGAAACAAGGAATCGGAATCAGAATCGTTCAAATTCAAACGATACCCAACCCTACAAAACAGTGACACTGAGACATTCTAAGATTCGATAAAACAGCTCAAACGTGCAGTTTAATGCGGGACTTAAGCCTCGTCTGTGAAACCGAGCATGTGTCGACTAAAACATGACTAAACAAAAAGCCGACCAGGTTGGCTAAATGTGATCGAAACTAAAAAGTACATTTGGCACAGGAATAAGGCCTTGTCCACACTAATACGTTTTCATTTTTTTCATTCCTTTCTTTTTTTGCCTTTGCGTTTGGTGGACGAAGATGGTTTTGAAATGAAAACTTTTGAAATGGAAGTTTTTAAATCTAGCCGGATTCATGTAGATTTAGACGAAGACTCAGAATAACTACAAAAATAGCTGACAGAATTAACATTATTGACTTGAAAACAACCATCGGTTTAAAACACACTCCTGAATATAGTGTGTTGAGTGTAAGATCCTGCGGTGAGAGAGACACCAGCGCTGTACGACACATTCATCATTCCTCTCACTGTCTCTGGGAACAAAAGGCTCGCAGGGCTTTATCGCTCTGTAAAGGTCACGACCACCCGTGTTTTGTGCCCGCGAGCGCTCGGCTCTCACTCTCCTCTGCAGAATCTCCTGTCCTTCCCTTTGGAAAAGCCAACGGACACAACATCACAGAGCAGTGAAACCACTCCAACAGGTCCCAGTGTTTGAGAGCGGATGGATGAACACACTCCTGTCCAACTACACGAGGAGTCGGAGAGCAATGAGGTTTAGATGACAGGCCTGAGACAGAGCACATGCTTAATGCGATACTAGTAGGCCGACATGATAGGGATTCTTCACCCTCTATTATATTATATCTTTATAACACAATTATGGGTTTATATCTCTCAGTTGTGGGTTTATATCTCTCAGTTGTGGGTTTATCTCTCAATTCTGACTTTATAACACAATTGTGGGTTTATATCTCTCAATTGTGGGTTTAAATCTTTCAATTGTGGGTTTATATCTCTCAATTCTGACTTTATAACACAATTGTGGGTTTATATTTCTCGATTGTGGGTTTATATCTCTCAATTGTGGGTTTATATTTTTCAATTGTGGGTTTATATCTCTCAATTGTGGGTTTATATCGCTCAATTGTGGGTTTATATCTTTCAATTGTGGGTTTATATCTCTCAATTCTGACTTTATAACACAATTGTGGGTTTATATCTCTCAATTGTGGGTTTAAATCTTTCAATTGTGGGTTTATATCTCTCAATTCTGACTTTATAACACAATTGTGGGTTTATATCTCTCAATTCTGACTTTATAACACAATTGTGGGTTTATATCTCTCAATTGTGGGTTTATATCTTTCAATTGTGGGTTTATATCTTTCAATTGTGGGTTTATATCTTTCAATTGTGAGTTTATATCTCTCAATTCTGACTTTATAACACAATTGTGGCTTTATATTGTGCAATTCTGACTTTATAACACAATTGTGGGTTTATATCTCTCAATTGTGGGTTTAAATCTTTCAATTGTGGGTTTATATCTCTCAATTCTGACTTTATAACACAATTGTGGGTTTATATTTCTCGATTCTGACTTTATAACACAATTGTGGCTTTATATTGTGCAATTCTGACTTTATAACACAATTGTGGGTTTATATCTTTCAATTGTGGGTTTATATCGCTCAATTGTGGGTTTATATCTTTCAATTGTGGGTTTATATCTCTCAATTCTGACTTTATAACACAATTGTGGGTTTATATTTCTCGATTCTGACTTTATAACACAATTGTGGGTTTATATCTCTCAATTGTGGGTTTATATCTTTCAATTGTGGGTTTATATCTTTCAATTGTGGGTTTATATCTCTCAATTCTGACTTTATAACACAATTGTGGGTTTATATCTTTCAATTGTGGGTTTATATCTCTCAATTCTGACTTTATAACACAATTGTGGGTTTATATTTCTCGATTGTGGGTTTATATCTCTCAACTGTGGGTTTATATCTCTCAACTGTGGGTTTATATCTCTCAGTTGTAGGTTTATATCAATTCTGACTTTATAACACAATTGTGGCTTTATATTGTGCAATTCTGACTTTATAACACAATTGTGGGTTTATATTTCTCGATTGTGGGTTTATATCTCTCAACTGTGGGTTTATATCTCTCAGTTGTAGGTTTATATCAATTCTGACTTTATAACACAGTTGTGGCTTTATATTGTGCAATTCAGACTTTATAACAATTGTGGGTTTATATTTCTCAATTGTGGGTTTATATCAATTCTGACTTCATAACACAGTTGTGGCTTTATATTGTGCAATTCTGACTTCATAACACAATTGTGGGTTTAGATCTCACAAATCTGACTTTATAACACAATTGTGGGTTAATATCTCATTTCAGACTATTTTTTTTCTCAAAATCGCATGTTAAGACCTCTTTATAATACATAATTGAGAGATAAAAAGTCAGAATTGCATGAAATAAAATCGCAATTGCGTTATAAAAGTTTCTATCTCACAACTCTGAGGGAAAAACAGTCAGATTTGCTAGATGTGAGATAAACTCGCAATAGTGAGATAAAAAGTCGAAATTATCTTTTAAAATGTTTTACTCTGTGGCAAAACAAGCTTCCATAATTGCATAAAAGTAAAGTGTCAAACGTTTCACATAACTTCAGTTAAAAAAAGTCAAACAATGGTATCAGACACCGCTAAAAAAATCCCCATTCAAACAGCGCCAACTCAGCTTCAGTGCAGCCGTTAGTCGAGACGTCTAGAAGTGGATCAAAGACACCATTTCCTGCAAGAGCCGAAACAATGCGTGATCATCAGCCAATCAGCTCGCTCCGGCCTCAGACCACCTCACACACAGAACAGGACAAACACTCATGATTTACCCTTCACAGGAAGCACACCGTCTGACACCGGCTCACAAAGAGCCCATTCACAGATCGTCACACAGGACATCCACGAGAAGCGCTCGTCTGAGGGACTGCCCGACGCAAACCACGCATCCCGGGACTGTTCCCGTCAAACCACTGCTTTGGCTGATTTAGAGTTAATCTCCAGGGTTTTTTCTTCATTAGATACAGTCAAACACCAAATCAGACACCAGATATGTTGCTTTACTTTGACTTATTTGGCCAGTTACATAGATGACAGCCAGATCAAACAATCATGATCAAAACAGGTGAAACATCCAATAGCACTTGTTTCAGTGGTAATGAAAGAGACGACATTTCTTTCTTTTTTCTTTTTAAGAAACACGTTTAGTTTTTTTTGTAGACTATATTATTTGATTAGTGTTTTTATGAAAGTGTGCGACTAAAAATGCAATCCTGCAAGGTAAACTTTAGGCACACACACATTGTAAACCTAAACAAAATCACACAAATACACACATATGGATAAGTGAATGTTATTTTATTTTTATTTTTTAAGATTATACAGCACACTTACACTACAGACACTACAGGCAAAAATGCATGTCAATTTTGGCTTTTCATAAAGTTTCTATTTATATTATTTTTTTAAGACTAGTGGAAAGAAAACTTCCAAATTGCACGTTTAACTGTATCTTTTAGAGCACTTTATCTATTTGTGTCTGTACATTTCAATTACAGTATATACCTTTAAAAGGTGGTTTTCTCAAAATGAGTTTTTCCTCCTACATCTCCACTTCAGCAGCTCTTTACAGTTTTATTATCTATATTCGGAAGGTTTTTACACATGGCTTTGTTCATATATAATTTTCCTGATTTTTTAC
Organism: Pimephales promelas; assembly: GCF_016745375.1. The sequence continues at coordinate 15,349,221 of NW_024121654.1, forward strand.
AACATTGTTATTGCAAAAAAAAAAAAAAAAAAAGATTATTATTATTTGTGGAGTGATGAAAAGAGAACCAAAATCCCTCTGTAAAAACCTTTGACTCTAATACAGTCAAACCAAACATTATGGAGAGACCAGATATCATTTTTGATATTTGTTTACTAGTGTCTGCACAAAATAAATTAATATATATAGGCTTTATATGGGCCGTCCTGCTTCTCTAAGATATCAGCCATCAATATATACATGTATACTAAAAAATATTGTTGGTTTAACTTAAAAAAAAATTAGGTAACCTGATTGCCTTAAAACTTTAAGTTCAATGAAATGGAAAAAATTAGATAATACAATGAAGGAGATTTATTTAATCACCAAAAACTCAAAATATTATGTTATCTGAACTACATAAAGTAAGTTGATTTGACATAAGAAAAAAAAATGTTGGGATTACAAATCATGAATTTTTTTTTGTGTATATATATATATATTTTCTTATGTCAAATCAACTTACTTTATGTAGTTCAGATAACATAATATTTAGAATTTTTGGTGATTAAATTAATCTCCTTCATTGTATTAACTAATTTTTTCCATTTCATTGAACTTAAAGTGAACTTATCATTTTAAGTTCACTATCATTTTATCATTATCATTGAACTTATCATTTTATATACGTATATATATATATATATATATATATATATCTCGGTTGACCACTATAAAAAACACTAGGGGTGTAACGGTACACAAAAAACACGGTTCGGTACGTACCTCGGTTTTAAAGTCACGGTTCGGTACGTTTTCGATACAGCAAAAAGAAAGACATGCCAGAGAAATGTCCTATTTGTTTAAAGAAAAAATATTTTTCAATAAGTGTGAGTTTTCCTAGATCTTGAAACTTTCAGGTTTATAAATGGGGGTCATCTTTGAAGGATGAACAAATAATGTTTTGGTCATCACATTAAAAATAACATTTAAATATATATTTATTTATATAATATTTGAATTTTGAAGTGCTGGAAAAAGATGTGCGAAGTACTTGAAAGCATTTCACCATTCCAGCCAAACTGGTCCCAGTTAGTGTTACTATATTAAATCCATGGTGAATGTTGCTGGTCTGTGGACGTAAAGTATTACTAGTTCATTCACGGCACAATGTTTCTCCTGGTTTCCATGACAGCGATGTTTGATCTAATAGAGATCTACGGTTAATAACGGAGAAATGTGAATGCATCTCACTAGATCTCGCAGCGATGTTATTACCTCAGTGGCGAATTCAAATGTTTTCTTTACCGGATCTCTTAGCGCGGTGTGGTAACAGTGTTGCTTGATCGAGATCGGCTCGCGCTGCACAGATGTTGCTGGTCCGAACCGATAAACGATCCGTGAAGCACATGACGAGGAGCGCAGTTTCGTTCTGCTTTCATTACGCTTGCCATTTGGATGTTGCGCAACGTTGTGTTGGCCGTGTCAGCACGAATTTTGCCGGCAAGAAAAATGGTCCAAGCAATCGTTCGGTTTGTATGCGTACCGAACCGGAAGCCTCGAACCGAAACGGTTCAATACGAATACATGTACCGTTACACCCCTAAAAAACACTATTTATATACACTATATATATATCTCGGTTGACCACTATAAAAAAGGATTATAAAATGAGACTGGAAACTTGTGTTTTAATTGCTAACTGAGAAAGTACACCAGACCCCTGGACACATTACAGAATTGGGCTGTGGGTTTGGTTAAATGTGTGTAAGTGTTAATTACATAATATCAAATAAAGCTGTGGATCATTATAATCACAAAAACACTGTACTTAGTGAAAAACATAGGCTAAGTTGTGTGTGTGTGTGTATGACATTCACCTATTCTAACTTCTGGCCACAGGTTTCATCATAACTGTGGGACAACAACACGACCCCACACAGTCATGTGAGCTGAATGAACCCGATAGGAAGCGTGTGCTGGACATCGTGTGCTGAAGCGGACACAAAGGAATATCTTGACATGGCAGTGTGTTTTCTGACACCTGATTCAGCACTGCAGCGCGAGACTGTGTGTGTGTGTGTGTGAGAGGCCAGTGACTCGCAGTGGAGGCGGAGGATTGAGCTTGAACCCCTGCTGACCCACTTATTGAGCAGTCATGAGTGCTTGAACAAAGAGCAGCTGTTTATACACACACACACACACACACATGCTTGACATCTATAATAATAACAGCGTCTAATAAATAACACCCAACAATGACTGAAACAGGCCAACTGAATGAATGACTCGGGTAAAATCATCGTAAGCTCATATGTGCGTGAAGAAGCGGTCAGATCATTACAATATCTACGGTTAAATATTAATAAAGAATCATGGTGCAATCTGTGCCCTTTTCGGTCGCTCCTGATTACTGGATCATGATTTTAAACATGCTTATATGGCTTTTTTTTGTATTACTGATTACCAAAATGTTTAATAGATGATATTACGTCATAATGAAAAACAACCAATTGTATACGCATCTTTAAATGAGCGTTTTCACATTTAATTACAAACTAAACAATATTTTTGATCTGCAAACTTTCAAGGCCTGAAAATGACTACGCTAAAGTTCACTGATATTAGGGCTGGGTAATAAATATCGATTTCTCGATATTAATCGATTCTCATTTTTATGAACCGATATCGATTCTTAAATCTCAAGAATCGATTAGTCATCCTGTTTCATTTGAATGAATGGGACATTGTATCGCGGCTGCGCGCATACCAAAAAAATCGCAATGATCTTTGTCCTTTGTTTCTATTGACATGAAACAAAGTCTCAATTTTCAAATTACGTCCATTTTCTTTAGAAATTCAAAAACATAAATAGCGTTTTGGCGCTGTGGCGTGAGATCGCTCTGGAGAAGCAGCAGCGCTGATCTCTCGTCCGGCTTAATAATAACAGTCACAGCGCCAAATAAACATGAAAGTGTGTTAAAGATAGAGTACAACTTATCGAAATCCGTATCATGTCACATTGATTCGCTCAATCAGCGTTTCAATCATGGAAAGACGTCAGTTAAACAGCTTGTAATCAATGTCATGTATCGTCATATTTACCTCAGAAAACCCTCATAAACTCGTTAGTCAGCTAGAAAAAATAACTCCAGAGAGGAGCATTTTGCTAAATATATACACCATATTACATATAATGTTATTTCAATATTTAATGCATATTTGAATAAATCTGGCAAGTTTTTATGACAGCCACCATTTAAATGTTTATATTTCATATAATCTTCTTATTATAAAAATAAATAAAAGTGTAATTTAAGTGTTTGTATAGCTACAAAACAGTTCATTATTACCTTCATATTAGGCTAATGAAGCCTATAGGCTACAATTAGACTCCCATAGTTTACAGCATTAGTTAAGAGATTTGATTTCCTTGAGAAAAATGGCCATTTATTGTAACTGATATCCAAAATAATCCATATTGAATCGAATCGAAATCGAATTGTGAAATTTGTCTCAATACCCAGCCCTAACTGATATAGCAGTGATCATGGAAACCTGTGGGAAATATTAGGACTGGGTTGAAAATATCGATATTTGGTTTAATAGATTCTCATTTTGATAAACATATATTGATACTTAAAAGGTTAGTTCACTGATATGAAAATGCTGTTCATCCGTTATCAACACAAATGAAGATATTTTAAAGGGGTGGTTGATTATGATTTCACTTTTCGAACTTTAGTTAGTGTGAACTGTTGCTGTTTGAGCATAAATGACATTATCAAAGTTACAACGCTCAAAGTTCAAAGCAAAGGAAGATATTTGCTTTTAAAGAAAAGGACTACAACAAACAGCTGGTAGGGACTACACAACATTCCTCCCAGATTAGTGACATCACCAACCCTAATATGTACATAAACCCCGCCCCCGGGAACACAGTCCATGTTGAGAAGAGGAAGAGTGGTTGTTTAAGAGCACATTTGTGAGTCAGCTCAAACTTTACACATCCGTGTGCATCTCACAACATTTCCTATATGAGCGATTTATAGATTACATGACAGAATATGCTAATTGAAGATAGTTAACTCCACATCACAGGGCTCCAGACTGCGACCAAATGGTCGCATTTTGCGACCAAAATTTGAGAGTGTGCGACTGAATTTTACATCCAGTCGCACATGTGCGACCAGTAAATTTGCCGCACGTTAAACGCATGGTAAAGCGTGGAAGGGGTGCGTCAATGAATCCGTGACAAGAATAGCGCGCGTAAACGTCTGTGGGAAGGAGACGGAGACAAATATCACAACCTGATGTGCGTCTGAGCAATCGGCGATCTATCGACTCGTTAGTCGTTACCTAGCAGCGAATGCAAACAAAATGAAAGCGGAACGAAAATACGCCACTCATGTATGATTAGGACCGTGGAGCAGCAGCTGCGATCCGAACCATAAAGCCTCGAACTTGCCAGTCGCGGGCCGATCTCGCTCACGCAACACTGTTACTAGGAGATCCAGTGAAGAAATCCATTGAATTCGCCTCAGAATTAATAACATCAACACCACGAGATCCAGTGAGAAACACTCCGATTCGGCGCAGAGTTCTGTTAAACCATATCAGATCAAACAGCGCTGACGTGGAAACCAGGAAAAACACTTATAGAAGGCTTTCAGTCCACAAATCAGCCTAACAGAACCATGGATTTAGGCTAATGTAGTAAGTTAACTCTAACCATAAATATGATAATGTGTAAGAAATAGTCAAATGCTTACAAGTAGCCTACTACACATCTTTTCCCAGCACTTCAATAATATCATATGTTTTATTTTTTTTGTATTTTTTATGTGATTACCAACGCATTTTTTGTTCAACCTTTAAAGATTGTCCTAAAAAGAAAAATTTTAAGATGTTGGAAAACTTTTATTTAAACACTTAAAAAATAAATAATACCATTGTAAACAGTAGGATGTTTATTGGCTATTTTCACTCTATGTACATATTTTCACTACTTTTATTAATTAATATTAAGACATTATAAATGAATAACTAAAGTTAATTTCATCTACACCCTAAATTAAGCTTAGTGATTTATTGTCAGTGCTACCAGAATTATTTTTTTTTTTTGTAGAACTCTGGAACCCTGTGAAGTTAAAATAAAACAACATATCATAATGTTAAGTCTATTTATTAGAATTTGTCATTATTACAGTTATTTTGGGGGAAATTTGAATAATTGCATTGCAAGCTGAGTGTGCCCCTAAATTTTCTGCTTGCGCTCCTAAAATTTTCAGTCAGGGGCAACAGCGCTCCTAGTAAAAAAAGTTAGTCTGGAGCCCTGCATCAGCAACATAAATTCATCAACTAACATTCAGAGACGTCCTGTTGCGTCACTTCTTCTTAGTCTCTCCATCTTTGACTGACTCCGTTTTAACATTAAAGGGAAAACACTAACAGTTTCTATCATTTTAGTGCGTCTGCGTGAGGAAATCGCAGCTGCTAATGCCTGCTTCAGATTACACGATTTTAGCCCGATTTTGGCACGATCCGTTTGACGTAGGGTGTCGTGGGGATTCGTAAACGACAACGGGCGTCGGGACAAGATTCGATCGCATCATCTCTTATAGTGCGTCATAGTGGGCATAATGTCGATGCTTCATCACGACAAAAAGACTAGCATGTTTAATTGTTTTTACGGTCGCCCACGACGGTTCCGTCACATGTATGAGGTTGACCAATAGGAGCACAGAAGCTTTTCCGTACACAACTTTCAAAAATGGCGAAACGAAAGAGAAACGATGGCGCTAATGTTAAAACTAAAAGTAAAAATATATAAGAAAACAATATTTTACCTCAAGTTCTCTTTGGAGGATTAACAGCCCATACTGTCCCCTTCGAGCAATCCAGGAACGTGTCCATTGTCGGGTTTTCTTTCTTTTTTACTTTTTTCTGAACACTGGACAGCCAATACAACACCCACCGCTTCTTCCATTGTTTGTTTACGTTCGTTCCCGGAAGTCACTCACTATTAGTTTCGCCTTCTCGATGACATCACGCCGTTAAAGACGGCATGCGATGACTGGTCAGGAAGCAACGTGTAGTCTGACATGTGTCTTGTCCACGACACGACAAGATTTTACGAGTCAAAATCGCGTAATCTGACACAGTGACTATCGTAACAGACAAATAAAATTGTATAATCTGAACCAGCAGCTTTTGAAACCCCGCCCTCTGCAGCAGCTCATTTGTATTTAAAGGGCCAGGCACAAAACGGTGCTTTTTTGCAAACCCTAAAAAAGTGACTTTAACATGCTATATAAAAATATCTGTGGGGTATTTTGTGCTACACACTCTGGGGACATCAGAGATGTATTTTACATCTTGTGAAAATGGCATTTCACCAGCCATTTAATGGTGATAAATGGTAGTTGCGTAGTTTGTAAATGGAGGGACAGTAATCTCTCAGATTTCACCAAAAATGTTACGGGTTTGGAACTTTTAATTTGTGGGTGAACTATCTCTTTAAATCCAAAGATTTGATGTTTTAGTCTGTACTGTTTATTATAAAAATGTATTTATTTCAGATGCATTAAACAGAGACGATGCACACTAATAATACATAAATAAATGTATAGTGTGCCAGAATAAGCCAAAAGGCAATTTTTGCATCTGCTGTCCCTGTGAAAATTATGATTTAAGATGTATGTTATAATTTATAAGTGATATACTTTTAATATTAAACGGCTGTGGCTGATATACATCCAAAAGTATCGAGATCAGAACCGAATCGCAAGCTTGTGAATCAAATCGTTCATTTGGTCTCAATACACGGCCCAGCTCTGCTAAATTTAATTGAATTAAACAAACAACAGTAAATGCTTATCAGCTCAAGTAATGCACATTCAAATGCGATTGTGTACAAAGATAGAAATAGCAATTGGCAGTAATCATGCTTTAAAGTAAACGTCATTAATGCACGCTGTTAAGATGTCTATCTTTATAATGTAATCTGAGCCCGAACTTCATTATTATCAGAACAGATGAGGACGAAGCAGGCATGTAACGTTACACATCTCTTTAAAGACACACACACTGGGTATTGATCAGATGTGGTTTCTCACCTGCTGACTCGCCAGTGTTGATCCAGTCCGGGTTGGCAATGCTCGCTATGGCAAATATATCCGCAGCCAGAAAGAGACATCCTGAAATAATGGTGAGTTTATCCATCTCAGGTGTCCTGGGCTCAGATTCAGGAGTGAACAACTGAGCTAGTCTCTCTACACTACAGATATATCAGTGAACAACAGCACTGCTCGAGTCCGCCCGCATGATATGCGCTGATATATATATGTGTGTGTGTGTGTCTGGTGTGTGTGTGTTATGAAATGATATGGCTAGAAGTTCAGCAGATGAATAGAAGGAAACACACGATCCCTAAAGACCAGGTTGTGTTTCTGATCTTCCTCCTGACAGTTGATGCTCCATCATCATCATCATCATCATCACACACTGCGGGCTTCTTCTTCGTTACTTGCTAACAGGCTACAGATCCTCCACACGGTTTGTTTGCCCCGGAGGGCCTTCTTTCACTCGACGTCCACGTATCCATCTCAAATAAAGTCTCGATCGCCGGATTTAACAGCAGAAAAGGGCGTGAAAGTAACGAATTAGCGGCCGTTTTGGTTGACGGTGTTGTGGTCCATCTTTCAGCTCAGCTGCGCGCGCAGCTTCACGGACGCCGAGCGCGAGCACGGCAGCACCGCATCACCTTCGTGCCCGAAAAACTCGCCGAAATATGCGGAGAAAGATCGTTAAACTGGGTGGATTCGTGAAGAAAGCCGCAGAAGCATGAGAAGCGGCGGTGTAAACGCTCCTCTCTCGCGTCTTTCCTTATGACATCAAGCGAAAACCCCCACGCAGCGTCTGTCGTCAGACACAACAGGCCCGCGAGATCTCGCCGTCGCCTATACTCTCGCGAGACTCCTCCGCGTGACCAGAGGAGGTCAGTTCTGTGTGTGAGCGGGCATCAACATCTGTCAGCACTTTTGTAATTACCCACTTAATGCAGGCAGGAATCTCAAAATATATTTCATGAACAATATATGCGTTATGGACGGAGGACAAAGGGACAATGACGTGTTTGTATTATGAATGACGAGCAGCGGGGTCCAAAAAGCATGCGATCGCCATAAAAATGCTTTTAGTTGCGCATTCGGGCACTAATCTCAGCTTATGTTTACAATATAAATGAATAAATAATAACTAAAAAAGGATAATGTTGAAAAAAAATAATATTAAGCATACAGATATGAAGATAGACACTTGAAAAGTGGAAGGATGATCATAATTGATTTACATATTATGGAAATAGCCAAAAGGTAAGCTAGTGTTCATACTTCAGTAACCTTTTGACAAATATTCAATACTGTGTTTAGCTAGGAGACAAGTATTTTGAAATTTGTTTTTATTTTTATTGACTGATCTTTGACTAGTTTAAAACGATATAAGTTAGTTTAAGTATATATAACTTACTGTGTATATATATATAAAAGACATATTTTTAACTCATTTATGCTACATCTTTGACTAAATTAAAACATGCCTGGTAATGGTTTAATTACAAAAAAGCATTAATCGTGCATGACCTGATTCTAGTGAAAAAGAGTTTGTGAAATTATTTTTTAAATGCAGCCAAAACAAACATTTTTTTGTTGTTGTCTTACTTTTAGTTACCCCCCCCCCCCCACACACACACACACACACACACACGTTTATCTCCTCATTGTCTCCCTCCTCAGGCCACTGGAAGAACTGACACACAGATAGACATTTATGAAAGAAATACTTACAAATTATGAAGCAGACGAGCAGTTCATGACCAATAGACTTGCTTTAATGAATGTACAGCACATATACAGTGAAAAGGATGGCTGTGTTCTCAGTACACCGTTACTAAAGACCAGACTTCATGATGAACAGACCAAAAAAAATACAACCGTCAACAGTAATCAGGATTATTTTTACACTCGAGGAAGCAGCAGCACAATGTGTGCACTTTATACTAGGACTTTCCCCTCACAATTCATCAACAAATGGTGTGTTGGCCAGATGTCCACAACTTGACATGGTCTTCTTGCCCTCAACAAACTTCTTTGCAGCCTGTAGAGAAAAAAAGAAAAGTTGCTTTTTCACTGCTTTAACCATTTCATGCGCAAGTCGAGCCACTGGCGAAACCACCGTGTGAGCTATTAGCCTATATCATTAGTCACGAGAATAGTTTATTTAGGTCACTAATATACAAAGTTAACGTAAAAATCTTTCCGACTCACAAACTTTTGAACAGTAGTGTAGTTTATGATGGGTCTGACATAACGAACTTGAAATAACGAACTTGAGCGTGCAAAAGATGGGATATGTGAACAGACCCTAAGGCCTACAGACTAAATATTTACTACATATTTGCTGAAAAAAAAAAAAAAAAAGCATTTTGGACATTTGATGAAGGTATTGACGGCTCTGGTGACAGTCTCGCTCAGGCTGCCTTCTCGGTTTCTGAGCTTTCGGTCCCAATAACTGGTGTTGCGACGCTTGGTGCTTCCCCCAGTGCAAATAGCTCAGTGGATTAACGAGATCTTGGCTTGCCATGAGTTAAAAGCATAGACTGTATAAAAATATGGGCGTTCAGTGTGCGTGACATCACCCGTAGGTTTGACCTGTAGTGGGCGGAGCCGGCCGTCGCCATCTTGCCATCGCGTCACTCCCGGGTAAACGATAAAATGGACAAAGAGGCGGATTAGCTGAGGTGACGTGATGCTAGGGCTGTCAACAGATACCCTAAATTCGAATAGTTTTAAAAATCGAAAAATTTTCAGCTTCGAAATTCCGATTTTTAAAACTATTCGAATGTAATCAGAGGGAAATCACTAAAGTGTAGGCTAAATAGATACTGCATGAATACGGTAGGTTAGATACAGCCGTTTCATGCTCTTGATCAGCACTCAGCATTTGTTTATTGTTGTTGTTCGTTTAAACCGTTATTATGCGCAGAGGGCGAGAGAGAGTGTGAGTGAGCGAGCGAGAGTGAGATCTGCAGTCTTGGCCGTTAGTTAGTTGATTTGCTTGTTTTTGTGTAGGCAATACGTTGTCAAATATGTTTAAACTTAAATAAACTATCAAGTAGTTAGGGATGGGACGGTATGAAAATTTCATATCACGATTATAGTGTCCAAAATAATCGTGATTATCAATATTATCACGGTTTTATTAAATTTATGAAAGTGCTCAAAAAGAACTGATGCTCACACTGAAAACATTTCAACAAGTTTTATAATTGAAAATCAACAAACAACAAATAAAACAAGCCTCTCTATGCAGTTTTTTAAGCAAGATTCTATTCTATGGCATTTGCTTCTTTATAATGCCCGTCGTCAATAGCAACGCATTATTACACAGCGCACATCCATATCACAACAGACGCGCGCTCTTGTTTCATTCAAACACAACTTGCCGTCTTGCGTCTCCGGTTTTTGATTGTATTGCAAAAATGAAATCAGAGTTGATTTATTGCTTACAGAGTTTGATAATATTGGTGTGATATATCTCGTCTGGACGATTGTTTTACTAAATGAATTCATAAACAGGTAAGATTTAAAACATTAGCTAATCACATTATCAATTCAATATGTCCCCGTAATTATGTGGTAAAAATAAAATCGGTTTAATACGTGATGTATCTATACTTTACTATCCCTTAAAATATCACTCTGAATAACAGTCTTGTTTGAAGTTGTTCGTTCGTCTTTGGCTCAAATCCACTTGCTACGAACTTTTCTTCGCGGAAGCTTGACGTCTATTTCAAGTGAGTGACATGAAATGTTTCAACTCAAAACAACATTTCGTGCCCAATTGTTTCCCAGACGTAGTTTTGGTATTGAGGTCAAAGTTAACTTGCCTTGCTTTCGGGTGACGATCACACAAGACGACTCGGCAGATTTGAAGTGTTTCTATTGCAGTGACTTTTTGTTCGGCAGACAGGGGGACCATCCTCGATCAAGTTTCCCTCAGGACTTTTGTAAAACCCAAAATATGACCACACCTCAGATTTGGTCCTCTTAAAAGGCTGAAAAATCTCCTGAGCACGGTCACTGCCTTCCACCATTCCTTCTCCAATAGTAATTAAAAAAATATTGCGTGCTGCGCGCCTGCGTCAGACTGGCCGACAGGATTCAGTGAGTTATTAAAATCGCGATAATCAAACACGGTTTTAATGATAATTAAATTTTAAACGATAATACTAACCGTCAGTACATTTTATCCCGGTTATCGTCCCATCCCTACGAGTAGTTATGTCTCGTTAAATTAAATTGTCCTGTTATTGACGTAATGCGCATCGTCACAATGTTCGAAAACATGTTTTTTTTAGAGGGACTATTCGAACGTCATTTTTGAGCAAATTTGACGGCTAGTAGTGGCTTCAGCAGCAATCCACCTGTCACTCAAGTGGCCACACCCTTAATTATGCAGAACTTTAAGGCTCAATTGAATTAAAACTGATTAGTTATAGACCATTTCACAAGATGTAAACAACACTGGTCCAGAAGCACTTCCTGTTTCAGTTTTTTAACACTACATAAAAGCTGGGATAAAATACAACCAACAGAACATTTAAAACTGAATCAAAAAGTTAAACAAACATCTTTAAGATTTTTTCTTTAAAGTGAAATAAAGAAAACAGTTACAAACTGAAACAGGAAGTGCTTCTGGACCAGTGTTGTTTACATCTTGTGAAATGGTCTTCATGAAGGGCAAAATTAGCTTTATAGACCAAAACCACTTTTTGCGCCAGGCTAAAACACATTCTGTTAAGTTGGGCATTTTAAAGCTACACTATGTGATTTTTACCCCCATCTAGTGGTGAAAAGGTATATGACAATCCAGGGAATATTAGTTTCTGTTCCTCTCAATTCCGATTTCGTTTTAACTCCTACGGTGGCCAATGAGGTCCAAGATTAACATGGCTTCCAGTTCGACCTCGTCCATGAGTGTTAACACAAATGTAAACGAGAAAAGCGAAGCTTGAATTAACGCGTATGTCCCTCTTTGGCTAATGTACTTTCAAGATGGAGGGGCAACATGGCGACCGCTCACCCGTATGTATTTTCAATGGCATATTATAGGCTACACTTACGAGAATACTTAATTAATATTTTTTAATTAATAAACTTAATTAAATCATTAATATACATTAATGAGCATATTGTTTTTTTAGCTAAGAATAAACTAAAAGAGTTACACAGTGTAGCTTTAACATTGGGGTCTATGGGATTGGAGCCTGTCTCTAGTGGCCAGTCGATGAACTGCAGTTTAGGTCACATGCGTGTTGGCTTCACGAGAGAACCGGACGGTTAAGAGTCTTACTTTGAGCACGTCGCTGGCGGTGAGGGAGTCGATGGCCTGCGCGACAGACTCTGGTGAGCTGTAGGAGCCGCTGCTGATCACCTGAACACCCATCTCCTCCAGAAGACCCTCCGAACTCTCCAGGGACATCAGGTAATCCGCCTTCAGCTGGGTCCTACACACACACACACACACCAACTCTGAACTCGACCACAGCAGATTTATGAAAGCCTGTCGTTTTTATAGAAATTTTTACTGTAACTACAAGCATTTCAGTTGCATTAGTTCAGAAGGCACTGATTATTCTGCAGTGCATTATGGGTGTAAAAGCTTTGCCAATGCAAAGACTGGTGATTTAGTCAGCTGACTCACTTTGCTCTGGTCAGATCCTCCTCGGTGAGTTTACCTTCAGCCACAGCCGTCACCTGTGCCACGGCTGCATTGATCACCTGCAGAGAGAGAGAATTGAACATTTACTGTTAACACGCTTTACCAAACTGATGTGTTGTGGTCAGATTGAGGTGACAATAACAAAACATTGCAGAGATACAGCCTCAGAGTCGTTATCATGTTATCAACTTTGTTGATGCGGTAAAATGAAAACGGTTTGTCTATTGATATGAAATCTGTAACTTTTTTTTAAGATGATCTTAATTGAATATGGTGAAAATAAAGAATAAAAAAGGTCTAGGAAGAGTTAAAAAAAAAAAAAAGTAGACCGGGTTCATTACAATAGGCTAATTTAATCAAAAGTGAATGGCTCATGAGCGCTTCAGGCGTCCCGAGTTCGAGTCCCAGACCTTTCCCGATCCCACTCCCCCACTCTCTCTTGCTTTCTGTCCATTCTGAACGGTCCTCTCTCATTAATAGAATAAAGTGAAAATGGCCAAAATATATATATTTTTAAAGTTATTAAACCTTTTTGTAAATTTAATTATAACTTTTAACCACAAGGTGGCGCTGCCCTTAAACTAGTACTTGTACTGTCAGGGCTTGCTGCTGAAGACACATACTGCGTTTCATAATTTAAATAATTAAAAAATAAAAAAAACTTTTTAGGGGGTGATTTTCACCTAGACATGTTTCGTGATTGTGTGTGTGTGTGTGTGTGTTTTATTTTGCAAACCATGAATGAGAATCTTGCAGGTGCCCCTGAGAGGAACATTTCACCCACATTCAACTGTGTCAATGTTGCAAAATTCATCAATTATGGTCTAAAGTCAATTCAGATATAAAGCAGCTCAGCAGAAAAGCGTTGTGTGTGTGTAGCAAGGAAGGGTTTGTTGAACACACTCACCTCGCGGGCCGAGTCTGCCTGAGAGATGATGTACACCCCGAAGAGCCCAGAGTCCGAGTACGTGGAGCTGAAAGCCGTGGCCTGCGCAGAAAACACACCAGAAGCATCTCAACTGCAGCAAGAGCAGTGCTGGGCGCTATACCGGTTCATACCGAATACTAGTGTATGTGTTTGTTATGACATGAATTTTTAATATATAGCAATACTTGTGTATATCGCTTTAACAATGTTGGGAACACAGTTACACTGTTTGAGAGGGTGTTTTCACTGGCAGTGCACATCTGTGTGTGTTACTAAACGTGACGGTGGAGATGAATATGGTAAACTTTGATTGATAGCTTTCATATTATATTACAGTGTTTCCCATACATTGGTTCACAATATGAACACTGCCCGCCACAAATAGATTTACCAAAAGCCTTGATGGTTGAATGAACACAAACACTGCACGTTTCAAAGTCAAAACGCGGCACGGGTGTATTTATATGAATGTATCTGAAGTAAACTGATGGTCTTTAGAAAAGTGTTGATGTTATTTTCATCAAATCTTTCATGATAAAGCAGCGTTTATGAGCGCTGCTCTGCTTTGTGTACAGCTGTTACCAGGGAAACCGCTTTGTGTACAGCCGTTACCAAGGAAAACGCTTTGCGTACAGCCGTTAACGGGGAAACCGCTTTGTGTGCAGCCGTTGCTGGGGAAACCACTTTGTGTGCAGCCGTTACCAAGGAAAACGCTTTGCGTACAGCCGTTAACAGGGAAACCGCTTTGTGTACAGCCGTTACCAGGGAAACCGCTTTGTGTACAGTCGTTACTGAGGAAACCGCTTTGTGTACAACCGTTACCAGGGAAACCGTTTTGTGTACAACTGTTGCCGGGGAAACCGCTTTGTGTAAAGCCGTTGCTGGGGAAACTGCTTTGTGTACAGCCGTTACCAGGGAAACCGCTTTGTGTACAGCCGTTACCGAGGAAACCGATTTGTGTACAGCTGTTACCAAGGAAAACGCTTTGCGTACAGCCGTTGCCAGGGAAACCGCTTTGTGTACAGCCGTTACCAGGGAAACCGCTTTGTGTACAGTCGTTACCAAGGAAACCGATTTGTGTACAGCTGTTACCAGGGAAACCGGTTTGTGTACAGCTGTTACCGGGGAAACTGCTTTGCATACAACTGTTACCGGGGAAACCGTTTTGTGTACAGCCGTTACCGGGGAAACCGCTTTGTGTACAGCCGTTACCGGGGAAACCGCTTTGTGTACAGCCGTTACCGGGGAAACCGCTTTGTGTACAGCCGTTACCGGGGAAACCACTTTGTGTACAGCTGTTACCAGGGAAACCGTTTTGTGTACAGCCGTTACCGGGGAAACCGCTTTGTGTACAGCCGTTACCGGGGAAACCGCTTTGTGTACAGCCGTTACCAGGGAAACCGCTTTGTGTACAGCCGTTACCGAGGAAACTGATTTGTGTACAGCTGTTACCAAGGAAAACGCTTTGCGTACAGCCGTTACCGGGGAAACCGCTTTGTGTACAGCCGTTACCGGGGAAACCACTTTGTGTACAGCCGTAACCGGGGAAATCGCTTTGTGTACAACCGTTACTAGGGAAACCGCTTTGTGTACAGCTGTTACCGGGGAAACCGCTGTTTCTGACGCCCCTAAAGCGCCTCTTTGTAAACTCTGCAAACTAATATTAGTGTGGATTTTGTCGTCAATATTCACTCATGACAGTAAAATAAGGCATTATAAGTCAATCTACTGCAGTATTTCCTCTCTCAATCACCCAGTCATGTTTAAAAAAAACGTCATACCATGAAAGCAGTATCTGTTTGAAAAATGCTGTGATAATGTTTCGCTCAGACCGCCCAGCACTAAGCAAGCGGTTGTGTAAGCATGAGTACTTCAGAGCAGTGAAGACACAAGAGCGTTCCTCACATCGAAGGGCTGAGCGGTGGCCTTGGCGATGCCCTGGCTGAGTCTGCTGGTGACGTTAGACCCTCTCTTGACGTGTGGTCCGGCTCCCAGAAGCCTTTGCAGGACACTGAAGGCGTTGGCCTCGGCGGAGCCCGTCACGGCCCCCTCACAGGCCATCAGCGCGTGGACCAGCCCTCCTCCATTCTGCACACGCAGCTCTCCTGCAGAACACCAGCGCTCACTCATCAGTCCCACACACACGGTCATCACTGCAGGGAGACGCATGTTCTCACTCACCGCCACGGTAAACGGCTGCGGCTCCTGGTGCTCCGGCCCCTGAGAGTCCGCTCAACTGCTCTCCCACCTTCCTCAGAGCAGCATGACTCACTCCTACACACAACCATCATCAAAAACATTCAATTATCACACGGTCTGGGCTACTTAGTAGAAGCTACAAAACAGTATTTGTCTTTTTGACTCTATTTTGGTGTTTTAAAGGCTACTTATTTGTTTTGAGGTCTCCTACAACATGTTTACATCCATCAAAGACCGAAAAGATCTTAATCTTAGAACTGCAGCATCAGCTCTTTTCTAACAGTGTGTGAACTGGTTCGATAAAACATTCGGTCTGTCATCTACCATCTACTCTCCTCTGATTGGTCAGATGACCCAGTCTGTTGTGATTGGTCTACTCTGATTGGTCAGATGACCCAGTCTGTTGAGATTGGTCTACTCTGCTCTGATTGGTCAGATGACCCAATCTGTTGAGATTGGTCTACTCTGATTGGTCAGATGACCCAGTCTGTTGTGATTGGTCTACTCTGCTCTGATTGGTCAGATGGCCCAGTCTGTTGTGATTGGTCTACTCTGCTCTGATTGGTCAGATGACCCAGTCTGTTGAGATTGGTCTACTCTGATTGGTCAGATGACCCAGTCTGTTGTGATTGGTCTACTCTGCTCTGATTGGTCAGATGACCCAGTCTGTTGTGATTGGTCTACTCTGCTCTGATTGGTCAGATGACCCAGTCTGTTGAGATTGGTCTACTCTGATTGGTCAGATGACCCAGTCTGTTGTGATTGGTCTACTCTGCTCTGATTGGTCAGATGACCCAGTCTGTTGAGATTGGTCTACTCTGATTGGTCAGATGACCCAGTCTGTTGTGATTGGTCTACTCTGCTCTGATTGGTCAGATGACCCAGTCTGTTGAGATTGGTCTACTCTGATTGGTCAGATGGCCCAGTCTGTTGTGATTGGTCTACTCTGCTCTGATTGGTCAGATGACCCAGTCTGTTGAGATTGGTCTACTCTGATTGGTCAGATGACCCAGTCTGTTGTGATTGGTCTACTCTGCTCTGATTGGTCAGATGGCCCAGTCTGTTGTGATTGGTCTACTCTGATTGGTCAGATGACCCAGTCTGTTGTGACCGGTCTACTCTCCTCTGATTGGTCAGATGGCCCAGTCTGTTGTGATTGGTCTACTCTGATTGGTCAGATGACCCAGTCTGTTGTGATTGGTCTACTCTGCTCTGATTGGTCAGATGACCCAGTCTGTTGAGATTGGTCTACTCTGCTCTGATTGGTCAGATGACCCAGTCTGTTGTGATTGGTCTACTCTGATTGGTCAGATGGCCCAGTCTGTTGTGATTGGTCTACTCTGCTCTGATTGGTCAGATGACCCAGTCTGTTGAGATTGGTCTACTCTGATTGGTCAGATGACCCAGTCTGTTGTGATTGGTCTACTCTGCTCTGATTGGTCAGATGACCCAGTCTGTTGTGATTGGTCTACTCTGATTGGTCAGATGGCCCAGTCTGTTGTGATTGGTCTACTCTGCTCTGATTGGTCAGATGACCCAGTCTGTTGAGATTGGTCTACTCTGATTGGTCAGATGACCCAGTCTGTTGTGATTGGTCTACTCTGCTCTGATTGGTCAGATGACCCAGTCTGTTGAGATTGGTCTACTCTGATTGGTCAGATGGCCCAGTCTGTTGTGATTGGTCTCCTCTGATTGGTCAGATGACCCAGTCTGTTGTGATTGGTCTACTCTGCTCTGATTGGTCAGATGACCCAGTCTGTTGAGATTGGTCTACTCTGATTGGTCAGATGGCCCAGTCTGTTGTGATTGGTCTACTCTGCTCTGATTGGTCAGATGGCCCAGTCTGTTGTGATTGGTCGGCATTATGCAAATTTGTAACAAACCTATGTAAGTTCAGGGCGAATTTCTGATGACTTGTTTCAGACAGTTCTTTCTTTTAGGAGACAAAAACTCAATTTATCCTGCACTTAGATCTTAGCAGACATTAGCAGCTACATCACACACCACATGAAAGGCAATATCTGAAAAAGCATTCAAGAGAAAGTCTTACCTAATCCAACAAGAGCCATCCTGGCACTGGTGTAATTATCAGCGAAGAACTTCTGCAGCTGGAATTGAAGAGCAGAAGGAGAAGAGTTAGCAAACGGCTCAGGAAACACCACAGATGAAGAGCTGCGGTCAGCCACTCACATGATCAACGCCGATCCTCCCCACCATGTGGTCTGGACAGTACAGCGAGTTGGATAACGCGTGCTTATACGCCGCTTCATGCAGCTTCTCAATAACACCTGCGCAGGGAAAACACACATCAGAGTCAGACTCCGCGGGTCCTCAAATGATGTCACCATTGGTATCGGTGTGTGTGGTACCGATCTGTGGGCTCTGGTCTGCAACGGCCTTGTCGATCTGGATCCTCGGCGAGAGGTCCGACAACTCCCAGGGTCTGAAGTCCGGAGCAGTGGTCACATTGATCAGGTACTCGATCATGCCCTCACTGAACACACACACAAACACACACACACACACAGTTAGTTTTCAAATCCAATCTTTTAGACCATTTTGCAAGTGCAATATCTGCTATATACACATTGTTTGCCACAGTAACAAATAAAACATCAGCGATTCTTGATGCTAAGGAGACATGAGGTGATAGATCACTGAATACTGACAAACTGTGCCTAAGGTTGTTGACTTCTGATATAGCGAATCTCACACAATGGATTTGAGTAAAAGACACAAAATACTGTAATAATGATAAAACTACTGATTTACTTAGTTAGGGATTAAAGTTGGCAGTTGATTTTGACTTAAAACAAAGACATTTAAAATGATAGTTGACCCAAATTAATAAATAAATAACTGAATAAAACTATACATTTGAATCTGTTTTTAACAACTACAATATGGCTTCAGAAGACTCGTGTACAATAGGAGTGTTTGATTCAAGGTTTTTCAGAGTCGACTCAGACTCCTCGACCCAACAGGGTCAGGGATAATAAAAGATTCAAGTCGTTATTACACACATTTTTTTTTCCTTTACTGACACAACACCTTATATCCATAAGTTCACCCTCAAAAATGAAAATAATCCCATGATTTACTCTCCCTAAAGTAATGCTATGTGTTTATGAGATTCTTCGTTCAGACGAATACTGTCAGAGTTATATTAAAACATGTCCTGGATCTTCCAAGCTTTTTAATGGCAGTGAATGGCATAAAAGTGCATCTATCCATCATAAAAGTGCATCTATCCATCATAAAAGTGCATCTTTCCATCATAAAAGTGCATCTTTCCATCAAAAAAGTGCATCTATTCATGATAAAAATGCATCTATTCATTATAAGTGCCTCTATCCATCATAAAAGTGCATCTATCATCATAAAAGTGCATCTATCCATCATAAAAGTGCATCTTTCCATCATAAAAGTGCCTCGATCCATGATAAAAGTGCATCTATCCATCATAAAAGTGCATCTATCCATCATAAAAGTGCATCCGTCCATCATAAAAGTGCATCTGTCCATCATAAAAATGCATCTATCCATCATAAAAGTGCATCCATCCATCATAAAAGTACATCTATCATCATAAAAGTGCATCTTTCCATGAAAAAAGTGCATCTATTCATGATAAAAATGCATCTATTAATTATAAGTGCCTCTATCCATCATAAAAGTGCCTCTATCATCATAAAAGTGCATCTATCCATCACAAAAGTGCCTCTATCATCATTAAAGTGCATCTCTTCATCATTAAAGTGCATCTATCCATCATTAAAGTGCATCTTTCCATGATAAAAGTGCATCTCTCCATCATAAAAGTGCATCTATCATCATAAAAGTGCATCTTTCCATGATAAAAGTGCATCTATCCATCATTAAATTGCATCTATCCATCATTAAATTGCATCTCTCCATCATAAAAGTGCCTCTATCCATCATAAAAGTGCAGCCAAAAGTGATTCTAACAATATTGTTTCTCTGTGCCGTTCTCGTAAAATTTGGTGTGGTTTTTAAAGCTATATCTATGCTTGCACACACATACACATTTCCTGCGAGATACTCACAAATCATCCCGCAGACAGTCCAGAGAATACACCATGTGTTCCCTCGAAGACGTCACGCTAAACACAAGCAAGTGAAACCGGACAGTTAGAGGAACGACAGCGTGCGATACAGAAAGTGTTCATGGATAACTATATGAAGAAGCTGACCTCAAACTGGCTCCCGCTGCCTCCAGACCCCGACAGATCCTGAAGGCGGACGCACCTTTAGTGGTCTGAAACACACAACACACTTCAAACACACAGAAACATCCCCTGCGCGTCTGATCAAATCAGACTCAGTATGATTGAGAGCCAGTGTACTCGATTTATAATGTGGTGTAGTTCCACTGTTGGCCACTAGGTGGAATGTGGGTTTTAATAGGTATATAGGAAGTCAGGTGTAACTAATGAGGGAAGCAAACTATTGTTGACGTGTCAGGATCGTATGTGGACATGCTAACTTGTGGATTTGAATGATATTTGTGTAAAATATAAAGCCAATAAAAAGACTGGAAGCTTCTTGTTTGGATCTCACGCGCCATAAAACACGACTAGTGACAAGAAAGTATAAGTATGTGACTCAGGGTCACATATACTGCTATGTATTCATTGCTGGTGTGTGTGAACGCACCAGATTGCCCGCTAACCGCAGCATGTGAGTGGCTCCAAGGTTTTCCACGGTTTCATATCGACTCCCGGCTTTCACAAACACGCCGACTTTAGAGACGGGGGAGTAGTTCTCCAGAGAGGCCACCAGGAGGCCGCTGGGAAGCTTGGACACCTGCACCAGACCACAGAGTCAGAAGACCAGCAGGGGTCATGTGACCTGAGAGAACCCCCCACACACACACACACTTCACCTGGACGTCCTGTGGCGTGAGGGCTGGTGGAGCGGCGGGCTTTCGGGTCAGCAGAGGTTCGGTCAGCGCCTCGCTCCTCCTGGCGGAGGCGTAACAGCGTCTCTGGGGAAACACTCGCTGTCAGTACACCAGAACAACGCTTCGTGAAGCTTACCACAGGATTTGTGGGGGAAAAAACATTTCGTAGATTTTTTTTTTTAATTTTTTTTTATTAAATTGTATTATTAAAATTGGTTGCGTTAATGATTTCAATTAATTAGACATTCTTTTTGATTATTACAATTTAATTAAAACATTAAAATGGAATCCAAAACGCAAAAAAACAAAACAAAAAAAACAATTCACAAAAATAAAATAAAAAATACAATTTTCTCAGAAATTGCGTTTTATTTTATTCTGGAATCCGCTTTTTTTATTTTTTGGTTAAACTATAATAATAGTTTAACCAAACTATTTAATATTTTAACAAATAATAGGCTAATCAAAAAGAATGTCACTCTGAATAATTGAATTCATAAAAAAACAGCAATTTTAATAATTAAAAAAAAATATTTCTATGAAATATACCCCCACAAATTATCTCATAATCAAATGAAGATAGAAAACATTAATTCAATTCATATATATGAAACAAACGTTTTTGTCAAACAACATGATGCACAAATCTGAGCTTTATACTGTTAAAATAAAAACATGGAAGAAAAATTGTGATTATTCCTTAAAAAATATTTGATTATTTAATATTATTTTTATTAATAGTGTATTTATAACATTAAGATGTATCTAAATTCCACTGTACAAGAGTAATGTATTTCTTTACTAAAAAATTATCATTTTCTATTGTAATACATTTATAATTATATAATTCAGGAGAAGAGATGTCACTGCTAGAAGGAGAGGAAGTGATTAAGATATCAATTATAACAAATACTGCAATATTCCATAAACAAATAACAACTGTCAATTTTGATTTGATGTTGACTTTAAGACTAAAAAGCAATACGAGTCAAACGCTAACAACTCGAAATCAAAATCTGATCAATATGAACATCAACGGACTTCAACTAAAATAACTAATTAAAGGGATAGTTCACCCAAAAATATAATAAACTGTCATCATGTTGTTTTAAACCTGTTTGAGTTTCTTCCGTCGAACACAGAAGAAGATATTCTGGAGAATGTCGGAAACCAAACAGTTGATGGATGGTAAATAAAAAGCCCATAGTAAATAAAAAGTTAACTGTTTGGTTTCTGACATTCTTCAAAATATCTTCTTTTGTGTTCAACGGAAGAAAGAAACTCTGTAGGAAGAAGATAAGGGTGAATAAATGATGGCAACGTTTACAGTTTTAGGTGAACTGTCCCTTTAAGAAATGTTGCGCAAACCACATGCCTTAATAAATATATATATATATATATATATATATTTTTTTTTTTTAAAGAGAAAAAAAAAAGAGTGAAATCAAAAGGCCTTATCAGTGTAGAACATTTACCCAAACGTTTATTTTTTTATTTGTCAATTTTCAATATTTTATCAAACCCAGAAATCACACATTTAAATTGAAGCCCTGATGTCCCTCGGTTTTCCTATGAACCCAGACTCCATCATCATATTGTTTTTGGTCTAAAGGTCTCATCATGATCCTGGACGATGATGATGACCGGGTCAAAGGTCACATGTGACTGAAAGTACAGTATCAGTGTGTGTCAGTGTCACGGTGACCTTCATCGCAGAAACAGCCGCAGACTCACAATAAAGCAGCACTATCAGGACACCGGGATCTGCCGGGTCCGTGATCGGTGTGTTCGGCTGTTTAATAAAGAGAGGAAAGTTTCCAGCGGCCAAACACCGGCTCATCAATGACACTAGCAGCATTAGCCCGCAACACTGCAGCGGGACGCTTGTGGTGACCCGAAACAGCGCGTATGTGTTTAAAACACGACATTTAAACAGCGGGGAGCAAACCGTGCAGTGTGAGAGAAGGAGGACTCACGGAGAGATGAGCGAAACCTCTGAATCCCGTCATGACTCTGTCCTCTCCTTCAGCCGCGGAGAAACACTGCTAATGGCCGACCCGAGGACCTACCCACAATCCACTGCGCTGCAGCCACACGCCATATATGGACACACCGGAACCCCGAGATCTGGTAAGTCCCGCCCATCCGTAAAAACTCCAAAGTGGACCGAGTCTACACACCAAAACAGTGTCAAATACTTTTTGGAAGTCTAAGAATCACATGAAGAAACTCGTCCTGTATAAAAGTAGGCTACCTGAAGTGGGCGGTGTCTGATGTCGGATTTAAACAGAGAAAGTGAAACCGTCCATCACTGTGTGCATCAGAACAGTTTCTTCTAACGTTACATCCTGAGGTAATTTAGTTAAAGTTTGAGCGCATTCAGCTTGAGTTTACAGATCTACTTTACTGATATGAGACAAGGAGTGGAGAGAATAAGAGTTTGTGTGGCGAATTCAGAAGAGGAGTTCAGGAACACCACAGTGGAGGAGTTAAAGAGAAAACTCATTCCTGGAGACCAGCGTAAGTCCATAATTTCAGTCTTCTGTGGACACTAGCGGACAGTGGGAAGAATATTTATGCTAATGAAGAAAACCTGTATTTGAATGAATCTCTTATTAACGGAGAAGCCTGAGATTCAGAAGTTAGCAAATAAATAACATAATTCAGAAAGCACATGTCAATGAGGAGTGTGTGTGTGTGTGTGTTTCTCGCTGTTCCTCGTGTTTCTTCCGAATTCGAATTCGCCAAGACACTGAAGAACAATCGCACACTTGGTTTCTACGGCATTAATCATGATGATCATATTTACGCAAAGCGCCGAGGAAGTACGCATTATTTACTAGTGTTTGACATTATTAAAAGCATTTATAGTCTTACACTAACTGACCTTTTCATTTCAGGCACATATACAGTGATAAGCATGCAGGCAACTGTCTTCTCATGGGAGAACCTGGACAAGTAAGTTTCTGAGTCCTAAGTCCACAAATGCTTGTTTTCCTATCAGTGGTTTTGACATTTTTATAATTACATGTTTACATCGTTTATCAACATCAGGCATTTTTGAACAATGAGTTTTGTGCTACATTTTGTGGCAAAATAAATAGAAACTTTATCATGGTGAATGTAAATAGGCTACCAATTGTTGATCATTCACATTATTAAAGGTATCGATAGACGAGCAACAAATCTGTAAACTTCTGGGGGGGGGTTCTCATTATCTCTCACAGACACATATACCTTTGAAGATGATGACGATGAAGACAAAGATGAAGATAAAGAATTGCCCAGGACTCAATCTATGGAACATTTAGCTGGAATGCAAAATATTGACCTGTGTTGTGTATTGCAGTAGGCTACAGCTTCACAATATCCACAGATATATACTGTAAACAGTTAAAGTGCCACATCTTTAAGATTCACTACTGTTAAAGGGTTAGTTCACCCAAAAATGAAAATGAAGTCATTAATTACTCACCCCCATGCTGTACCAACCCCGTAAGACCTTCGTTCATCTTCGGAACACAAATAAAGATATTTTTGATTGAATCTGAGAGCTAGATCAGTCCTCCATAGACAGCCTGAGGGACTGCCTCTTGACGGCCCAGAAAGTCATTAAAAGAAAAGGTTTAAATATTCCATGTGCCTACAGCGGCTCAACTATAACTTTATCAAGCGACGAGACTACTTTTTGTGCGGAAAAAAAACGTAAATAACGACTTTATTCGACTTTCCATTACTTCCTTATGGGCGCATGCGCGAGAACTGAGACGAGACCGTTCTTCTTCGACTACTTTTTGTTACGGCTGCTCACCGCTTAGGAGTTTTACCGCCCCCTACCGTATAAGATGACGTACTGATATAGCCGGAGGCGCAAAACGTTCTGTTTACAAGCAGTACGTCATCTTATACGGTAGGGGGCGCTAATACTCCTAAGCGGTGAGCAGCCGGTAACAAAAAGTAGTCGAAGAAGAACGGTCTCGTCTCAGTTCTCGCGCATGCGCCCATAAGGAAGTAATGGAAAGTCGAATAAAGTCGTTATTTACGTTTTTTTTTTCGCACAAAAAGTAGTCTCGTCGCTTGATAAAGTTATAGTTGAGCCGCTGTAGGCACATGGAATATTTAAACCTTTTCTTTTAATGACTTTCTGGGCCGTCAAGAGGCAGTCCCTCAGGCTGTCTATGGAGGACTGATCCAGCTCTCAGATTCAATCAAAAATATCTTTATTTGTGTTCCGAAGATGAACGAAGGTCTTACGGGGTTGGAACAGCATGGGGGTGAGTAATTAATGACTTAATTTTCATTTTTGGGTGAACTAACCCTTTAACATTCACTATCACATACTGTCTTCTGAAATCAGCGTATTAATGTAAAATGCAAACTCGAAGTGGTTACCAGGCTGGGGTCGTAGGCAGGCAGCAAACGTTCATAGAGTGGTCAGGGAAACAGGCAAGGATCGAGGAACCAGGAATAGACGGAATTCAGGAAAGATGCTCAGAATTGCTCGCCGTGGCAGTAACAAGACCTCGCAGGGAACAGCGGGGAGAGAGAACCAGATAAAGGGGAGCTGAGTGGGAACAGATGGAGATGAAACAGGACTGGAAGATGATAATTGCTGGGAGAGATGGGAAGTGAAGTCCTAGAACTCAGGAGAGAGAGATCTTGTGAGGCCAGGTGGACCGCATTGTGACAATAATAGGTTATGAAATTAAACAAATTAAGTTTGTTTTTGACATGCTGTGCATTGTATGTTTCTGTGCATTCTATGCAAAATTTCTGCATAGCCCTTTCTTTAACAGTTATTAAAAATATTTGTATTTTGTGAAAAATTTCCCTTTGCCCTTCTAAACAGTTTTTGTGTCATTAATTTAATTCCAATTTGCTTTAACATTGTCAGTTAAGAGTAAACTACAAATTATATTTTAAAGTATACTGTAAAAATAGGTGTGAACTTTAAAAAGTAGGCTAAGTGTTTTTGCTGCCTTAAAATTGTACGTTTAATCAACTCAAATATCCAAGTTGTCACTTAGTATAACTTCACATTTCAAGTTGAGTAAACCTAAAACTTTAAGGCAGCACAAACACTTACTTTTAACTTCACAACTATTTAAATTTGTTTTATTCAATGTGTGTGTTTGACTTATATATATATATATATATATATATACTGTATATTATCTTGGTTTTTATTTAAATTGAACAAAATTCAAGTACAATCCTTTGTGGCATAGTTATTAACACATGTTGCCAGTATCTAGAAAACTGAAGAGAGAGAGAGAAGAACAAGTCCATTCAAGTCTTTATATCGCCACTCTTGCACAAGTCAAAACTCCTGAAACTCAAGTTCACACTTGAAGAAACAGTTTCAGTGTTTCTCACAGATCCCGCATGCACTGCTGAGACTTTAAATCATTTAATGCAAAAAGTGGTAAATATCATTTAAAATATTTTAAGAACATTTTCTTATCAGTTGTTTAGTTACACAATTCACAAAGACTTCAATTTATACCTTCGATTCAGTGTTAGATTACATTCTGAGTCATTGATTAAATGACTGAATTGCACTAAAACATTCATTAATCACAACATCTATATAAGTTACAGTTTTTCTCGATTGTTTACACACATTTTCTGGTACTTGAGACACAATGACCACAACACGTAACTCATTCACCAACCCCCTGAGCCAATTCTACTGAACTACAAGCACAATTCCTGCTTTACACTCAAATTGCAGTTCTAAAACACACGTTTTTCAAAACACTACACACAATTCTCTGCATTTGGCACAATTTTCATGCAGAAAATCTCTTGTTTTCACGAGGAACACACTGCCATTCAAATATTCACACTGACTCGTCACATGGGCAAACACATATCACACAGTTTTACAATTAGCGATCGGAGCTTTAGCATAAAATACCAAAACCAAAGAGAAGATGCAGCATAGATATTTTTTATATCTTTTTTTACTGTAACAGCATAAAAAATTCTGTTGTTTTGTATATGTAGACCACTGTATGTGCAACTTTGTGTTGGTTGGGGTGTACAAAATGTGGGATCTATCTCCCATTGATTTTGTGGGGAAAATAAAATATATTTGTTACAGTGTATTTGTGTGTTCTGTGTATAAAAAACAATATTCTCAAATATTTTACAACACACTTATGTATGTAATGTCTGTAGTAAGTGTAACACTGAACAAAAAAGGCCCAATTCATTATGATGAATGGAGAAGAAGTGTTTTCCATTCATCATAGTGTTTTACATTGAGCACATCAGTGTTCAACTGGTTCTTATAAATGTCTATTCATATGATGGTTTGTGTGTGTCATTTGAAAACAAAATACCATTTTGAGAAGAAATAACATTGTTTTGAATGTAAAGTTTCATTTTGCAGGAGAATTGAGGGGTTTTGCCAATTGTGTGAGTGTTTTTAGATTTGTGTGTAGAGTTCTGAGAATATGAGGCATTCTTTCAGAAAATGTGTGTAAACAATCGAGAAAAACTGTAATACATCAAACCAGTTCAACATTTCTGTTAGAGTTCATATTCTTCTTTCCATCCACACAAGTACCTAAAAACAAAGACTTTCAATTCCTCAGGATATATTTCATTATGATGTGTTGAAATATGAATTTGCAGTGATTCAGAATGCTTTGCAGATGGTTGATATTTTAAAAAAGCAAGTCATTTATCAGAGGATACAGTCTCACATGACGCTTCATAGAGGGATTGGTATGTATGGGTTTGTTTATTTATTTACAAAGTAATGTAAATAGTAATGCATTATACTTTCTAAAGGTGTATTCAATCAATAGATACGTTTTATAAGGTATATTAACTGTTACAATTAGGCTATTAATGAGATCATACTATATCAATACATCAGCATTACAAGGCATAATTACTGGGTCAAAAATACTTTAATAATGCATTATACGTGAGGGCTTTAAGTAATGTTACAGAATCATCTTTGTTCTCATTATAATGCTTCTTCCAGTCAAAGACTTTTTACATGGAAATCCCGCTGGGAAATCGTCCACATATTTCTTTACACTGTTCTGGCTTAATTGTTATCAATGTTTGATCTGCGATATTCCTCTCCTGATTCAGACACATACACTTTAACTGGAGAATGCCTGAGAGTGAGAACATGTTCAGCAAGTTTTCCGTGTGTGTGTGTGTGTGTCGTGTTGGGTTTTGATCCACCTTTTTCCATGACCCTTTGTGTGAGGAGAAACTTCCCTTAAACTGTAATGGTAATTCGCTCTATGAAATATCTTCAAAAATATGAGAACATTTTTCTACTCACCCTTTAACCATCCAACATTATAAAATCATTTGAAAGTGAAAAAACATTAACAAACAACTACAACAGACCACGAATAACCTTCCACAGCAACATTACGGATATGTTCCATTTAACATGTATAAAGGTCTGACCCGAGTTTGGTGGTTCTAGCTTTATCGCTCTATAGCAGCAGTCAGAAAGTTTAATAGCATTTCAGTATGTTGGCTTTCTCAAGCAACTGAAATTATTAATATGTTGATAACGGCAAAAGACGTAAAAATGATATGTGAATAACTGGGATCTAACCGTAGCTGAGCTATGCAGTCGGTACCGGATACAGAATTGATTAGTTCATCTCTCGGGAAAAAGATGGCGCCGGTGTACGTGGCATGCCGTCTGACGTCTCTGCTTGTCTGTGCTATATGTGTGTTTTTATCCGCATCAAACTGCTACTCGCTTCTGGTTTATGATCGCCAGTTCCTTCTGGATATTCGAGACTCTTTTGTGGCCACATTTAACCCAGAGTCTAAAAACTCTGTGGCTGGACCACAATCCTGTTCTCCAAACTCTACCTGGGATATTCCAGAATGTCTGCACAGCTGGCCTACTGTGGCTCCCCGCAGAAAGCGCCGCAGGAGACGAGGCAAAGCGCGGAGGGATTGCTGTCAAACTGAAAATGGACTATGTGCACGTTAGCATATGCTATTCCGGCTGCGAAACCGATATGGGGTGTCTAGTTTCCGGTAGCCTGATGGACGACGTAGAGGATGTATGTTTCTCCAGATGTCTTGAACATTTGCCGAATATTACAGTCGATTATGTTGCACTTAGACGCCTGCTGCACTCATGGTACGGCAGTAAAGTGTCTTGATTATTACGCAGCAATGAGAGTATAGTTCCTAGTCATATCAGCCTAGAAAATCGCAACTTTACATTTTCCGTCTGTCGAAGTGCACGATGCAACTACAGAAGAGTCAAGTTTTAAATAGGAAAAATATCGAAACACTTTGGTAATTTTTTTTGAGAGAAATGCTACTGGTCTTGTGCACTTCAGTGATGTATGCTAAGCTATGCTAAAAGTGGTATACCGCCAGAACCGGAGATCGGCTAAATGGATTCAAAAAAGGTAAAACTAAACAGTTTAACTCTGGGGGAGTTGTAAAATGAGTGTATTTTCAAAAAAAAGTGGAGTATCCCTTTAAAAAAATCGCAAGTGGGGTAATGGACTATGTGCACGTTAGCATATGCTAGTTCCGGCTGCGAAACCGATATGGGGTGTCTAGTTTCCGGCAGCCTGATGGACGACGTAGAGGATGTATGTTTCTCCAGATGTCTTGAACATTTGCCGAATATTACAGTCGATTATGTTCATCGACTGGCTAATGATTTTCCTCCAGCTCCCCAGAGCAAGAGAGAAGGGGTTTAAATATTACATCTTGAAGGGAAAGTTAAGTCACAACAACATCCATGCTCAGACTGATCTCATGAAATTGCGTATGTATGACACGTATCACGTATTTTTGGCATGCTATCAACACGCATAATCTCTTGACTTAACGTTATTATTGTATATATATATATATATATATATATATATTATACACAGTGTATATATATATATATATATATAGCATATGACCTACCTCAACCCCAACCTACCCGTCACTCCTACCATCCTAGGAAAAAATAAATATCGCTCCCCAGATGTAGATCTACATTTTGTTTTGTTTCGCTCTGACATTTGACGGCGTGTACATACGCGGTACACGTGGAATCACTCGGACATTAATGTTGCCATGCTACGTGCGTTAGAAAGTGCATTTTCCAGAACAGTTTGTGTTAGCCATTGTTTTGTTTATGATGTTCAGAGGCTATGTTGTTGACAACCACTATCGTCATATAGATCAGTGTTGACAACTACTATATACATGTCATACAGGGAGTAAAGGTATCCGACGTTGGTTCGTTCGTTATCAAGTTAGGCTGTTTAACACATATTAGGCTGTTTTCACACATCTCTAAACAGGTCTCCCTTTCAAAATAGGTTCTAAACCCAGGGGCTTCTCCTGGTTAAAGGGTATAATATAATAAATAATTAGTAGCCTAAAAACTTCCTTCTAGTTGTCATGGATATACGCAACGCTCCATTTGGTAAAGCGACTGCTTGGGTGCGGTGACAAAATGTGAAATATCGTTTACTTTTCACAATGCAGCAGCGCCTGGCTCCACCCAAATATGAGAGAAAACTGTGTTGATTAACTTGACAATGAACAAACGAACATAGTTTTAGACAAATATATTTAGATAGCTAAGCTTTAGATAGCCGGTCCACTGATGTAGGATGTAAACAACGGCAACCGGAACCGAAGTACCCAACATCCGCCCTCAAGGCGGAAGTTAGCATTTTTCTCGTGCACATAGTCAATTGGGACTTTAAGCAACAGCTGCGAATGGAACGGCACCGGTGACCGGAAGTATGCTGTCAGACCGCCGTAGCCAAGAACGTAAAAATCACTAAGCAACCGTAAACAAGGACGGCGCAACACGGCATTCAGTCATTTATTGAGATACAAAAAATGTCATTTAAAAAAGCAAGAGAAGGATTGCTTTTGGCATTAAATGACAATCTATTGTCAGAAGAGGAATTTTTACTACTGTATGATGTAAATAAGTCTAAAAATCTAGATTTACCGTGTAAGCAATACTTGCCTTTTAACCTTGATTACATGAATGAAGATGAATGCTTAAATGAATTTCGTGTCAGAAAATGTGACCTAGCAATTCTGGTAGATGTTCTCGGGATTCCCAATGGAATTGTTTGTGATCAGAGAAGTGTTGTGGGAGGAGTCGAGGCGCTATGTATGCTCCTTAAGAGGCTGGCATACCCTTGCCGCTACAGTGATATGATGCAAAGGTTTGGTCACAGACAAGTTCCGGTCCTTTTGCATGGCCACAAACTCCATGCTGGACTATATATATTCTGCACACCATCACAGGATAACTCAGTGGAATGAAAAAATACTGAACCCTGTAGCATTGAGAACATATGCTGACTGCATCCTCCAAATGGGAGCCCCTCTGGATAATTGCTTTGGGTTTATTGATGGCACTGTACGACCCATTGCCAGACCAGGTGTAACACAGAGGATCTTATATAATGGTCATAAACGCATCCACAGTCTAAAATACCAGGCAGTAGCCATTCCTAATGGTTTAATTGGCCATCTGTATGGTCCTGTAGGTAAGTCTAAATAATTTGCAATCTACGAAAACATTGACATTCCCATTTAAATGTATAAAATAAAATAAAAACATTTTAAAATAAAAAATATATATATTTTAACAGAGGGAAAGAAGCATGACTCTGGAATGCTGGCAGAATCTGGGCTGTTGGAATTACTGCAACATCATGCCATGTCTGTAGATGGTCATCCAATGTGTGTGTATGGGGACCCAGCATACCCACTGCGTGTGCATCTACAAGCCCCATTTCGACATGTTCATCTCACCCCTCAAATGATGGAATACAACAAACGAATGAGTGAAGTCAGAGTGTCTGTTGAGTGGTTGTTTGGGGACATAGCAAACTACTTCAAGTTCATGGACTTCAAAAAAAATTAAAAAATTGGTTTGAGTAGTGTTGGAAAATTGTATGTTGTGTCTGCTTTGTTAAGAAATGCACTAACTTGTCTGTACGGTAATCAGACATCGCAGTTTTTTAACTTGGATCCTCCACACATTCGTGACTATTTCTCATGAGGTAGCACAACTATACTGTGTTAGAATTTAACAGTATAAAAAACACACAATATAAAAACAGAATAAAAGAATGAGACATTTTATAACAGATTTCTATTTTTTTATTAACAAATATATATATATATATTAGTTTACACAAAACAGACAATTTACATACAGTATATGCTACTAACAAAATGTTATTGAAAATATGCTATTTTATGTTTTTATTATTTTATATTTATATTTATTTAATAATTGTTAATTTATTTATTAATAGAAGGATTTATGCATTTAAATGTTTTATGAATTGCAATAAAATGATAAAATAATCATTTCTTTGCCAAATGTTCAATTAGGCTAAGTAATGCTTGCCCTTGCTGTTGTTGTTGCTGAAGTAGCATAGTTTGCATTGCCTGCATTTGCTGTTGCTGCTGCTGCATTAGTTGCATCATGTCGCTCATCTGCTTTTGTGCTTCTTGTGCTGCCTTTGCTTGCCCTTCAACTTTTATTTTTTTCAATTCCAATTCCTTTTCCTTTAGAACCCTCTCAGTCTGGCTTCTCTCCCTCAAAAAATCAATGGTGTCATTCCCACTCCTTCTCCTACGTTTGTTGTTTGTCAAGTCCTCTCCCTCTTCACTAAGTCTCCTGTTGGTCTGGCTAACCCTCTCCATGGCCCTCTTCCTTGCCTCTTCTGCTTTGGCCCTGTCGGTCTCTAACTTCCTCATACTCTCATCACTCGCTTTGTTTTCCTCAGCTGCTTTTTCTTTCTCTGTTATTTCTTCAATCAGTTCATCAAGCTCTGTTATTTCTGCCGATGTGCCGCTGCTCTTCTCATCTTTGTTGTTTCTGGCCTTGTATTTCGCCTGAATCAAGCTGAATCTCTCCCTCACTGACCTCTGCATAACTCTAAATTTGAGATCTTGTGAGCTATTCAGTGTGTCTGCAATTGCTGACCAGGCCTTGCCCTTA
This sequence comes from Pimephales promelas, assembly GCF_016745375.1. The sequence continues at coordinate 15,382,035 of NW_024121654.1, forward strand.
TCAACACTGCCCTTCTTGTACCTGAATGGTTCTGTGAGCAGGATTTCTCTACAGAGAAGGACATCATGTTGCTCTGTCCACTCCATAGGGGCTCTAATCAACAAGAAACATGAAGTAACTATAGCTAATTTTTGAAAAGTAAGTATAATTAACGGTCTTGATAGATACTAATAATAACTAATCCATTAATCTATTTATTATCTGTTAATCTACTTTACCCAGTATGAAAAACATTTAAATAGCATAGTAAATTAATATATTTAAGATGGATTTTGAGAAGGATGTTTATGTAATACTTACATTGTTCGCTTCACATCATCTCTAACGTTGATCTCAGTGCTACCTGAGGTTTTGTTGCTAACAGCAGACATATCTTTATTCAAACGGGACAAAATCGTTAAAATTAGCTTACATTTTAAACATTTTTACATATATTATATAAAAGACTAATGGTACATTAATAAACTGATGAAATAACAATGTCATATGCCATAAAACACAACGTTTATTTACCTAATCTCTCACGTTGTAGCGACTACGGCAAATCAGCTGTTCTCCCGTAGTAGACGGTTACAGTAGAACGTCAGGAAGGAGCATTTAAATTCGCGCATGCGCAATGCAACGCCAGAATGCCGTAGCCGTTCCATTCGCAGCTGTTGCTTAAAGTCCCTAGTGACGTCGATATGACTTCGATGATTCGACGTCAAAATTGCGTCGACGCTTCTTTATTTATTTATTTTTTGCATGTTCCCGGCGGTACAGCTTGCCACACACACGTGGGAGACCGAAACATTGCAGAATAGAGGACGAAGACAACTAGAAGTGAATGTGCTATCCATTAAATGAATCACACACAGTAAACAAACCCTTAAGAAAAAAAAATGCAATTTAGACGCGCAAACTGGGTGCCGGTGTGGTGAGACGTACAAACCCGATTCCAAAAAAGTTGGGACACTGTACAAATTGTGAGTAAAAAAAGAATGGAATAATTTAGAAATCTCATAAACTTATATTTTATTCACAATAGAATATAAATGACATATCAGATGTTGAAAGTGAGACATTTTGAATTGCCATGCCAAATATTGGCTCCTTTTGGATTTCATGAGAGCTACAAATTCCAAAAAAGTTGGGACAGGTAGCAATAAGAGGCCAGAAAAGTTAAATGTACATATAAGGAACAGCTGGAGGACCAATTTGCAACTTATTAGGTCAATTGGCAACATGATTGGGTATAAAAAGAGCCTCTCAGAGTGGCAGTGTCTCTCAGAAGTCAAGATGGGCAGATGATCACCAATTACCCCAATGCTGAGGCAAAAAATAGTGGAGCAATATCAGAAAGGAGTTTCTCAGAGAAAAATTGCAAAGAGTTTGAAGTTATCATCATCTACAGTGCATAATATCATCCAAAGATTCAGAGAATCTGGAACAATCTCTGTGCATAAGGGTCAAGGCCGGAAATCCATACTGAATGCCCGTGATCTTCGGGCCCTTAGACAGCACTGCATCACACACTGGAATGCTACTGTAATGGAAATCGCAACATGGGCTCAAGAATACTTCTAGAAAACATTGTCAGTGAACACAATCCACCGTGCCATTCACCGTTGCCGGCTAAAACTCTATAGGTCAAAAAAGAAGCCATATCTAAACGGGAACCAGAAGCGCAGGCGTTTTCTCTGGGCCAAGGCTCATTTAAAGTGGACTCTAGCAAAGTGGAAAACTGTTCTGTGGTCAGACGAATCAAAATTTGAAGTTCTTTTTGGAAAACTGGGACGCCATGTCATCCGGACTAAAGAGGACAAGGACAACCCAAGTTGTTATCAGCGCTCAGTTCAGAAGCCTGCATCTCTGATGGTATGGGGTTGCATGAGTGCGTGTGGCATGGGCAGCTTACACATCTGGAAAGGCACCATCAATGCTGAAAGATATATCCAAGTTCTAGAACAACATATGCTCCCATCCAGACATCGTCTCTTTCAGGGAAGACCTTGTATTTTCCAACAAGACAATGCCAAACCACATACTGCATCAATTACAACATCATGGCTGCGTAGAAGAAGGATCCGGGTACTGAAATGGCCAGCCTGCAGTCCATATCTTTCACCCATAGAAAACATTTGGCACATCATAAAGAGGAAGATGCAACAAAGAAGACCTAAGACAGTTGAGCAGCTAGAAGCCTTTATTAGACAAGAATGGGACAACATTCCTATTCCTAAACTTGAGCAACTTGTCTCCTCAGTCCCCAGACGTTTGCAGACTGTTATTAAAAGAAGAGGGGATGCCACACAGTGGTAAAAATGGCCTTGTCCCAACTTTTTTGAGATGTGTTGATGCCATGAAATTTAAAATCAACTTATGTTTCCCTTAAAATTATGCATTTTCTCAGTTTAAACATTTGATATGTCATCTATGTTGTATTCTAAATATAATATTAAAATTTGAAACTTCCACATCATTGCATTCTGTTTTTATTCACAATTTGTACAGTGTCCCAACTTTTATGGAATTCGGTTTGTACAAGCTCGGGCAGATTCGGCTTGAAGTCGTTCCCGGACGCGGCGCCGGGCGCGTTGTTACAAAAAAAAGGCATACACACAGCCAGCCAGTCTTCCTGGTCTTGCGCACCCAACGGGTCATTTTTGCCGTGCGCACATTCACGCTCGTGCGGACGTGTCGAGTATAAACCAGGCTTTAACTCCGTGTCAGCACGCGCTCTGATCAGTAGGTGAACTCCACCTCCGCCTCCGTTTCCCTCCTCAGCTGATATTAATATTTAAACATTCTCTATGATAAAAAATGTTTGTAAAAAATATTTTAATAACACGGTTTTGGCGGTTGTAGAGTTATGATGGTGTTCAAATACATAACATTAGACTAACGTTAGCCACTGTATAGTATCTTGATTCAGTATGCTAGTATTTATTTGAGATATTGTTTTTTTATTAATTGAGCAGCAGAAAAAATATTCTTTATATTAGTCGTCCAATTAGTCATTAGATTAGTCGACTAATCGATAAAATAATCGCCCAACTAATCGTTTAGTTAATAATCGTTTACCCCAGCCCTAATATATATATTCATATTGTCATTGTTAGAATGTCTAGTTCATTAGTTTTTGAAACATTAGTTGCTCCAGAGGCGTGCGACCTCTGACATATAAAGCAATTTTAAGTCGCTTTGGATAAAAGCTTCAGCTAAATGAATAAATGTAGCCTAAATGTTATATAAAATATATTTACTGTAATTTCGTTCAAAAATGTGCATGCAAGGAAAAACAAGGTTACAATAGTGCATAAAACTGTGTTCCTATTCCTAAAAGACCACATTACAAAGCCAAACAAAAGTTACGAGACAAATCATTAGATGAACTTGAAATGGAGAAAGTAACCATTTTAAAAAAAATTTATCTGAAAGACTGGTAAATGCCGGTACGGATGTTGATGTTTGGTAAACAGGTAGTTACTGAGATTAAGTGAAAGACCCACTGACCAAGATGAGACTCCACCGCAACATCCTTATGATGTTATACGATGCACATAAAAATGAGGCCAGATTAGCATTACATCCTGACCCCTGGCGACCTTTACGCCCCCAAACACCTTGGCAGGGACACACAAATTTGAATCAATCCTACCAGAATACATCCATTCACGTACCCTCTGTAACGCCTCCATTGAGCTCCCTCAGGGCAGTAGGAGTGGCGTATGACCAGGAAATAAATGGGGTGTAAGTTGAAGTATTGATCCCTTTTTGTGTGATGGTGCTAGACTGCAGTCACATTGTGTCTTAAATGCTGTTTGTTGTTGGCACTTTGAATGCTGTTTATGTTTAAGCAGTTTTGCAATACTGGCACATTTTAAAAGGGTTAATGTTTGCGAGGCATTTTCCCCTGGTTCAAAACTTGCGACTTATGAAATGAGTCAAGAAAACTGTTTTTTTTTTATTTCAATAAAAGATTTTACTAAAGAAAATGTATCTTGTGCATTATTACAACACAAATCATATTACCTTATTTTACCATTACACATTCTACTATTTTTTAAATAATTATAAATAAAAAAATATATAAATAATTTTACATAATATTCACATAATTGAATGAAGGTTTTGCAGCTTTGGAACGACATCAGGGTGAGTAATTAATGACAGAATAAATTCTTTGCGTGAACTATCCCTTAACATTTTACTAAAGTTTTCAACCTTTATGTTGGTTGTATACTGTACTACTTTGTATAGTTAAAAAAAACGGAAGGAAGTCTTTCTGAGCAAATTTTCCATACGTCTTGCAAAAATGGTCAATATGAAAATATTTAATGAATTGGTGTTTAAATCCTATTTTCCTGCCAGGAAACAGATCCAGCAGGTGAAAGAAAATATGCCTTTAAATTGTCTCTGTGATTTTTGTCGTTGGTTGTGGCGTTCCAGAGGACAGTCCTCCATCCCTTCTCTGTTGTGATCGTCATCTTCTACATCTGCATAGGCTGAAGGCAGATACACATCTGACGCCTTCTTCCTCAGGAAGTTGTGCCCACAGAGTCTATTGGCCAAAATTCCTTATGCGTTTTCAACTGTACGCCTTTCCCCTGACAGCCTGTAGTTGAACATTCGCTGCCCATGATCCGTATTTCGGAAGGGGTATGGCTTCGTCAGGTCGATTCGGACAGGGAAAGCTTCATCACCAACAAATGCATAAGATGTGTTGCTCCCTGGTAGTGGCTCTGGCTCAGCAGACCTCTCTTCCTTGTACGCCAACATTAGCATAAATAAATCTGTGATCTGCGTCGTTTACAACAGAAAATCTGGACTTGTAGTTGTGGTAAGTACTTCCAGAGTTTGCAGGTGGCTGGATGTAGATGTGCTTTCCATCTATGGCTCCTAAGCAATTAGGAAATTGCCACTTGTTTTCAAATCCCATTGCCACCTCTCTCCACTCTGCCTCCGTTGTAGGAGTCTGAACAAAGAAACACCATATATAATTAATACATGTAATGTTCTCTCATTTTTACAGAGGTTATAATATACACTCACCGGCCACTTTATTAGGTACACCTGTCCAACTGCTCGTTAACACTTAATTTTTAAGCAGCCAATCACATGGCGGCAACTCAGTGCATTTAGGCATGTAGACATGGTCAAGACAATCTCCTGCAGTTCAAACCGAGCATCAGTATGGGGAAGAAAGGTGATTTGAGTGACTTTGAACGTGGCATGATTGTTGGTGCCAGAAGGGCTGGTCTGAGTATTTCAGAAACTGCTAATCTACTGGGATTTTCACGCACAACCATCTCTAGGGTTTACAGAGAATGGTCCGAAAAAGAAAAAACATCCAGTGAGCGGCAATTCTGTGGGCGGAAATGCCTTGTTGATGCCAGAGGTCAGAGGAGAATGGCCAGACTGGTTCGAGCTGATAGAAGGGCAACAGTGACTCAAATAACCACCCGTTACAACCAAGGTGGGCAGAAGAGCATCGCTGAACGCACAGTACGTCGAACTTTGAGGCAGATGGGCTACAGCAGCAGAAGACCACACCGGGTGCCACTCCTTTCAGCTAAGAACAGGAAACTGAGGCTACAATTTGCACAAGCTCATCGAAATTGGACAATAGAAGATTTGAAAAACGTTGCCTGGTCTGATGAGTCTCGATTTCTGCTGCGACATTCGGATGGTAGGGTCAGAATTTGGCGTCTACAACATGAAAGCATGGATCCATCCTGCCTTGTATCAACGGTTCAGGCTGGTGGTGGTGGTGTCATGGTGTGGGGAATATTTTCTTGGCACTCTTTGGGCCCCTTGGTTCCAATTGAGCATCGTTGCAACGCCACAGCCTACCTGAGTATTGTTGCGGACCATGTCTATCCCTTTATGACCACAATGTACCCAACTTCTGATGGCTACTTTCAGCAGGATAATGCGCCATGTCATAAAGCTGGAATCATCTCAGACTGGTTTCTTGAACATGACAATGAGTTCGCTGTACTCAAATGGCCTCCACAGTCACCAGATCTCAATCCAATAGAGCATCTTTGGGATGTGGTGGAACGGGAGATTCGCATCATGGATGTGCAGCCGACAAATCTGCGGCAACTGTGTGATGCCATCATGTCAATATGGACCAAACTCCCTGAGGAATGCTTCCAGCACCTTGTTGAATCTATGCCACGAAGAATTGAGGCAGTTCTGAAGGCAAAAGGGGGTCCAACCCATTACTAGCATGGGGTACCTAATAAAGTGGCCGGTGAGTGTACTTTTAATATATATAATTTTATTTTAATTTTTAAAATCCACTAATTATAATTTAGAAAATGATCCATGATCTACTCTGGGTAAAACACTTGGTTTCGGGACTTCTCCAGTAAAGGCTTCTCTTTGTGTGTCCACCCACTGTTGTTTTAATAAGATAATTTATTTGAATTAATATTTACTATTTGAAAAAAATACAAGTATAGGCCTAAGCAAGGTAAAAACACAAATTATAAACAAGCATAATTCAGTCCCTCCAGGATTTCGCGATGTCGCGATCGCAACTATTAACGCAACTTCAACAAATCCACGTGAATTCAGTGCGCCTTGCAATTTTGAAAAATCACCGCAACTTTTCTGCAACTTTGACGAATCATCGCGCCACGGTCTCCTGCAAAGCGTCGTCATACGTCAGCAAACTCACTTGTTTTGTTCAGAAGACGCAGCAGATGTGGACTGCCAACGTCTCACATTTAGGCTACCTACAAAAATAACAGAAAAGGCCAATGTTGCCAACTTAGTCTTTGTCGCTATATTCAGTGATATAAAAAAGAGACTAGAGACAAATCTAGCGGCTTTTTGGACAAACCTCAGTAACCAAATGTTGCCAGCACAATCCTGCGAGCGCGAGGTTTGCTTTCTGCTGCAGTAGAGGAGCAGCACGGCAGCTGACAGACGCGAATGAGCAGTGTTGTTTCCACAGACTTATCACTTATCTGCTTCTCTTTTGTTTTATATTTAAAGAATTGAGTTTGACCATTTTATTTTCCTTTCTTTTCTTGTGTTTATCACTTGTAATAGGCTACTCACTATCACAGTGCATTAGTTCACCCAGTTCCCGAACTCTCTCAATTCAGAAAATTTTACACATAAAAAATAGCTAGCCGACTCGTTCTATTGTCTGACAAAAAAAAATTAAGCTTTATTGGATATGCGGCTATTATATTATATTAGCTATATTAAAATACATTATCAAACATTTGGTTTTTCACTTTAGTGGCTATTCCTAAAACTGTATTTTGCACTTTATTAGTATTGGCATCTTTCAACATAAATGCTGCTTAATGTTTGTGAGGTTCTGCACATTGACTTTTTTGCAGGTGCAGATCTTGTTTAAAAAAAAAAAAGAAGCTTAGTTTGTTAGGTTTTGCTGTGTCTTCAAATCGTTTGTTTTGCCTTTTATGGTTACTAATGGTTAGTTAGTTTGTTCGTGTGTTACAAAGTGTGTGACTTTGTCTCTTAAGTCAATTCTGGACTACAATAGAGCAGATGCAGATGATGAACAGTGTTTTCTGTGGGACATAGTAAGTCCCTTTGGGGTGGACTTTGGACTTTTCTCTCTTAGTAAACCTATAACATGCACAAAAAATATAACAACACAATAAAGGAAAGGGGAAAAGCCAAAAAGCATAATATGGGCATTTTAAGTAAAAATCTATCTATCTTTGCCGTTTTAACCTATAAAAACATGCAGAAGAACATCGCAACTTTTATCGCAACTTTTTAAAAAAGCGGCCGCAACATCAGGCATTTTAGGGCGCAACAATCACAAAAAAGGCCCGCGAAATCCTGGAGGGACTGATAATTGAAGTACAGTGTGTGTGTGTGTGTGTGTGTGGGGGGGGGGGGGGGGGATAAAGAATCATTCAGGTATCATTCATTCCTCATGAGCTATTTCACCATTTGAACAGCTATAATCGATTTTTTTTTACATTACGGACTATTTGAAGTGTTTAAATTGACCCAAGTTCAGTAACAGACCTCATATGTGTATAACTTGCGATTATAAGATAATAATTCAGTTGCACTTTAGACTGTAATTTATGTAAATTAATATTTTCATCTCTTAAAGTGTCTCTGTGTGTGATTAAGTAAGAATTGTTTATGTTATTTATCTATTACAGTTTTTCATTTATAGCTCTGGCTGTAATATAGTATCTCTGGCTGTTTTTTGTTTGTTTGTTTTTTTTTTTCGGATTATCTCCTGATGTGACCGCAGTAATGCATCATACAATCAGGGTAGCTCCGATCATTTGTTTTTTTATTATTATTTATTTATTTAATATTGAAATGAAACAAATTTGAAAATATAGCTTTTTTGTTTCACAATAAAAAGTAAACAAGATGTAGACCTTATTTTAACAACAACAAAAAAACAGATGATCGGCAGATACCCTTTTTTTAATAATCATGTAACTGTGTGTGTGTGTGTTTTTTTTTTTTGCAGGACTCTCAGTATTTAGACGTCAGTCCAGTTTCCTCAGGATCAGCTGATGGTGAACATGGAGCCACTAACGTTACAAAAGACAGACATACAGCGATCACACTAATGTGTGTGTGTGACACCAGTTTCTCGAGGAAAGAAAATCGCGTTCATGGGATCTATTATTACGAAATTGCTTAAGCAGTACGACGGTGAAATTAAAGCTCAGTATCCGTTACACAAAAAATGAAAGTAGCCTACAGTATCAGTGTGTGTGTCACGGTGACCTTCATCGCAGAAACAGCCGCAGACTCACAATAAAGCTGCACTATCAGGACACCGGGATCTGCCGGGTCCGTGATCGGTGTGTTCGGCTGTTTAATAAAGAGAGGAAAGTTTCCAAACACCGGCTCATCAATGACACTAGCAGCATTAGCCCGCAACACTGCAGCGGTACGCTTGTGGTGACCCTAAACAGCGCGTATGTGTTTAAAACACGACATTTAAACAGCGGGGAGCAAACCGTGCAGTGTGAGAGAAGGAGGACTCACGGAGAGATGAGCGAAACCTCTGAATCCCGTCATGACTCTGTCCTCTCCTTCAGCCGCGGAGAAACACTGCTAATGGCCGACCCGAGGACCTACCCACAATCCACTGCGCTACAGCCACACGCCATATGGACACACAGGAACCAAGTCACTGTCAATGCGGAAATAGCGAGACATCGTTCGCAGCGGGTAACTCGCGTCGGGTGTCTGGTAACTTAGTGTCGGGTGTCTGGTGTCGGGAAACTTCGTGGGGGGAAACAGTCCAGATAGCACAAGGCTGTTTGATCTCCTATTTACATCTGGAAGACGTATTTTAAAGAGTGTTTGCTCATCTGCAAGATGTCTATAGGACGTTTCCTGAAGATGTCAAATAGACGTTTAGAAGATGTCTCTAAGATGTAATGATTCAGAATGCATGTTAAACTGACATCATAAACGTCTATTTGACATCTGCAGGAAACGCCACGTCTTGCAGATGAGCAAACACTCTTTAAAATACGTCTTCCAGATGTAAATAGGAGATCAAACAGCATTGTGCTATCTGGGAGTCGTTCGTTGCGGGAAACATTTAACACTTAATTAAGTACCTTAACTGCTATTTATTTTATTAAATAGGTATTTAGACGTTTTATGGGTCTGCGTGTTCATTTCATATGTACTCCCCGTTCACGTGCTACGGAAAATAGGATATTTTCCACTAGTGAACTGGTATTTACCAGTGTGTTGCGTTCAAGTGCTTTTGTTGTCGTAATGTGGTAAAAAGATGGAGATCCAGACCTGATATTTAGCTAAAACTATTTTAGATTGCTTAAGTCATCTGCTACAGCAAGAAAATGATTTATCAAAACTCAAAAGGTAAATAATATGCTGTATATTTTCTAGATCATGAATAGTATATAATTTTTTTACCATTCACGACTCTCGTGGTGCTCTCCGCCATTTTGAAATGGTCAAAGGTTATCTCATCTCGGCAACTCGTCCATAACGAGTTGCCCAGTGGTAAATACCACGTGAGGGGGTGTTCATGTGCCATTTGCTGTTTTCAAGCCCACAACGCTCCCCAGCAACTTAACAGGCCTGCAATGGGGTGGGTTGTTTTGACAGGTGTGTGTGTGTGTGTGTGGGCCCACGCTTTTAAATCGACTGTTGTTCTGTTATTTTGGTGTTTATTACTGTTGTTTGTGGTTTTGATACGAACCAAGTGTACTATGAGATACTGATTTTCCCCATTGCATTTATTTGTGTCTGCTGTGAATATTATTGTGATATTCAAGTCTGACTTTTGATAACTCATTCCAGGGTATATTAATACCATATTCATTTATTTTATTTTTGTGGATGATTTAGGGTTTTCTCTGTTAGGTTCATTCCAGTCAATATAATCACATTACTAAAATAATATAAATATAGTTAACCTGGGTACAGCAGTGAATTAGGGTAATAGGAGGGACATTATTATAAAGTCGAGATACAATTTTAGAACCTACTCCACCCTATTCAAGGTCAAGGGTAGGGGGGCTACATAATTTGGGGGCTCGTCCGGGATATTACCTGTTACCCTGATGAAGACAAAAGAGACACTGAAAACAAGAGCTGAGTTATATTTTAAGCTTAAATAAGTTAACTGATAATTATCTGCCTGAAGTTTCAGCATGGCCTTGGGAAATAGCCCACTTCTGCTTGTTGAACTCTCCAAATGGTGTAAGGAGGCAGAGATTGAGGAGGCTCAAGCTATACTTTTGATTGACGATTTACCGAAGTAGCAAGTATTGAAGATGCTGTTCAGACTGTGAAAGTTTTTGGAAGAGTGCGAGTTAGTCTCAAGAGCAGTGTTGTATAAAGTACTAGAAAGCAATACTTGAGTAAAAGTACAAGTATCATACTAGAAAAAGACTTTGGTAGAAGTGAAAGTTACCTTTTAGAATATTACTTAAAGGGTTAGTTCACCCAAAAATGAAAATTAAGTCATTAATTACTCACCCCCATGCTGTACCAACCCCGTAAGACCTTCGTTCATCTTCGGAACACAAATGAAGATATTTTTGATTAAATTTTAGAGCTGGATCACTCTTCCATAGACTTCCTAAGGGACTAGCTCTTGACGGTCCATAAAGTCATTAAAGAAAATGTTAAAATATTCCATGTGCCTACAGTGGCTCAATTATAAGTTTATCAAGCGACGAGAATACTTTTTATGCGAAAAAAAACATAAATAACGACTTTATTCGACTCTTCCATTATTTCCTTATGGGCCTTGAGATGAGAATTGAAGATATTTCCAGAACGCATGCGCGAGAACTGAGTTGAGGACGTTCTTCTTCGACTACTTCTTGTTACCCGCTGCTCACCGCTAGTATAACCGCCCCCTACCGTATAAGATGACATGCTGATATAGCTGGAAGCGCAAAACTTTCTGTTTACAAGCAGAGGAAGACGCGCGCTGTACATATGCGTTTCAATGGGTCAATGACGTATAAGGCCTTTGAGAGGCCCATTTTTAAAATACTTGAAATAATAATATATTTGTCTATTTTCTAAACATGTGGAGTGTAGTCTACACATGCATGTGTATGAAAACTTCAAACAAAGATATTTTAGTGCTTTTAAACTCAAATGAATAGGGCAATGACCTTAAAAAAGTCATTTGGGGCGACCTTAATTTATCTTATAATTAATAGATTTCCTTTGCATAAGTTATATTTTAAGAAGTATCAGTAATTAATTGAACTGTTTAAGAAAGATATACTCATGTGTCCTTTCATTTATTGCAAATGATGTTAAATACATTTTTATCTATAATGGCAGTGTCACCCTCATAAAGCAATTACATATTTTTTTTACTCATATAATCCATTAAACTGATTTAAAATGTGTAGATATAGTATCCACTTAATGATGTTATACCAATTAATTATATTTCAACCAAAATGGACAGACATTATTTTTTGAATTTACTGCAGAATTGAATATAGTTGGTTACCCCACATGACAAATGGTCGCCCCACATGATGAAAAACAGCAGGCAATTAAGACTATTCAATGATTTTGATAGTTAAAATACATTTAATGGAATTTTATGAAGAATCAGCATATTTAATGAAATTTTATGAAGAATCAGCATATCCATTTTATTTGACACATTTCATAACATTAACAGTTTCCTCACTATTTCATTTGACACAAAACCATCATATTAAAATTTTCAATACTAATGCATTAAACGCTTGGACATAACATTGAACAGCATTTTCCTTTTTCATTTTCATTTTATTAATCACTTAAACATACAATGTTTGCATTTTCATTACTATTTTCATTTAACAGTTGAACATAGCAGCATTCTGCAGACACAATGAACAACATTTTCTGCTGCCTGTAGCGAGCAGTCTTTTCTTTGCTTGTTAGTAGGGCCATCTAGAAAAAAAAAGTATATTTATACACAGAGTTAGAAAAAGTATTGGAAAAAGTAGAATGAATGCTTAATATTCACACATTTCTTTGATAAAAAACATAATAATCAAAAAGAAGTAAGCTTAGTCCTCTCTGAAGTAGGAGGGAAATTATTGAAATTTAGAAAAAATATGTGGTGAAATGCAGGGGTGTAAAGTAACGAATTACAAATACTCACGTTACTGTAATTAAGTAGTTTTTTTCAGAAATTGTACTTTTTTGAGTAAGTTTAAAATTGTGTAATTTTACTTTTACTTGAGTACATTTTAAGTGATGTATCGGTACTTTTTCTCCGCTATTTTCCTTCTGTTTGTGGCCGTTACTCGTTACATGCTTGTTTTAATTTTATTTGTATCCATCAACGTGATTGGATCGAGTAATCGGTCTCGTGACTGTCATCAATTCAAATTAAGCATAGAAAATTTACCGCCTATTCCTGCTGTTCGTGACTGCTGTGGAAGTGCATTCATCACGCATCAATTCAATCCAGATATCAGCGTCTTCCTCTAATATGCTAAGGTACATTTCACATTTCTGCTTAATATGATATTTATATTTGCTGGCCTGTCTACATGGCCTAACATTTGGTATGAGGTTGGGGGTATTGCGAGACGAGTTCGTAATGCGGTGAATTCCCGCTCCTATTTACTTCACAATCACAGGAGAGACGCGCGTTACGATCTGCCGCATCTCGCGCTCGCCATGCCGCCAGATTCAGAATCAGTGCACCATGTCGTTAACTTGAAATGCATTACTTAATAGGAAATTAGCACAGCTCGTTAATAAACAGCGTTTTTTGATTGATCCATTATGCGATCCGTCTTCATTTGGCAAGTGCACTTGCGCAAAAACATTTTCCATGCTGAACTTTTTTTTATGTGGATGCTGCTGATAAAACGGCTTCGCCGAGACTTCAGAGACAAAGTGTGTTTGTTTCTTTTGTAAAAGTTTCCTGGATATAACTTCCCTATTTAATGCACAATTGTCCTTTCAAATTATATTATCAGCATTACAATGTGAGTAAATGTAGCCGTGTAAAATGTAAGGGATGATGCCACCCTTCTAGAACAATGCATTTACGTTTAAATTGTAACATAGCATGGACTTAAAGTGTGTAATTAGTGTTAGCTCACTATCTTAGCCTTTTTCAGTGCATTAGTTGAGGTAGTATGATAATATTAGTGATTCTCATTTATCAAAACACTACCGTTTTGGAGAGAAATTGGGTATTTTTTTGTTTTATTCAACCCATCTCTTGGTGTGTGATGCTGAACTATCATATGAATTTCTAAAGGTTTTTGAATTATTTGCACAGTTATGAATATTGATATTTTATGTGCAACAATAACATGCTCAGGCCCAGTGGCTTTTCGCCTAATTTTAAATGCTTTTCCCCCAAATAATTTAAATGGTGATGAGTGTACTGATTTGATGCATTTTAAAAAGATGGATGATAGATATTCTTCAATCTTTCTTACAAAGAACAAAGTATAATGTGAATTCCAGTATGTGTATTTTTAAACTTATAAATTGTAGTGCACAGTGTTTATTATAAGGGTTAGAATCCGCACCTCAGTACTCACTACTCTTGAGTACTTTTAAATAAGCTACTTTTTTACTTTTACTCAAGTAGTTTTTTGGACAAGTACTTTTTACTCTACTCACACTACATTTTTTGGAATGTAATGGTACTTTTACTTGAGTATGTTTTTTTCAGTACTCTTTCCACCACTGGTGAAATGTAGAAAGTTATTTAAAACAACTAAATGCATATAATGAATGTAAACATTTGCATACAGAAACTACAAATACATGATATGTGTTTTCTATCATTTAAGCAATCAGTGGCGGTCGCCCCACATGATGCTTGGTCGCCCCAGATGATATTTTCAAGTTTAATCAAGTATAACAGGCTAATGCTTAGCTATAGAGCCCAAGTTAGCTTCTTTTCACCACATATCACTGACAAATTTACAATTTACAAATTTAAAAATAAAGATTTGCGTATAAGACTTATAATTTACAGTTTTAGTTGGTCGCCCCACATGATATCAAAATGTGACGTATACACTGCAGCAGTTTTAAAGAGGATTTGTTTGTAAAAATGAGAGTGACTACTCACCTGCTAGTTGTCTCTGTGGGACCCTCACCATGAGGCTGGCTGATGCAACATCCTCTTTGAGATGATTATCAGAATATAAGTCCCTTATTTGTATTTTCTTGATGGTCGCCCCAGATGATATTTCAGATAATGAACATCTTCGGACAAGATTGGTTTGTTTATTATGATTGAAATGTGTGTACAAATGTTTAATAACTTTGTCAATCTATGGAAAACAAGTTTAAAATTATGCCAAATAGGGTAAGGATTATATTTAAATTATTTTAGTTTGATTTAAAACCAGTTGTCGAAACAGAAGTCAAGGCCGGACGGTCGCCCCACATGATGTTTTCACACTTCAGGTGGCAGAAAATGCCAATAAACCAATTATTTTTAAAGAAATAAGAGTGGGCATATGTATAAGGGAGGTGGTAGACATACATGTTATAATTTTATTAATTTTAATGTTTATTAATTGGTAAAAAGTTCAGTCGGACAGAAAAAGCAAGCGTCACGTCATTGACCCATTACCGTATTTTCCGCACTATAAGGCGCACTTAAAAGCCTTTAATCTTCTCAAATACGACAGTGCTGTGCGCCTTGCAATCCGGAGCGCCTTATATATGGTTCATCATCTTATACGGTAGGTGGCGGTAATACTCCTAAGCGGCGAGCAGCCGGTAACAAGAAGTAGTCGAAGAAGAACGTCCTCAGCTCAGTTCTCGCGCATGCGTTCTGGAAGTCTCTTCAATTCTCGTCTCAAGGCCCATAAGGAAGTAATGGAAAAGTCGAATAAAGTCGTTATTTATGTTTTTTTTCGCACAAAAAGTTTTCTCGTCGCTTGATAAAACTTATAATTGAGCCGCTGTAGGCACATGGAATATTTAAACATTTTCTTTAATGACTTTATGGGCCGTCAAGTGCTAGTCCCTTAGGAAGTCTATGGAGGAGTGATCCAGCTCTCAAATTTAATCAAAAATATCTTCATTTGTGTTCCGAAGATGAACAAAGGTCTTACATGGTTGGTACAGCATGGGGGTGAGTAATTAATTACTTAATTTTCATTTTAGGTTGAACTAACCCTTTAAGTAAAAGTCTTAAAGTATCTGATATATACTGTACTTAAAGTCCCCGTGAACCGGAAGTTGCAAACGATTTTTCTCCAGTGCTGTGATGTACTTCCAAGTGAAACGGAATATTGAACAGAGGGCAGGGTTTTACTCTAGCGCTCCTCCTCTCCATCTCTCGCTCATAGCAAACTAACGGTTTGAGGGGAGTGGTTAAGCGTTTCCCCACCCAAGCTGTGAAACCTACGTCATCAGAAAAAGAAACCGTTCCAGACCGGAAGTAACTTTTCAGATTTTGATTAAAGATTACTAAGGTAAAACATGTTTTTAATATATATTTACTTGCACGGATTAATTGTTCACCACAAGACTAGTAATATGCGCTAACAAAGTAAATGGGTTCAATTTTGATTTCATGGGGACTTTAAGTATCAAAAGTAATTTTCTGATTTTTAACGTACTTAAGTATTTGAAGTAAAATTAAAAAGTTATATATATATATATATACACATATTTTTTTTTAAAAGCAAGCAGTTAGAACTTTGATTGTGAAATTTATTGTGGCTTTCTTACAGTAAAGCATATTCAGGGTTCCCATATCTTCTGAATCTCACTTAGGGGTGGGCGATATGGAAAAAATATCATATCACGATTTTTTTAGGAAAATCACGATCACGATTTTTTATCACGATTCTTTTTCAAGTTGGTTTTAATATTTTGCAAGTGGCTGTTCATTACAGCCAAACTAATGGCCCTATGTTAAAAACAAAGCCTTATAGGTAACACCAGTGGCGAAGATAAAAATCTTTGTCATTATTTTCTTTGTTATTAAAAAAATAAGACAAGATAAACATTACACAAATTAATATTCAAATTAAATAAATAGTGCTTTATTTTTTCAGATGCAGTAAGTTTACAGTAGCAGTAGCATTGAAGAAAGTAATTAAATGAACAAATATGAAATTAAAACACTACATAGACTTCACAGAATAAATTAATTGTTATTAAAGCTACTATTAAAGTTCTTAGTCAGTGATTTTCTCCTTGTGTTTTTTTCTTTCTTTTATTAACACTAGGGATAGTTCCCTCAAAAATTAAAATGGTCTTAATTTACTCTCTCAAGATGTTTTAAACCCGAATAAATTTCTTTCTTCTGTTGAAAATAATGTGGGTAACCGAACAGTTGCTGGTCCCCCTATAGTTTTTTATAGGTGCTCTCCTGGAAGTTAATGGGGACCAGCAACTGTTTGGTTATCCACATTAAAAAAAATCGCCTTTTGTGTTCAGCACAAGAAAGAAATTAACACAGGTTTGCAACAACATTAGAGTGATTAAATAATGACAGATTTTTATTTTATTTTTGTGAACTATCCCTTTAAGGACAAGCAGCAGTACTATTTATTCCTGTCGCTTTTAGACCAGCACTTGACGCGTTTAATATAGACACATATTACACAAGATATTCTCTCAAATGTTTGCTTTCACTTTAGACATAGCCTGTTTATGTAAACATTGTGTGTATTTAACAGTATTAGCATAATAAGACTCGAAAGATAACTTAGTCCAGTATTCAGGTGCTGTTGACAGGCTTCTAGTGCCTGTGAGTGTCGGGGGTAATTTATGCGGTCAGGAAAGCGAACGTTAGAACAGCGCATCAGCGCGTGAATTAAATGTTTAACCGGCAAGGCTTATGAAAATAATGAACTTTTGTGAATTGTAGTGTCCCGTACCTATTCATGTGTGATGTGTAGGCAACGTCGCGTTATACAGTTGAGACGGCGGCGCCAGAACTGAACTGATAGAATGCACTGTAACACGATACTACGATATTTCTTCAAAAGCAGATCGTGGAGACATTTTAATCGTCCACGATTAAAAATCGTCATATCGCACACCCCTAATCTCACTCATCAAATCAAAATCAGTCTTTTTCAGGAACAATTCTCTTAAATTCTCTTCAAATTCTCTTTAATTTTTGAAATGTTTTCGCTTATCTCAAGGGCATCCAAGATCTAGGTGTCTTTGTTTCCACAGTATTTTCAGTATTTTCCACAGTCAATTTTGATATTTTTCGGTCAAACCGTTGTTGTCTATCAGTCATCCACTGGAGGCTAAGGGGGTCCACCAAAAAGCATGCACAGAGAAGTCAAAATTAAACATGATTTATTGACTCGTAAATGTAAGTCCACATTGATGGCCTAAGACACGAAACGAGCGGTTTGTGTGAGAAAATGAACAGTATTTATATCGTTTTTACCTCTTGTAATCATAGCCATGACAAAATGATCTGATGGCACGGGCGCTTCAGTCTGCTTATGCGCCGGAAGTGATCGCTTGTGCAGCTTACGTCACTCTTTGTTTATACAGAGATTTCGGAAGTTTTACCTTTCACTAAACATATTTAGATATACGGGAAACCGCAATGGAAGACGATTTCGGTATATCTAAATATGTTTAGTAAAAGGTAAAACTTCCGAAATCTCTGTGTAAATATTGAGTGACGTCATATGCAAGCGATCACTTCCGGCGTAACATTGAACTGATTCAGTTCGGGTCAGTTGGACATTGCACAACTCAGATCACTTGGATGTCACTGTGATTACAAGAGGTAAAAACGATATAAATACTGTTAATTTTCTCACAAAAACCACTTGTTTCGTGTCTTAGGCCATCAATGTGTACTTGCATTGACGAGTCATTAAATCATGTTTAATTTGGACTTCTCTGTGCATGTTTTTTGACGTGGACCCCCTTAGCCTTCAGTGTATGTCTGATAGACAACAACAGTTTGACTGAAAAAATGTCAAAATTGAAAATGCTGTGGAAACAAAGACACCTACATCTTGGATGCCCTTGAGGTAAGATAAAAAATATCAAAAATTAATTTCAAAGTGAACTATCCCTTTAAGTTCAAAGAACAAACAGCATATTTTTTGACCTGACAAAGAAGAAACAAACATTTCATTTTTGTATGAACCAGGTAAAAATGAAAAATAAATAACTTTTTTTTTAACAACAAAAAAAACCTGCTGGTAGGGAGCAGTGATGCGCGGGTTGATCCGAAATGAGCGGGTGCCTGCGGTCACCCGCGGTTACCCGCAGTTACGGGTCATCCAAAAATGTTTTTAATGATATTCGGGTCGCGGTCGGTCGGGTCGTTTGAAAAAAGATGCCAATTAAACATTTGTATATAGTACTAGACACAGTTTTTGATGAAATATACAGCCCTACACATTATTGGCTGAATAACTGGCACGAAGATAACACACAAGCTCAGTCTCGGTTCTATACTAGTGATTCGAGAACCGCTGTCCCTGTGCGTTCGGTATACGCAGTATCAGCTGCTCGTGCTCATCACTTCTCTCAACAGTGGCACCAACTTGTCTCGGTTCAGTGAACTGTTGGAGTTACTGGAGTAAAATATAATTCAGGATATTGATTTATTTCGATTCGGAGGCGACTGTCAGGCATGTCTGAAAGTGAGTAACTTTAGTAACTTGTGGATCAGCACTGACGCAAGACGCGAACTGTTTCGAACGATTCAGTTCGAGTGTACTGGTTCGACCGGTTCACTAAAAAGAACCGGTTCAAAAGAACGATTCGTTCACGAACCGGCCGTGTCTACGATGATCACTACAGTCTGCAAAGAGATGGAGGCGGCAAGAGAAAAGGTGAAGACTGGGGAGTGGAAGCTCCGCAAATACACAAATAGAAAGAGTAAAAGTGTGGGAGACATTTGCTGAAATAATGAAAGATGATGACCAAAGTGCTGGCTTTGCCTTTGTTAAGTGTAGGCCTACGTCTTCTTGCGATGCTGTGTTGTTACACGTCTATATGGCCCAATAACGCTCCGATGAGCATTTACTACTTTAAAAAAATGCGGTCAGGAAGCGGGTCGGGTACAATGTTTTTTTTTACTTTTTTTGCGGTCCGAGTTGCGGGCGGGTAGCTGAAAACGTCGGTCGGTTGCGGGTTGTTTATACATTGACCCGCGCATCACTGGTAGGGAGAACATTTTGGTCATGTGGTATGGTCATATCTCTCACACACACACACACACACACACACACACACACACACACACACACACACACACAACCTATGTCCAGCAGCTACTAATTCGCCAGTCATTAGTTGAAACTGAAAAGGTGTCTGTTCATCTTCAAAAGAAGCTGGTTTTCAAAGTTGCCAGAATTCAGTCTTACTCTTCTTGGACTGAAGACAAGTCCTGCGATGCTAAATAGCCTTTCACAGGCCGCTGAGGCAGGTAGAGGAGTGTTCAGCTTCACAGAAAGCTTGCACACTGCTGGGAAGGACTTCAGCAAGGCCATGTGATCTGCTGAACAGGCCATATACGCATCCAGCTGTTTGATGCCATCTGAGATGACTGCAGGGCAGAGAAAAAGTCATCCTCATCAGATGAAGTGGACCTGCTGGCATTGCCTATCTGCAGTGAGGGCTCTCCAGACGCTGCCTGATGTAGTCAATTCCTGAAATAGTGTGGATAAAAATATAAATTATACAACTAATGCAACTGTCTAATCTCCCATGGCATGACCCCAACACAAACTTTTAATTTAAGGTTTGCTATTTTAGTTTCATGTACCATCCATGCACCTATAATTCAAGGTTTCTTTATTAGTAAGGGTAAATTTGTTGTGCAGAAATCAGAATCTTGATTTGTGAATTGCCAGTATGACAAATTGTGAAAATATACACCTAATGTTCCACTATCCCCATGATATCTTACCCATTTTGATTGTGGCTTCATCCTTTGTCCACATTGTTCGGAATTTCGGAAGCAGAATCGCAGCAGCAATCAACTCTGGTTCTCCTGACATGTGACCAAAACGGTTCATGATTCCCACCTGCAAGGCAGGTTATTTATAGCACATTTCAGCAAGGCAATTTGAAATGTACTTTACATAAAACATTTAAGCAATGAGACAAAGTGCCAAAGAAACTTAAATGTAATAAAAATTAATCATTGAAGAGATAAGACAATAGAAAATAAATACAATAGTAAAAGTTACCTGTAGAGCATCCACCAGAGGCTTGCAGTACTTCAGTGTCGACTCTGTCAAGTTTGACAGTGAGCAGGTTGAGGGTTGGAAGTAGCCACCCTATCATGGCATTTGCTTCTGCTTGCAAGATGTTGGTAGCCTGGGCGACAGGGCTCATGGCAGCGGCATACTCTGCGAGAAAGGCGAGTTCACCTAGATTAAACCTGTTGAAAACAAAACACAACAAAATTGTTTTTATAACACTGTAACCATTTCATTGGATTCAACAAAATAACTTCTGGAAGAATAATTCAGTAAAATTGAAGTGGAAGTTGGGACAGAATGTGATGTAATGTTAAGTTTTTAAAGTCTCCACGAAAGAATGGGACAAAGAAAGACATTCCAGATGTTCGATTATGATGAAATAAAACTGAAAATAAAACATAATTCCTACTTACATTGGAAGCTTTAAGTCAGTGCAGGTGACTCTGATGGTCCCTTCTCCCTTTTCTTTAATTATTCTCAGCAGTCTTTCCACTGCCATGAACAGTGAGTTCCACCTGGTGGAATTCGGACACAGCAGCTGGAGGGAGCAAGCATTTTTCAACAGTTTCGGCTGCAAGGGTGGATTTTCTGACACATCAACACACTCCACTTCTTCATCCCCTTCTTGATCTTCTTCTTCCTCTTCTGGTTGAGATGCACTGCCATGATCACCATCACTTCCAATGGCATTTTTGTTCTCAACTTCACCAAAAATGTTGAATGCATTATGAAGTTAGAGGCATTGTCTGTTGTTGTTCGCACAATCTTCCCTCGGATTTCAAATTCAGAGTGGATGTCATTAAGGGCGCTTGCCAACACATCAAATGTGTGCGAACCTCTCAGCTGTTTACAGGCTAGGGCTGCTGAGCATCTTTTGAGACTGTTGGGGTCAAGCCAATGGGCAGTAACACCAATGAAGCTCCGCCTTCTGACAGACCAGCAATCGGTGGTGGTGGCGATGTGGTCAACTCCTCTCATGGCCTCAATCACAGCCCTCTTCATTCCCATGGAGGCATCATCAATCATGGAGCGCAGAGTCAGCCGTGCATCCTAGAAATCCTGCGTATTAATTTAACCTACCTCGATGTGCTTCTTCAGGTTGGACGGGGAGTTTTTGAATGGCAAAATTTCAGTTTTTTTCGGTAGGCATAAGAGGCACTTCATCCGGTAGGATGAATCTTTCGATCCAATGTACAAAAACATTTCTTGCAAATACGGCCACGGATGTATAACGTTATCTTCATAAGAGGCACTTCATCCGGTAGGATGAATCTTTCGATCCAATGTACAAAAACATTTCTTGCAAATACGGCCTCAGGTGTATAACGTTATCTTCATCACTATTGTCTGGGTGGTCATCTGCGATAACGGCAGGTCCGTCAGGTGCTTCCATGGCGGTAAACAGTTGTGCTGCTTCCTCCTCCTTTGGCAATGGCAACAGACAAGCATTCGCGCTGAAAAAGAGCATGCGTAGCGTAGCGTGTGTGATTCAATCTAGCGCAGTGATTCGCCAAACCTCCCTTATTGCAGTCGCACACATTTCTTCTGATTTTATTTTCGTAGTAACGAGTAACGAAGATGCATAGTGGAAGTATAGCGGAGTAAAAGTATACATTTTATCTAGAAAATGTAGTGGAGTAAAAGTGAAAGTTGACATACATTTAAATAGCAAAGTAAAGTACAGATACGTGAAATTTCTACTTAAGTACAGTAACGAAGTACTTGTACTCCGTTACATTACAACACTGCACGTAAGTGTAGTGAGGTAATCAACCCTGCCCACATATGAGTCCATCATACGCGCATGAACTTTTGGAGAAGACAACAAAACCATCAGGTGAAACTAATGCTTATCGACGGCTATGTATCTTTTATAGCACTGTTCCAATACCGATTAGAAAGGAAAGTTTTGAAAACTGGATAGAACAGGCCAGATTAATGACTGAGGAATGCGAGTCTTCTGAAAAGGAAAATGATTGAGAGGAATGATGCGAAGAATGATGGAGAGTGTGAAAGGGCCATCCTTGACATTATAAAAGCTGTTTGATTTTCATGTCCGGAAGCAAGTGCTTCTCAATATTTAGAAGCGTTAGAAAACCCATTTGGAACCTTAGAGTCAGGGGAGGATCTATACTTTGCCCTTCGTCTATTACGTCAATTCCCCAGGGAAGCTTTGTCTGACTTGCTGTGTAGGATGGAGAAATCCTTAACCAAAGGATGCAAAGAGGAGGGTAGAGTCCCCAGATGATGGATAGAACAAGGGTTGAACAGCTGATAAAAGGTGCGGTAAAAACAAACAAACTGAGGGACAGATCTGATCGCTTCTGCAATTAAGACTGAGGGACAGAAGGGAAAAGCCACCAACTTTCTTAGCCCTGCTAGATGAAATCAAAGAAGCTGAAAAGAAAGCAACTGCTTGCCATAAACTCAAGGCATCAGTGAAGCCCATACAGCTGAGACAGGATGGTAAATGATGATCCTCTGTGATCAAACAACTCCAAGCAGAAATTCAGAGCCCAGTTGCATAAACATAGCCATTATGATATGACCGTGTCTTAAGAACTATTGTGATCAACTAGCAGTTTGTTAGGGGTAATCAATTTACTGTTCGGTATCAAATTAGACCAATGTACATTTTTATGCAACTAACTTTAAAAAGTTATGAACAGTCTTGAATAAAAAAATTGGATGACTAACTTTTAAGACTAGTCTTAGCAGTTTATTCAACACCCCCCAGGAGCTAAGATCCAAATTCATTGAAGATCCTAACACCGTTTTTGTTTATGCCATTAGGGTGGATCCAAAAGACAATCAGGAAAAGAAAAGAGATGATTCCCATAGAGAGTCTGAAGTACACGTGTTAAAGAAGTGTTCAACAACTGCAGCAACAGCTGGCAGTAATGAGTTTTAGATCCACTACTCAGTCAAGCCCCAGGTCTGTTCCAGAATCATATAGAGAAAGGCCAGTTAAGCCAGCTAAGAAAATGATTTCTTCTGTCGGTGTGGAGAGGATGGACACCGTCATGATCTTGGTATTTTCTTCTTTGCCTTTTCCGCCCTCTGCTGGTCACACTCTTTTGTACATTCCATTGCACACACATACCCATTCATTATCCTATTCACCCCCAGCTGTGTCTCATCATCTCATCACTCTCTCATTCTCTTCCCAACTGTTTCTCACTATCTCTGATTAGACTCTCTATTTCTAGGCTTTGTAAGATTATTGCCGAATGTTACGTACTTGTTTGCCTGCTGTTCTGAGCCCTGTCGTGTCCTGTCTGATGCGTGCATCTGTCTGTCAACAATATTACCTCGTCTCTGCTTTGTTACACCTCCAGCAAACGTAAGTGGTTAAGGATCGGCGTTCCCGTGCTTTCTACGGACCCAGCCTGTCTCATCCTCTGGGGGTTTCCCGTTGCTGACCCTGACTGCAGATTTCTGTTCTGTTACTGAGAGACAGAAAGTTACTTTCTGTTTATCTTTGGATGAGATCATTTTCTGTTGGATTTATTCGCCTGGTGGCTTCCTGTGTTATTTTGCCTGAACTATTAAACATTCATAAACTGCCTTTTGCTTTTGGGTCCTCTCTCCTACACGTAACAGAATAATCTGACTAGCAATGGAACCAGCAAGGGAGAGTTCGCTTCAATCTGCACTAGAGATCCAGGAAGCCATGCTGGGCCATCATGAGGATGAGCTGGCCGCCACGCACCATTCCCTTGCTACTCGCTTGACCGACAGCTTCATCACCTCCAAGTGGAGTCTTCCTCTTCAAGAGGTCATGAGGCGCCTGAGCAGAGAGTGAACAATCCGCCGTGTTATTCCGGTGAGCCCAAGGAATGCAGATCCCTTTTAACTCGGTGTGAGGTTGTCTTTTCACTGCAGACTACCACGTACGCTAGTGATCGCTCTCGCATCGCTTTCGTCATCTCCTTGCTGGCTGGCCGGGCGCAGGAGTGGGGAACAGCTGTGTGGAGTTCGGAGGCTGACTGTCTCAAGCATTATTCCTCCTTCAAGGAGGAGATGCTGCGGGTATTTGACCGTTCTGCATTTGGAGCGGAGGCGTCCCACCTCTTGTTTGTGCATGCGCCAAGGGAGAAGAACAGCAGCAGACTTTTCGATTGAATTTCATTCTTTATCTGCTTCCTGTGACTGGAACGAGCCTGCCTTAGTAGCCCATTTTCTTGAAGGGCTTAATGCTGACATAAAGGACGAGATCCTCGCCCGAGAGTCGCCCACTCGAATGGATCCTCTTATCGACATGGCCATTCGGGTGGAGAAGCATTTCGAGATGCGAGGTCACAGCCACAGCCAGGAGAGGGCTCTGTTCTCCACCCTGGCTCTCTCTTCTACTCCGCCTCCCATCACTGACTCCGATGCAGCTGGTGGTTTGCGAATCTCCACGGCTGAATGTCAAAGCTGTATTATGGCTCGCCTCTGCATGTACTGTGCTTCTGCATCTCGTCGTGTCACCTCTTGCACGGTAAAAGCCAAAGCTTCTCCGCCGGCCAAGGTCTTCCACCTCCTGCCCGGTTTTGATCGATTCAGGAGCCGAGGTAAATTTTGTGGATGAGAGTTGGGCTAGAGAACAGGGGATTGCCCTCATTGAACTTAAGGACTCTAACCCTTTCCACGCTCTTGATGGTAGTATTCTCTCTAGAGTGCGTTTTGCCACTCGCGAAACCCTAGAGAAGTATTTGTCTGACTCGCTCGAGGCTGGTACCATTGTTTCTTCCTCCTCCCCTGCCGGTGTGGGTTTTTTCTTCGTTAAGAAGAAGGATGGTTCATTACGACCCTGCATAGATTATCAAGGCTTGAATGACATAACGGTCAAAAACCGTTACCCCTTGCCGCTCATGTCTTCTGCTATCGGGGTCTTGCAGGGGTCGAAGATCTTTTCAAAGCTATATCTTTGTAATGTTTACCACCTTGTCCGCATTAGGAAGGGAGACGAGTGGAAGACTGCGTTTAACACCCCTCTAGGGCACTTTGAATGCCACATTCTTCCTTTCGGTCTGGTCAACGCTACCGGAGTGTTCCAGGCGTTAATTAATGATGTGCTCAGAGACATGCTGAATATTTTAGTTTTTGTCTATCTTGATGATATTTTGATTTTCTCCCCCTCTCTCCAAGTACACACAAGTACGCACGTTTGACAGGTTCTCCAACATCTCCTCGAGAACCGACTGTTTGTTAAGGCCGAGAAATGTATTTTCCACGCACAGTCAGTCTCTTTTCTTGGGTCAGTCATTTCCGCAGAGGGGGTTAGCATGAATTCCTCTAAGGTTTGTGCGGTCATGGAGTGGCCAGTGCCTGAGTCGTGCGGTGCTCTTCAACGGTTCTTAGGTTTTGCAAATTTTTATCGTCGGTTTATCCGTAAGTTTAGCCAGATCGCCGCCCCTCTCTAGGCCTCAGGTCCGCCAGGGTCAGATTTTCCTGGACGGGGGGGGGGGGGTGGGGGGGGGGGGGGGGGGGCTCAGACTGCTTTTGATCGTCTCAAATCCCTTTTCTCCTCTGCTCTTATTTTACGAACTCCTGATGTCTCTAGACAGTTCATTGTGGAGGTTGATGCATCAGAGGTGGGCGTTGGTGCGATTCTCTCCCAATGCTCACCCTCCGATGACAAGGTTCATCCCTGCGCCTACTTTTCACATCGTCTTTCGCCTGCCGAACGAAGTTATGATGTTGGCAATCGCTAGTTATTGGCCATCCGTTTAGCTCTCGGAGAGTGGCGTCACTGGCTTGAGGGTTCTTCAGTCCCGTTCGT
This sequence comes from Pimephales promelas, assembly GCF_016745375.1. The sequence continues at coordinate 15,408,465 of NW_024121654.1, forward strand.
TGTCTGGGCGGACTATTGAAATTTAGAGTACATTCGTTCCGCTAAGAGACTTTGCGCTCGTCAGGCTCGTTGGGCACTTTTCTTTACGCATTTCAATTTCTCCATCTCCTATCGCCCCGGGTCTAAAAACCTCAAGCCAGATGCTCTCTCGCGGCAATTTGCTTTCCCAGAGGTTGTTCTCAATAAGGAGGAGATTCTTCCTCAGGGCGTGGTGGTGGGTGCAGCTGTTTGGGGAATTGAACGTTTGGTCAAGCGCTCTCTGGTCCACGCCGTTACTCCTCGTCTTTGTCCCAGGGGTCTTCTGTTCATTCCTCCGTCTGCTCGTCTTGCGGTTCTTCAGTGGGGCCAGTCGTCCAAACTATTTGCCCATCCCGGCATTAGGGGCACCGTCGCCGCAATCTGCCAAAGATTCTGGTGGCCCTCTCAGAGCGCGACATCCACCGTTTCATCGCTTCATGTGCTGTTTGCGCCCAGACTAAGACCGGTAACTCTCTTCCGGCCGGGTTGCTGCGTCCCCTCCCATTACCGTCTCGCCCATGGTCACACATCGTCTTGGATTTTATCACGGGTCTCCCCTCCTCTGAGGGGAACACCGTGATACTGTCGTTGATCGCTTTTCTAAGGCTGCCCATTTTATTCCGTTACCTAAGTTCCCGTCTGCTAGGAACACAGCCCAAATTGTCGTCAACCAGATTTTTAAGATCCATGGTCTCCCCTCTGACGTCAAATCCGATAGGGGTCCCCAATTCTCTTCCTTGTTCTGGAGGGAGTTTTGTCGTCTTTTGGAGTGTCGGCTAGTTTCTCCTCCGGTTTTCACCCACAGACCAATGGGCAAGCCGAACGAGCAAACCAGATAATCGGTCGCATTCTCCTTAGCCTCGTTTTTCGCAATACGGCTTCGTGGTCAGAACAGCTCCCCTGGGATGAGTACGCACACAATTCCGCTCCGTCCTCGGCTACTGGTCTTTCCCCTTTTAGTGTTGTCATGATCCTGGTATTCTCCTCTTTGCCTTTTCTACCCTCTGCTGGTCACACTCTTTTGTAGATCCCATTGCACAGACATACCCAATTTATTATCCTATTCGCCCCCAGCTGTGTCTCATCATCTCATCACTCTGTCATCCTCTTCCCAACAGTTTCTCACCATCTCTGATTAGACTCTCTTTTTCTAGGCTTCCCTTTCCTTTGTGCTTTGTCAGATTATTGCTGAATGTTACGTACCTTTTTTGCCTGCTGTTCTGAGACCTGTCGTGTCCTGTCTAATGCGTGCATCTATCCGTCAACTATATTACCTTGTCTCTGCTTTGTTACACCTCCAGCAAACGTGAGTGGTTAAGGATTGGCGTTCCCGTGCTTTCCTTGGATCCAGCCTGTCTCATCCTCTGGGGGTTTCCCGTTGCTGACCCTGACTGCAGATTTCTGTTCTGTTACTGAGAGACTTTCTGTTTATCTTTGGATGAGATCATCTTCTGTTGGATTTATTCACCTGGTGGCTTCCTGTGTTATTTTGCCTGAACTATTAAACATTCATAAACTGCCTTTTGCTTTTGGGTTCTCCCTCCTACACGTAACAGACACATTGCTAACAAATGTCAATCACCTGAAAACACCTCTCAGGTAATACAGAAGTTGTTACGAGCTATCTGGAAAGCTAAGTCTAAAAAGAACCCTGTGACTGGAAATAATGCCACTTCTAACAGCCTACACTGTTGCTCTAAAAAGAGTCAAACTGTGGTCTGTGGGGTAAGTCAACTTCCTGGAGGGTTAGTGGGTCCGGCGTCAATCATTCCAGTGGAACTGAATGAATGTCCTTGTCAAGCTTTACTGGATATTGGGTCACAGGTCACCATTGTATTCGACCTGTGGTATTCCAAATACTTGCTGCAGATACCCATACATCCCCTCAAAGGATTGTCCATTTGGGGACTGAGCTCTTTTAGTTATCCATACAAGGGATACATCATAGTGGATGTCTTTCTTCCTGTTTCCCTCACTGGGGTTAAAGAGTCAGTTTCCATTCTCGCTTTGGTCTGCCCTGAACCTCAAGGTTCTCAGCAAGTTCCTGTAATAATCGGCAGTAACGCAAGCTTCTTTCAATGTCTGACCATGCTCAGTCAGGACTCTGGTGTATCAAACCAAGCACACTCACTGAGGATTCAGTCGCTCCTCATGTTTACAGCGGGTTCAGGGAAAAGAGAAAATCCAAGAGTCAGCTGATGGAAAGGGCAAGTAGAAAGGACCAGGAGCCCTTACTTTCCCTTCAAGAAGTGAAACCTATGCTGGGTGTAAAGTTGAGTGTAATGAGCTACTGAGAAAAGACATTTTTCTTGTGGAAACACCAATGGACCTCCAACAATTATGTCGTCTTCTGCCATTGATGTGATCCACTTCAGAGTCTTGGTCTGGAATTAGACCTCTAAAGACATCAGTATCCCAACTGGCACAGTAATTGATAAAGTCTTTGCCAATGACACTGTCATTAAGCCAGACGCTCCAATAGATCCGAAGAGGATAGATGTTCATGTTTGGCAACTCTCCTATGGGCTATATGCACGCATAATTCCGCATTTGACGTAAGGATGCTCGTCCATTTCCGGTTGTGGAGATTAAAGCGGAGGAAAACCGAGGAAAACAGGATTATGGCAGAGTCTTCAAAATTTACTGTCCTCCAGTCTTTGAAATGAAACATACATACGTTTAGATTTAATTTTATATATAGTTATATTTATTTAATATAATTTTAAAAAGAAGCATAAACACAACGAGGGGTGTCTGTTTTATCTGTTTTTGTGACTAACGTTTCATTAGTATAACCATGGAGTATAAAATTCAATATAAATTCTCGGTATTGCATTGGACTCTACGATCGGCGGAAGTTATCGAGCATCCCTAATGCTTCACCGGAAATACCGCCGTGCATAGAGCCCATTCCTGCTGGTTGGGAGAAATGGCTTAGAGAGAAGTTAGTGTTTTCCCTTGAGGAGTGGGATGTGGGCCGGTGTTTTCCCTTGAGGAGTGGGATGTGGGCCGAGCCAAAGGTGTGAAAAACAATATCAGACTGAGTCACAGCAGACCCTTTAGGGAACGATCCAGACGTGTTGCACCTGCAGACACTGACGACGTGAGGAGGTACCTTAAAGACCTGTTGGCTACAGGCTTCATAACTGAATCCAAAAGTCCTTATTTCTTGCCAATAGTTATTGCACGACACAAAAATGTATGAATGGAGGTAGGAGCAGGCTTCACTCAATAGTTGCACTTTTTATATAACTGCAATAACTGCAATTTTTTTGAGAGTGCTGGCCTGATAAGTAGAATATAATATATATGAATATATAGGAAGATTTGCCGATTGAGAGTAGGAGGGAGATTTGACGATCATGAGAGAGTGAGTTCCGTGAGTTGTGAGTTTAAGACTAAAACATAAGGTGAAAATAACGACTTAATGAGTGTGTTAAACTAACAAATTGTGTGCTTCTGCATCTCTTGAGCTGAGCCAGAGCGATCTTACGTCACAGCGCAAAAACAGTATTTATGTTATTGAATTTCATAAGAAAATGGACGTAATTCACATTTTACATTTTATTTCATAATAATGGTTACAAAGCACAAAGACTATTGCGATTTATTGGATGAGATGTGCTCTACAATGTTCCATTCATTCATCAAATGAAAACAGGATGACTAATCGATTCTTGAGATTTAAAAATCGATATCGGTTCATAAAAATGAGAATCGATTAATATCAAGAAATCAATATTTTTTACCCAGCCCCAGTCACCTCTTGTCTCTCCCGGATAAAATAAAATGGGCAAAGAGGCACGTCGGGGGTGGAGCTCAGGTGCAGCTGATTGAAGAATTAAAGCCAATAGGTATGCCAATAAGTACCAATAAGTTCATGTTTTTGTCCTTTAAAATATTGTAATAGTTAAAAGACGTAACTCAAAGTGAGACCATTAGTCCATGAGCCTAGGCCACAATTTTCACTAATCGGTACCACCCAAGGTGGCAAATTCTAGTTTCATTTTATTTTTATTTTTTTTCAGTCCATATCTCTAGATGATATTTCAACATGATAACCTTTTATAAGTGGTAGCTTTGTCACAGAAATTAGCCTTCAATGACACAAACCGTTGAGCCAGAAAATGAAAAAAAAATCTTGTAACTATTTGAACAGAACAAGCCATACAAAGAAAAACAAAATAATTATACCTTATTCCTGAACTTAAGGTACAGGGCAATTCTGAAGGGAGGGGCTGCTTCACTCTCTTTCTCTGTCCCTCACTCACAGAACAAAAGAAAAATTTAAAGAAAAGTTAACTCTAATGCTTTTCAGTATTTTAGTTTTCTTTTTAAAACTCAAAACAGTTTCTTTTTTTTTCTCTTTCCAAATATTTTGGATTTTATCTCAGGTTAATTTCTTTGGTATTTATTTTTTCCTTAAAGTTAACTCGGATCAGTCTCCTCAAATATTTGAACAGCTTTACGGTCAGGTTCAGAATGCCCACGATCCTAGCTAGTTACAAGGGCGCCTTTTATACTTGTATAACTCTAGCGTGTTACAATGTTTTAGGGATTACTCTGCCATCATTTTTAAAACAGTCCCGCCACATTTAACCGCTTTGGTCAATCAAGTACCGCTCGTGTTAACTTTCCTCGTCTCCTTCTGAGAACGAATCTTCGGTGTGTTGGATGTTTTAGGGATTACTCTGCCTTCTTTAAACAGTCCCGCCACTATCCAACCACGTCGCAGTTATAACCGAGCAAATTTTACTAGCTTAACCGTTTTACAGCTAATTCCAAATTTCTGACTAGATGGTCTTTTTTCTAAAAAAGATCCATCTCTATCCCAGCATTTCAAATATTGTCTGAGGTTTACTTTTCAGAGAACCTTAAATAAGCCTAATTCAATTTGATTATTTAATCTGATTAATTTTTATATAATTTTTCCTTATGTCCCATATTCATTGGCAAAACAACTGGTACTTAAAATAACACAGTTCTTTTCAGCATTTCAGTCACTGTCTCTAATCATCAGGCAGACTTAAAACTTTTTAGAAAGGAAAAAAAGTCTTACCTGAAATGATTGAGACGAATGCCTGGGTATGCGATCCTGTTCGTGACGCCAAAAATGTAGATTTAAAATCTTCGTTTCCCCTTGTTATTTAATTTAATGAAAAGACACCAGTCATTCTGCCAATATATGTTATTTATTTTACCAATTTATATAAGACATAAGGGAGAGAGAGTATAATGGACCCGCAAAGATCGTCCTTGTTGCTTCTCTGTATTTTCTCCCCTCTCTGCCCAAACAAAGAACTTACACAGTACATATAGGCTGTACCAGGGAAATGTATATTCTACTTCGATGGAAAGAAACATAATACACTCAACTTCCCCCCAAAGTCCCCCAAACTCTAAAAGTCTTCCACATACAGTATTCAGAAAAGTTTGATTCATAAAAATGTAGATTATAAATGATTATGAATGATATATGAAAAGATTAAAAAATGTATATGAAAAGTGTAAATCACATGCATAATACTAACGATTATAATTATGAATAAAAACAATAAAAAAACTAAAAACAACATTAAATGATGAGATTGTGAATCTTCATACCTTATTCCTGAACTTATTTGGCCATTGCAAAATGTTTCTGTTTATTCATCATCATTGTGGTAGCTGAGGAACTCATTGAATCGCGTCAGAATGCGTTGGTATTAATCTTGTTTGAGGGTCCCCTCAAATCTTGTCTGAGATATTTCTTCACACAGGTTATCGACTGCTTGCAGAATTGCTTCCAAATGAATAAAATATTCCTGATGATTCTGTTCTAACCATGGATGAAAACCTTTGGATACTAGTCTCAGGAAAGCCTCATTGAGCAGCTTGTGGAGCCTTACTCCTCGATTATATCTGTGACCATCAATAACCCCTGAGATTGACCCATCAGCAATCATTCCTGCCTCTACACAAAGGTCCCTTTGATCAGCATCTGCAAACCGTTTTCCAATTTTTGCCATGACAGTACAGGTGGTATGGAAAACCCCCATTCTAAGGATGATGTTCTTGAATGTCTCCTGGTGTTTCTATGTAATTTCTGCAGCTTTGGCAAATAATGCCTCGGCAACAACAATGTTGTTGAGCTGCAGAGACTTCATGATGCTTATCGACTGGTTAAGTACCTCATGTACTATTGATAACTGTGTAGCAGGAGCATCGATTGTGGACAAATAGCCTGTACTATCTTCTTGTACTCTTGTATCATTGTGGGTGAGGATGTTGAACCCAGTCAAACATCTTTGTTGGAAAGATGAGCCATTAGCCACACATGGTTTCTGTCTGCTGCATCCTGTAGAAAGGAGGCATGATTAGTGTCAACTGTCTGTATAACAGGAGGATTGGCACGTTCTCCTGCATTGTAAATGGGAAGTACCATCTCTACTGCTTCAATGCTTCTCTTCTTGGTTTTGGGGATGCAAGGCAAAGCTCTGGTCTCAGCAGGATGATCAGCAATAGGCTTTGTTTGCACAGCAATTCCATTCACTCTATGTGATGTCCCTTTACCACTGATTGTCTCCTCTAGCCTGTCTATATTGTCCCATGCCAATGTTGTGAAGAGACCAGGCTTGATGTTTTGTGGTAGTGGGATGGCACCTCCACTTGCTGCATGCTTCTGAAGGCAAAGGGCTGTGTCAATTTCTTCTACCTGAGAATATGAAACACCATGGCCGAGTCTATTCAGTATCTTTATCAGTTCCACATTTCAGCTGAGTGACTTGACAGCAAAAGGCAACACAATAGTAGGCTTGACTTTGCCGCAAGTAACAGCATAAAGGTCTTGGCTGAATGAAGCTGTGAGCCTTTTCACCCCCTAGGCTGAGTTATTATCTACTTTGGATGAACCTGTTAGGAGTTTCTGGAGAAACTCCATGTAGGTGTGCTGTTCATCATCTCAAGATCTGACGCATGTGGTGGCCATGCTTGAGTAAGATCTTGGTTCCGAATATCACCTCTGATCTTCAGTGCCACTTGCGATGTGATGTCTTTGCTACTGCTTGATTTGTGCTCCTTCAGTTCATCTTTTAGTTTCTGGCAAACCTTTACAAGTTCATCCATTGTCAAATTGTCAGGGTATACTAACAGCTTTCCTTTGTCAATTGGTATGATGAGTAAAAATTCACCAAATTCAGATTCAACCTTGTGACGTAGGTGTTTCTTTGTAGAAGGTGCCACTTGTGTTAGACCACTTTCAGCCATTTCTGTCACCAGTTTAGAAGTCAGGTCTGTGAATGGTACCACTGTAGGATGTTCAATCAGTCTTTCCCTACTGCATGCAAAAACTTGTGAGTGCCATTCTCTCTGCTGCTTCATAATCACATTCTGCTTGGGCCAAGTTAATTTCACCTTTGTCTCTTTGTCTGTATTTGGATTTTTTGTGTACACCCTGTAGCAGGATCTGTGACACTGACCTTCAGCAGCTACTAGTTCACGACTGACTATTTCACAATCCACACTACAACATGAAAACGGTGTTTTCATGTTGTAAGTGTTTTCCAAAAGCTACGTTTCATTGATTTAAAATGCAATCTCAGTGTGGACAGAAGGCCAAACCGGTGAGAAAAATATACGTTTTCAAACGAAAACTTAGTGTGGACATGGTCTATGGCTAGCATCTGTTGTCACCTTTCCTGACAGCCCTCTCTCTGATTGAGCAGTAATCTTTTAAAATCACATGAAATTTCAGCCGTCTTAAACTACTTCCCATCTCTGCATCTCCACACACTCAATCTTTTTTTTAATTACACAAAGTTGTTATTGTATAAAATAGGTATCAAAAAAGAGTGAACCTTCTGCTTCACAGTGATGCTATTAGATTGCTTGTAGAACAAAGATGGTCTGTGTAATCTTGATTTGAAAAATCTAATTAAAATAAAACAAAGTTGCAATAATCGATAATTTCTTCACTCATTTTCTCACAGCTGAGTCATAGCTAAATAAGTCGAGAAGTGCCTGTAGGCTCCAATGGTAACACATCAAAATAAACAGCAGGACTCACCTTTTCAGATGAACATAGTGGCTTATCTGTACAACGATATTATTATATACGAATATTATTTCATATACAGTACATGCATATTTTTTTTTCAAATTGCTAGATCATGGATTGCCCCACCATCATGGTTCTGAGATCACTAGATTACAGTCTTGTCTATCCATATCTGAAAAGATACCCCCCTTAAAGGGTTAGTTCACCCAAAAATGAAAATTAAGTCATTAATTACTCACCCCCATGCTGTACCAACCCCGTAAGACCTTCGTTCGTCTTCGGAACACAAATGAAGATATTTTTGATTAAATTTGAGAGCTGTATAACTACCACATTGGCTCCTAAAGGACTGCCTCTTGACGGCCCAGAAAGTCAATGAAGAAAATGTTTAAATATCCCAAGTGACTACCGTGGCTCAACTATATGTTTATCAAGCGACGTGAATACTTTTTGTGCGAAAAAACAAACAAAAATAACGAGTTTATTCGACTATTTCTTTTCTTCCTTGTAGGCCAGAACGAGAATTCCTTAGATTTCCACGACGCATGCGCGAGATTTGCGATCTGCTCACACCAGCTTAGATCGCAATTCTCGCGCATGCGTCGTGGAAATCTATAAGGAAGTCTCGTTCTGGCCTACAAGGAAGAAAAGAAATAGTCGAATAAACTCGTTATTTTATTTTTTTTCGCACAAAAAGTATTCTCGTCGCTTGATAAACATATAGTTGAGCCACGGTAGTCACTTGGGATATTTAAACATTTTCTTCATTGACTTTTTGGGCCGTCAAGAGGCAGTCCCTTAGGAGCCAATGTGGTAGTTATACAGCTCTCAAATTTAATCAAAAATATCTTCATTTGTGTTCCGAAGACGAACGAAGGTCTTACGGGGTTGGTACAGCATGGGGATGAGTAATTAATGACTTTTTCATTTTTGGGTGAACTAACCCTTTAACATCAATATCTTTTGAGATAGACTTACAAATATGCAATCTAGTAGATGCAAAAAATAGTTTTCTTTAATATGAATGCTAATATAAAACATATATCATGTCAAATTATGGCAGATCTGGATAGCCCTGACTGTCCTGAAAAAATAAACATATAGCATGGTTACATGGTTACCTCTTATAGACTTCATACAAACCTGTGGGGCAGATACTGTAGGACGATATTGGCAATAATAATGATTGTCCCAAAATATTAGTAAAGCTACTCATTTGAAAAGGTTATCATGTTTCAACGTACTTATATGGACTCTACAAACAATTTGGTACCAAAGAGATTTTGCCACCTTTGGTGGTACCAAATTCTGGCTTGGCCCATGGACTACATGTATCGTGATGTATTATTATTTTGCTATAAAAATGTATTACCATGCAGTAACTTACAATATTGCTCTGAGCTTTTTGATCTTGTGAGTGTGACAGTGATTCATGCGCATACATGTCAGTCAGCTTGTTCTGTGAGAGCAACAGTAGCGCATAACGAGTGTGGTCTCTATAGCTACATTTACACTGCAGGTCTTGATGGCCAAATCCGATTTTCTGACTATAGCCGATTTTCTTGACAACGTGCTTGCATCATCTTTTAAAAGTGACCCACATCCGATTTTTGCATTTACACTATACTGCTGAAACTACCAAATGCAGACGTTCTGACCCGGAAAATTAAGCAAAACAGCATGAAATTCAATGGATGCAGATGCAAATAAAATTATCCAGTGTTTTCTTTCCACAATATTTCAATAAGTCATCAAAACTTTGGTCTCGTACGGCGGAGAAAAAAAGTGGAGAGGCTAGCCACGAGCACTTAAAACGATGCCTCATATCTCGTGAAATGTCTTCAAAAACAGATTTATTTCTGTAACAACCCTGCATTTTTGCCTGCACTCTTCACCCCAAACACTCAAAAGACATGAAATTGCTCCACAGTGTGTATCCTTTCTTCCATCGCGCCTATAATCGCGCACTTTTTCTTGACGTACGTCTCCCATTACCGGGAATATCCGATTTGTCTGCTTACATGGCACATGCAAATGCATGTATCCGATTTATTACCACATATGAATGAGGCCTGAATCCGATCTGAGAAAAAAAATCGGATTTGGGTCACTTGAAATGGAGCATAGCCCATATTTGCACTAAAGCCTTTAGTGCCCGTCTTTATAACAGAAACACACCGTCATGGAACAGCTACAGTGGCGTAGATCGTAGGGCGTTTAGTTCATGAACGAGCTAACGTTATTGATGCGCTCGGACCCGAGTTTGAATCCGCCTTTTGCCGAACATATGAGATGTAAAATGTATAAACTATACATAGCGTTATAGTCTCTAGCGTTAGTCTCTAGCGTTATATTTTGCTAATGAACTAAAAAACGAAACCATGATATTGCTTTTTTGCCTTCATAAAACAGCACAAGACTTTAAAAATAGGCATTCTTTCTGTTTGTGCTGGGTGTTTTAGAGAAACGTGTGCACTTTGCTCACACGAACACGGAGCAATTTTTCTTGTGAGTGAGACTGGAAAACCCGTAGTGGATGTAATCGGAGTGATAACAGAACTTGGCTTTGACTCCAGTCCTGGTTTTGCGTCCGTGCCGTTAGGAGCTCAACATATGTCTCATATGCACGATCGCTCTAGACTAGATTAGAGGATATTTTAAGTAATTTGCGGTAAAACTAGTCGATCACAAGTGGCTCAACTGGTGGATTTATAGATAAACTTATCTTTCAGGTATTTTGCAGACTGGCTTAACACTTTAGCGTGAGAAATCGGGGGTGTCGCGTGAGAGTGTGAGAATTGGCTCTTTTGCGTGAGTCTCACGCTCAATGCGTGAGAGTAGGCAGCCCTGGCTTATGTGAGAATTATATTCTATAGGAATTTTAAATATTATTTTTTTTTTTAAATCCCTTAAAGTACAAATATTAGCAAATTGTAACTCTATTTGTAATTCTAACTTTTATAAGACCATAAGAATATTTTTTTGGGGTCATTTTCTGGTGGGTGATCATGTTTTAAAGGGCATATTGCAGGTTAGAGGACCCAACGAGTCAATCCATAGAAAAACAATGTAGAAACTAGATTTTCTTTAAAATATACGTATAAACACGCTACAGAAGCTTCTGCAGTCGTTTTTCTGAGAATTTTACTTCCGCGTCTGAAAATGGGCGTGGCGGGCGTGACGCAATGAGCGGGAGAGCGGTCGATTCACACAACAGGAAAACAATGGATCGCATGACATTTCGGACGCTGAGGAAATACTCGTATGACGGATCAAGCCATAAAGTTATGAGCCTGCTATGCTAAAGAGAGCAGGGACAGGCCAGGATAATGTCAGACAGAACGGTCATTGAAAAATTGAGCTGTGATGTGAGGAGAACCAGTGGAGAACAGGACAGGTGCCTTTAGGTGAGAGACGTAGGCTATACACGTTCGCTAACGATATACACTGTGCTCACAATACTGTACAGATTATTATGATCCTATAACAGGCCAGCAGACATTAGTATGTTTAGGGTAGATTTATATACTATTAAATGTATAAAAACTTTACTTGAGTATATTTCTATACTAAAAGCATAGGCTATACTCAGGTAAATTTTTAATACTTATTTTTCACCTAGGTTATAACATAAACAGAACATTAAAGATTTGAGTATTTAAACAACCAATTTTGTTTTTCAATTACATGTTCTACTTAGGGCATGACATGACTAAGTTACCTATATCACACTATTTGATGCCATTGGTATAGTATACGACGATCAATATTCTTGCTTCGGCATACCATGTTGAACTCCATCATATCGCCGGGATGATAATCATTTGATCTGAAGTGAACGCTATACACGACCGCGTTTTCCGAGCCGATGCAGAAGAAAAATCCCGTCTCTTCACCTGCTCAAACCGCACCAGGAACGAAAGATAGGCTATATAGCACCGTCACTTTTATTGTAATGGAAACTTGTGGACTCGATCTTGAAGTCCTGACAGGCTGGAGTTTTTGCAACCTCCACAAACACAATAATTTACCATGACGATGATAAATTAAAATACAAAAACTAACGAAAGCACACTGACTGACGAGCGCTCTCACTGAACACCAGCCTGCTCTGCACTGATCCGAGGCTGCGGCTCCCTGAAATGACGTCAAATGACGCGATGTTGAAAAAAAAGCCGTTTTTACTAGCAGTCCAAGAAACGCTCACTTTATCTTCTAAATTAGTGCCCTTATGTTGTTTTAAAACATTTAAAATCCTGCATTAACGTTTCATCTGGTATTTTCATACAAGGTTATCTATAAATTTAGATTTTTTTTTTTTTTTTTTTTTTACCTGCAATATGCTCTTTAAGACGTTTTTAGCAACAAAATTGTCAGATATCCATTAACGTTAGTGCACGCGAGGAAAACAACTGGAAATACAGCACTGATAGTTCTCTCCATACTCAACGATGGAATCCAACGACACACGCACACGTAACAAAAACAGAAGCAGGCCGTGACCTGTCATGTGTTTCGATGTCGATGCAGGAGCTTGTGCTTCTCTGGTGCCGTTAAAAATCTTCCCTGAACATGTGAAGGACACATGCTGGAGCCCACTACACATCGGACGTCGGGTAGACGTGCAGATCATGACTATATTGGGTCCGTTGGTCCATGACCTAATTCTGGACATCTATTCGACGTCCAAACTAGGTCCACTATTTGGACATCCAACCATGACCCAACGTCATATTGATGTTCAAAATTTGACCATATTTGGTAATTTTTTTGGACCTCAATTGAATGTCCAAGAGAGATGCGGGAAATTGACATGATTAATATGCAATTTTTTTTAAAATTTACAAATATTGTTGTTATCAACATGAGTAATATATATGAATACAGATTTTTTTATAATTTAAGATCATTTTCCAAAAACTCATTACACAAAGGTGTAATGCTGTAACAGTATGCTCAAACAGTAGAGCGCTGGCACACTCAGCTGTTAATGCTGTCCTCTTCCAGGTGGAGTCAGACGTCAATCCTAAAGCTTATCTTCTGGCCGACGCCACTCTCTCCAAAACCATCCTGGATCTGGTGCAGCAAGCTGCCAATTACAAACAACTGAGGAAAGGAGCCAATGGAGGTACAGGAGTAACCCAGCGAACTATTCCCCTTTCCCTACACAGTCTCAGACTGAACATTCCCAAAACTAGCCTTTTTAAGGTTTGTTTTTGGCTCGTCAGGAAGTTTTTCTTTGTGGAAAGAGAATGTTTTTTTAATTTTTTTTTAAAAATTTTGGTTGCATCCAAATGAAACCACTGGGTGAACGTTCTGTGTTTGATATATAAATACGCTACAGGGTGTCTGCTGCTCTTAAAGGGATAGTTCACTTTGAAATTAATTTTTGGCATGTTTAGCTTACCTCAAGGGCATCCAAGATGTAGGTGTCTTTGTTTCCACAGTATTTTTCAATTTTGCCATTTTTTGGTCAAACCGTTGTTGTCTGTCAGTCATATAATGCAGGTGTGGGGGGGTCCACCTCAAAAAGCATGCACAGAGAAGTCAAAATTAAACGTGATTTAATGACTCGTTAATGTAAGTACACATTGATGGCCTAAGACACGAAACGAACGGTTTGTATGAGAAAACAAATAGTATTGTTAACTTGTTAACAGCTGTCAAACTGATCTGAATCAGATGTTCAACTGAACTGTCTCCAACGTTATGCCGGAAGTGATCTCTCGCGCGTCTACGTCACGCAGTGTTTACACGGAGATTTCGGAAGTTTTACCTTTTACTAAACATTTTTAGATATATCGAAATTGTCGTCCATTGCGATTTCCCGTATATCTAAATATGTTTAGTGAAAGGTAAAACTTCCGAAATCTCTGTGTAACTTGTAAGTATTGAGTGACGTAGATGAGCGAGAGATCACTTCCGGCGTAACGTTGGAGACGGTTCAGTTCGGTTCAGTTGATCTGATTCAGATCAGTCTGACGGCTGTTAACAAGAGGTAAAAACTATATAAATACTGTTCGTTTTCTCACACAAACCGCTCGTTTCGTGTCTTAGGCCATCAGTGTGTCTTTACATTTACGAGTCATTAAATCATGTTTAATTTTGACCAAAAAATGTCAAAATTGAAAATGCTGTCGAAACAAAGACACCTACATCTTGGATGCCCTTGAGGTAAGCTAAAACATATCAAAAAATAATTTCAAAGTGAACTATCCCTTTAAATGTTTCAATTCACCCTTACAGAAATTAAGGCCTTAAAGGTGCAGGGATTTTTAGCGACGTCTAGCAGTTCGGTTGCGAGTTTGCACCAGGTTTGCACTAAGGGCTCAGCCCACTGCTCACCCCTCCCTTTCGAAGAAGCTACGGTTGCTAAAACGGGAAAAACATCTCGTCGGCTGAGACAGCAGAGAATAGCCAGAGTAAGACAAGATTGTGTAACATTGTCACTGTTTCTGAACCACAGTCCATTATAAACCACATCATGGATAAAGTTTACAAAGCCATAGTCAGGTGTGGATCAAGGGTTTTAATATATAATTTAATATAATAATAGTAATCAGCAGATTGTCTCACAAACGTAACCAGCAGCACATTTCTCCCCAAACCCATAATACAGCGAGGGAGAAGAACCACATGAGACTATGTAGCTATATATTTTTTCTAACAGGGTAGTCAAAGTTTAGCTGGCTAATATGAGCTGTTACTGTGGACAGTAGCCTACTGAACTGGTTAAAGCTTAAAGCCTTGTTTACACTTGATGCGTCCGCATGAGTCCAAAGGCACCTCCGCATCCCATAGACACCATAAACTACACACAATAGGCTTTTTCTCTGATTTTGAAAACTCTTCGCTATCAACTTAGATCTCTTACAAGATCAACGGGTTGGTGATTTCTGTAACATACTGTTTTACGGTCAATGACAAGAGTACTAATCATCTGTCTCACGAATGTAACAGCACATTTATCCCAACATAGCAAAGCCATAACACAGCGAGGGCGAACTAAGTGACATGAAACAATCCCAACTACATATTTTACACTACTCACAAGGGAAAAGTCACGGAGTTTATGGCTAGCTTCCAGCTTTCTGCTGCTTCTCTTTCAAGGTATGAACGAAACACGCTCTGTAGCACTGTTTGTTCGCGTTCGGCTATGGTAGAAACATGACGTCTCAATATATCGACCTTCATAGAAGGGGATTCCCCTTCTATCTATTTTGTAGATATAAATGTCTCATTCTAAGGTAATAAAAACATTACGGGTTATTAAGTAAGTTCTTTATACACCACTGAAAACATAGTTATAGATGTCATATTGCATTTCTGTTAATAGATAATCAACTTTTTTTACACATTGCTTTTGATATTTTTCATTTTTAAAGGTGCCCTCTGTATAAATTGAGTTAAAATATCCCAAAAATGAGCTACACGAATGAGAATGAGAAGAAATAAAAAGAATGAGAAGAAATAAGGTTGATGATGTCATTAAAAAAATGACAAGTTATAGTGCTGCCGAGATATTAACCTGAATTAGCATGCTAAATTACTAGCCCCGGCCCGGCAGGTGTCGTAATACCAGTTTCTGCCATGGGAGGCGGTATGTGGGCGGGCAACATTACCACCAGCCAAACTGCAATAGACGAGTAACTCGCGCGGCTTGTGTGTGTACTTGAACCTGATGTCAGTCGTGTGGAAAATACAGCCCACTGCTCGTGTAACATTTACAAGCGCCAAAACTGCATTTATTGTTTCAATTGCGTAATAAAATTAACAGAATCTGAGAGCTGAGATCGGTATCCGTGTCCTTTTCTGTGCATGACAAAATGGATGTGTGGCGTGAGTGTGTGTGAAAAGTATCTGTTGTGTGTCTCACGGTGAATTTGTGAGAGTTGGCAGCTCTAAAAGACGTTAGCTTGGTCTGCATCAGGGAATGCTGTCTGTCAAATTAATTCAAACTAATGATAAAAATGTAATATGAACAAAACGAATACCATAAAACTAGAAATAATAGCCTGGGCTTTAATTTTCCCATATCGTCGAAATGCACCGACTTGTCTATGAGGCGGCCTTTATAATTTAGTATTGAGATGTTGTTCATTTAGTCTCTAATCTCTGAAAATCTCCAAACGATCCATGTGAAACTGCGGTCTTCCAACCTTTTACTATCGTGTCAGTTGATTTGATTAATATGCACGAGGGAGACAGAGCAACACAGCGCTCGCCCGTGTTGTTTGAAGACATGAGAGTGCGCGTGGCCATGGAGGTATTTCTGGAGGTATACTGCCCCCATCTGGTATGGAATATGGTGTATGATTTGATTTTTTTATCCCAGAGGCACCTTTAAACAACTAAAAAAAACAGCTAAACAGCTACAGATAATAGGTGCGTAAAAATTACCAAAAAAGATCGGTCGACAATCTGCAAACTAGGAACTCCTGCACACTATCAGAACTTGCATACACAAAATGTTTTTTTTATTTTTTTTATTTAACCTTTGTTTAACCAGAAAAGCTCTCTGAGATTAAGGAGTGTCCTGGCCAAAAATGTGCAGCAGTACAATCGGTTCCATTACAAATAAACATCACACAGACAGATACAAAACAGTTAAAAGAGTAGTTTAAAAGCAGTTACATAATGTTTGATCAGCTTCCATTCGCTGGATAACTGATTTAAAACGGTCTAGAGTCAGCAAATTTTCTAATTTTAATTTAGTTTGCAGGGCATTCCAATCAAACGGCGCTGCATACATAAAAGACTTCTTACCTAACTCAGTTCGCACAAAAGGGACAGAGAGAGTATAAAAGTTTTGCGAACGAAAAGAATAATATAAGAATTAGCAATGTTTTGGTCACATGACCTTCATCACGCCATTCTATGCCTGATAAAGGTTGTGAGACCGAATCGTTGCTAATAAATGATAATAATATTAATAATAATAAATGTTAGTAATACATTTTGTTACATGCAAGTTCTGATAATGTGCGGGAGGTCCTCGTTTACAGATTTTTAAACGACTGAAAATGGTTTCATTGGTTTTCCGTGTTGTCTGTGGACTAATTTAGCATTTATGTTTATGTTCTATCACTAACATTGTAAATTTGAGTGAACCTATTCAGACTGTTTCGTGATTCATTCAGTTGAATTTTTGTGTTTGTTTGTCATTTCCATCCAGAGTCAGTGGTCAAATATCAGATTCTGTTAACTGTTCAGCTTCACTATGGATGATGACACACAAACTTTCAGAGATGATTTTTTTTCTCCAGGAAGCAGGTAATAATCACTATAAATCAGCTTTGAGTAATAGAAGATGGTAAGAGGTTTTTGTTCATTTTTAAAAAGAAAATTTTATTAAAAAAAAAAAAAAAAAAGACTTGTCTCCTCATTAAGGACAATTTAAATACTCTGTAAAAAAAAGAAAAAGTATAATAGAGTGATAAACCATCATAAAATAATCAATCTGTAGTGTTTATCACAGGAGACCAGAACCTGAGCCCAGCTGTGTGTCAATGAGGAGTGACGGGTCCATGGATCGGCCAGTGCATTTTAAGAGTGGAGATGCACAGATTGATCTCAGGTATAACATTTCTCGAAAACATATGAATTTTACCCAGTGTCTTGGTATTATGGTCAGCAGTGTTGGTCAAGTTACTTGGAAATAGTAATTAGTTACTGATTACTGATTACTTCTCCAAGAAAGTAATCCAGTAATTTTACTGATTACTTATTTTCAAAAGTAATTAGTTACTTCACTAGTTACTTTACTAAGTTACTTTTCAAAAACATGATGCACGACCTGAATACGCTAAAGCAGTAGACCCTTCAGCTTAATTCTATTCTTTCTGCATATTCCATCATCTAAAATGTAATCAAATGAAACATTAACTTTTTTAAAACTTGTTTTATTAGTTTCAATATTTTAACTGTATGCACATTGCATCAAGCAAAAATTAAATTAAATGCAACAGTCTCAGACTAGAAGAAAATTGTTGAACATTTAAACATATTTTCTGCACATTCCACCATATTTTAATAAAATAAAGACAGCCCTTTTTCTGTTAACTTAAATTTCTACATATTCCAGCATATAAAATAAATATATTTTGTAAAATCCTTCATTTGAATAGATTTAAATAGCAGTTTTTTGAAAAAGTAGGCTAACGATTGCGACAGAGTCACATGGTTATGACGCACAGTAGAGAGATTACCGTATGGAAGCTCGAGGGAAAACGGGGAAACGTGGAGGCAAAATGGCAAAATAATGAATCAGAATACCTAGCAAAAGTTTCTCCTCCTAGCTCATGGACAGCTCCTACTCACACTCTCTGCCTCTGCAAGTTTCGGAAGGGAAGGATTCAGATTTCTCATGCCACAGCCACTAGAAGACAGACGGGTTGCTCTCGTCACATCTACGTTGTCAAGCTCCTTTTGAGTCTGTAAGTGAAGCCCGTTTTTGGCGATTTTTTTTGGCGTCCCTGACGCACGCCAAAAAATCACCAAAACAGGCTTCACTTGTCTCAATGGAGTTCCAATGAGATGGCTCTGTCCACTTCTTATACTGTGTATGGTTTCTAGATCAGGATGCTCTCTGCATTGTACGCAAGTCTCTCTCTCTCTCTCTCTCTCTCTCTCTCTCTCTCTCTCTCTCTCGCTCTTCCTCTCTGTTGTGTGTGTGTGCTACAAGGTTTGGACTTTGGAGCACAGTCTCGCATGCATGCTCGCTCTAGATTCCAGGATATTTTAACTAATTCGCGGTATAACTAGTCAATCACAAATGTGGCTCAACGGTTAGTCTGTGTGTGTGTGTTGCACATCCATAATTGCAAAGGGGATGCGATTACAACTCTATAAGTACATAAATGTAGCAAATATCCATATCGAGACGTCCTGGTCCATTCTCATTTGTGTTTATTCTGCCGGAGTCTCTTCGTACTATACTTCGTACTTTATATATTCCGATTCAAACGTACGCTGAATGACATTCAAAACAGCGGGTCTCTCACTCTCTCAGCCCTTCTGCTTACCGACTGCTACAGGTATCAAGTAACGCCCTCATCCAAAGGCAGGGCGGGGATATGCAGCTCATTTGCATTTAAGGTGGTATACACCAAAACAGCTCATTTTTTAACAGGTCCCAAAAATGACATTTTCAAATGGTTATAATAAATTAACTGTGGGGTATTTTGAGCTGAAACTTCACAAATACATTCTGGGGACACCCGAGACCAATATTACATCTTGTAAAAAGGGGCATAATAGGTGCCCTTTAACATCAGGTGTCTTCAATAATGCTCAATCATCACTCAATTATTCACTTAATTACCTCATTAACTTTAACATCGCTTCAGTGTTCATTTAACACTGCTCAGAGGTTACATAATTCACTCTCTGAATGCACCTGTGACCTGCAGTGACAGCTGCTTTAGACTCTTTGCTTTGCAACAGGGTGGTCATTTAAAGTCGAGGACTTTTCTCCTTCACCTGAAAGTGGAGGAGAGTGAATACAGGGCCATATCAATTCAAGCCACTGGCTCAAACTGCGGTCTTTACTCTCGCATCGCGATCGGCATCTGATGAGTTTTGTTGAGTTGATGTCAATAGCGCGTTCTCTGTAGCCATATATTTATATGGATATTTTGACTGATCACTTTGGTCTTGTCAATGGAACCATTTGGCAACTTTTTAAAAGTAAAATTTCCATTCAGAATCTCATTGGCATCCATTACGGCGTCTCGCGCTCGTTATCCACTCAAAACGTAACGTTAACCAAATTTGGCCGGCTCGCAAGCCCAAACGAGTGTGTGCGGCGTGCCTGTTGTTTTGTTTACGGTCTAGCTAGATCAGTTTGTGCTTTGGTCGACGAAGCAACAAAACGTCCTCACGCGGGTCAAGCCATTGAAATGAATGGGTTTCATAGCATAGCGAGCGCATGCCGCATCCTGATGCAAAAGCATGTCAAAGAAAACTACAAAGTTTGCTAGGCCAAAAAGACTGTTAATCGTGCGATAAAAAAATTTACGGCGTTAAAATGGGTTTGCGTCGTTATTAACGCCGTTAATAAGGTGTTTAACTGACAGCCCTAGAAAAAATCCAGCAAAATGCCCTGGCATGTTTGTTGAACCCAGAGGATTAACTTAGCTTAACCATAAATTGTGATTAAAATATAGGCCGACACTATCACTCAAATCAAGAGTGGCTGCGCGGTGGTGGAGTCCATGCAGGAGGAGCAGTGTTTGGCACTTTTCAGTGCGAGCTGTGTGGAGAAGCCCATGTCCACCTGTATTCAGTTACCATCCTGACCACTGTACTAAATACAGATAAATCTATGCTAACTTGAAGCTATCCTAACCGTGCTATGCTACTTACTAACTAAGCTACACAAAATAATCTAAATAAATATATGAGTGCTAGGCTAAATAGCTAAAATACTCTATCCTGATGATTTGTAATTCCAACTCTTGACTCGCAGTGGTTTTGACGAAACAAGATGGTTTTTATACTGCCAAGGCAGTAGTAGCTTGTGTCAAGGGTGTGGTGAGCTGGAATCTGCTTACGTCAGCTCTCACCGCTTGCGTCACGAAGCATCGCAAACATCCAATAAGAAAATTCAACTGCAGTAGCCACCGTTCAAACTGAAGAGGGCAGCACTCAGATGTTTTTACATTATATATTGTAGAATTAAAACACTTTATACCCAAATGTCAAAAAAGATGCTTGAATCAATGATCAGCACAAATAAGGCTCCATTCTTACAGATCATTAACTAAAAAAAGTTGGTTTAGGGTTTAGTTACCCTTTAAATACTTAAAAAAAGTATAATAAAGTGATAATTATCTATTCTGTTATAGTACTGTACCTCATATAAGACCAGAACGAGAGCCCAGCTGTGTGTCAATGAGGAGTGACGGGTCTATGGTTCGGCCAGTGCATTTTAAGAGTGGAGATGCACAGATTGATCTCAGGTATAACATTTCTAGAAAACATACGATTTTTACCCAGTGTCTTGGTATTATGGTCACTGGTGTAAGGTAACGAAGTACAAATATTTTGTTCCAGTATAAAGTTATAATCATCATAAAGGAATTCATCTGTTCTGTAGTTCTGTTCTTAATAAGAGACCAGAACCAGAGCTATCAGATTACTTTTTTCAAGCAGCTAGTAAAGTAACGCAATACTTTTTCAAATTTACAATACATTGTAAAATTAGTATTGCTTTAGCATTAGCATTTTTTCAAATTAGTATTGCTAAAGCTACTTTGTTTTCCCATTTCTTGTTCTGTTCAAATTTATGTTATCAGAAAAGTATTAGTATTTTATACAAGACTCTTGTTGTATGTTTATAGGTATTTCAAATGTAGAATTGTTGTAATGACAGTACAAATAAAAAAACAAGGTGCTCTTTATAGTCTTGATTATGATAAATTAATGAAAAACGGTTAAATTCAGGAATTAAAAGCATTCAGTTAATCTGTGTCTATTATAGTTCATTTCATCTGAAGAGTTCAGTGCCAGAGGCCAGCTGTGTCTCTATGATGGGTGACGGGTCTACGAATCAGCCATTAGGTTATAGGAGTGGAGATACACAGACTGATCTCAGGTAAAACCTTCCTGTAAAATATATCATTTAATTATGGTACAGTATAAAGATATGTTGTGTTTAGTTACTCATGTAGTAATGTGGTATTTTAATTTAAATTTTACAGCCATGAGGTCCTCAAAATTTTTAGGTCAAATCTGATGAAGAAGTTTGAGCGTCTGCACGAGGGAATAGAAAAGCAGGGAAACGCTACACTCCTGAATGAGATCTACACAGATCTCTACATCACAGAGACTGAGAGTGGAGAGATCAGTAATGAACATGAGGTGAGACAGATCGAGACACAATCCAGAAGACCAGCAAAAAAGGACACACCGATCAAATGCAATGACATCTTTAGACCTTTACCTGGACAAGACAAACCCATCACAACTGTGCTGACTAAGGGAGCCGCTGGCATTGGAAAAACAGTCTCTGTGCAGAAGCTCATCCTGGACTGGGCTGAAGGAAAAGAGAACCAGGACGTCCAGCTCATATTTCCACTTCCTTTCAGAGAGATCAATCTGATGAAGGACAAAACACTCAGTCTTTTAGAGCTTCTTCATATCTTATTCCCTGAAACTAAAGATATAGAAATATCCAATGATAAATATAAAGTGTTGTTCATCTTAGATGGTCTGGACGAGTATCGTCTGTCTCTGGATTTCCAGAGCGATGTGAGGTTGTGTGATGAGAGTGAATCGGCTTCAGTGGACGAGCTGCTGACGAACCTCATTGTGGGGAATCTGCTTCCCTCGTCTCTCATCTGGATCACCTCCAGACCAGCAGCAGCCGATCTCGTCCCGTCTGAGTGTGTCCATCGAGTGACAGAGGTACGAGGCTTCAATGATCCACAGAAGGAGGAATACTTCAGGAAGAGGATCAGTGATCAGAGTCTGGCCAATACAATCATCACACACCTGAAGTCCTCAAGGAGCCTCTACATCATGTGCCACATCCCAGTGTTCTGCTGGATCTCAGCCGCTGTTCTGGAGAAGATGATGAGCAAAGCAGAGAGACGAGAGATTCCCAAGACTCTCACTCAGATGTACACACACTTCCTAATCCTTCAGACCAACATCACACATGAGAAGGACTATGAGAAGAATGCGACAGATAGAGACACAATCCTCAAACTGGGAAAAGTGGCTTTTCAGCAGCTTATGAAAGGCAATGTGATCTTCTACGAGGAAGACCTGAGAGAGTGTGGCATTGATGTAACAGAAGCATCAGTTTACTCGGGATTGTGCACTCAGATCTTCAGAGAGGAGTCTGGCTGGTATCAGGGGAAAGTCTTCTGCTTTATTCATCTGAGTATTCAGCAACATCTAGCAGCTCTATATGTGCACCTCTGCTTCACAAACAACAACATCAATGTGTTTGACACAATCATTCAACAGAGCTTGTGGTCTAAAGTTACTGACTGGTTTAAGCTCATGTCTAAACATGTTTCATTATCTGAGCTGCATCAGAGAGCTGTGAATGAGACTCTACAGTGTAAAAATGGACATCTGGACATTTTCTTGCGGTTTCTTCTGGGTCTGTCATTGGAGTCTCATCAAGTTCTTCTGCAAGGACTAATGAAACAGACACGCAGATCTGATAGCAAAACTGACCAGAAGAAAACAGTTGACTACATCAAGAAGAAGATCAGGACCATTGACTCTCCAGAGAAATCCATCAATCTGTTCCACTGTCTGAATGAACTGGGTGATCTGTCACTAGTGTAGTAAGTATATAAGTATCTGTATTTAAGTATAAGTATCTGAAATCTGGAAGAATAAAGGATGCCAAACTCTGTTTGAAGAAAAAGACAATGAAAAAAAAAAGACAATGAAAAACAGCAAGTTTTTGAGAAGCTGCTGCCTGCGAGTAAAGAATCCAGATCAGTTCAGTAAGTATTGTTGTGGCAAATTCAAAGTCTTCACATCGGGTCTTAAAGAAATCAGGTTTCAGAAGAAGTAACTATATTGACAAGCAACAAAGTGAGATGCAGCTGTTCATCTGACTTGCAATGGTGGAACTTCAGGTCTAAAACGTTTTATTATCACTAGGTAGCCAATCAGCTATCAAGCTCAGGTCACATGGTTCCATGCACCTGCAGTGTTCTATATCATCCATCATTTTTAATTAACGTTTTGGTACCATCTTATCTACTACCTACACACATCATCTCTCTGAGCTTGTTAGGAACTTTTCCATCTGTACTTTGAAAAACAGATATGTGTTATCAGATGTGTTGATGCCAGCAGAGTATTCAAACATTAAACAGAAAAATTCACTGAACATTTTTGTAAAATATTTTTCATATGAAAACATTTGTATATGACAGGTCTTTTTAAGTTTCCAAATGTTTGCATTATTTTACTCTTTTCTTGTTTTTCCTCCCGCATCTGAACAGTTAATTACTAATAGCAAAGTTGAATAATTTTTCTCTAATGTCAAACACAAAAATGAGTGTCAATCCTGCTTGATTCCACAATTTATTAAGCCCACATACGGAAAGGAAAGTTACATGAGAACATCAGGACTGAAATTACTTTTTACTGAAATAGTGTAGATTTTTTATTTTATTTTAACTTATGGCCATGAAAAGATACAGTGTCATGTAAAAGGTGTTAAAAGCTAAACTATTTGCTATTATTCTATTCTTGCGGGCCAAAAGTTTAAGAGAAATGAATATGTATTTTTATGTATTAAAGTTCAATAACATGGTTGCAAGGTTGTGAATGCATTTATCAAGTATTGTTTGTTGATACTGATGTGTGCTTTACTTACTGTGTAGTTATCTCAAGCCGTGGATTGTGTTGAGTCTCCTGTGTCTGTGTTGTGTGCACAAGTATTGTGTTGCTGGCTGCAGTTCACTTAACAGCCCCCTGATGTCGCTAATAACTGCTTTGTGAATTACACATAACAGCCCAATTAAAGGAGTAGTTCACTTTAAAAAAAAAATGTAATAGTAATAATTTACTCACCCCCATGTCATCCAAGATATTCATATCATTCTTTCTTCAGTCGAAAAGAAATGAAGGTTTTTGATGAAAACATTCCAGGATTTTCTCCATATAATGGACTTCAATGGGAACCAAATGGTTCAAGGTCCAAAAGACAGTTTCAGTGCAAACTGTTCAAAGGGCTTTAAACGATTCCAGACGATGAATAAGGGTCTTATCAAGCGAAACGATCGCTCATTTTATAAATAACAAAGTTTAAGTTTTATAAGCACAAATATTCGCCTTGCTCTGTTCTGTGTGACTCTCCTGTTCGAACTCGTTCATCAAAATGTACAAATCTTTTTTTCGAGTCATTTCGGTCATTCAACAAACTAAAAAAGATTTGTTCATTTTGATTCGTAATTTCTTTTCGACTGAAGAAAGAAAGACGTGGACATCTTGGATGACATGGGGGTGAGTAAATTATCAGCAATTTTTTTTTTTTTTTTTAAAGTGAACTAATCCTTTAACTTCCAGAAATCCAAACAAATAATGAGACGAGAAAAGATGGTAAAAATCGAAGCTGTAATTCAGGTTCATTCATCATACAGTGGACAATCAAGTTACACACGGTGCATTGTGGGATACAGCACTCAGTCGCTGTACCCTGCAGATTTTGGCAAAAGTAGTAGGTCATGTGGGTATACATAATGAAATAAATCACACACTGTGCACAATACGCAGACTATTCACGGTTCGGATGAATGTCAGTCGACATGTTTCAGTGTATCTGTGCTAGTTACTCGGTACAACAGAAAACATCCCATAATAAATACAACAAAAATCACCATACAAAAAAAAAAAGTACAAAACATTTACACCACAATACTTCATTAGAAAACAAATCAGTACTTGATTACAAGTCACAATCGTGAGGTGCGCAGCGTAACGTCACATTAAACTGATACTGTGGAGACTCTGAAACACAAACACACTTACGATCACCACAGATACCATCGATCCGTCGACCCAGCCTCACGTTGGGTCGCGCTGGAGGCTGTAGCTTATGACATGAGTGTTTTCTGAAGTGCTCGGGTCAGGCCGTCTCCGCTCACACGGAAGCGTTCGCTCTGAGAGCCGGAAGCCGTCGGTCCCGGGCCGCTTCTGCTGCCGGTGTGGTCCCGTTGCTCTCAGTCCACGGGGAACTCGGTCTCCAGGGCCGTCCCGGGACGGGTGTGAGTGTGTGTGTCCTTCAGGAGCCGCAGCGACACACAGCTGAGCCAGCTTCGGCTGGTGGGCATCTCTCCCACGAGCTCCCAGCTGTCCGAGTCCTCGCAGTACCGCTCGATAGTGTCGTGATACCTGTGTGTGTGTGGGGAGGGAAGTCAGAAGGGCTGTCAAAATGTCTTATTTCTTTCCTTAATATTAGCAAAATTCGAATCGCACTCGAATTCTGAAAGTAAAATGTAACCTTACAGGGAAAAAGGACTGTGTTGTCTCGTATGTCCACAAGAGGGCGCAACAGGCAAATATAAAACCAAATCAAAGTAACATCACATCCTCTATTGAAATTAAATGACATTCACTCTTTAACGTTCATTCGTTTTTGAAACATTTGTGATGGCGCAGTGGATAAGACACATGCCTTTGGTGTGAGAGACCCGGGTTCGAATCCACTGTGAGACACCAATGTGTCCCTGAGCAAGACCTTAACCCCTAGCTGCTCCAGAGGCGTGCGACTTCGGACATATATAGCAATTGTAAGTCGCTTTGGATGAAAGCGTCAGCTAAATTAATGTAAATGTTATATAAAATATATTTCCTGTAATTTCGTTCAAAAATGTCCATACAAGGAAAAACAAGGTTACAAAAGTGCATAAAACTGTGTAAGAGCATCAGTAACCTGAGAAAACACCACATCCACTCACTGCACATCTACATATAGGGCTGGATATCGTAACAAAACGTTCAATACCGATACCTTGATTTCGATACCGGTTCCTGAACGATACTTTTTTCGATACCAATTTTATGTAACCAGTTTTAACAATATAATATTACCTTTTTTTCAGTTTGTTGACTTTCTCACACTCATATTTTGAGTATGTAAAAAAGCACCAATGCTAACGCTTTCTATGTTTCCTAATAATTTAACAACATGTATTATTTACGTCAATGCGCTCATTGTTTCTGCCTTATCTTAATGCATTGTTTAACAATGAAACTGAAGGAAAATTAATTGAAATGCATTACACTGTCCCCTCTGATAACAGATCGCTCTAAATTGTAATTTAGAAACATGCGTTTTCTGTAAAGCTGCTTTGAAACGATATGTATAGTGAAAAACGCTATACAAATAAATGTGAATGAAATTAAATATAGGCTACTGGGGGGCGGGATTTATGCCTCGTGTAGGGTGACCACCCGTCCCGCGTAGCGCGTGCGCGCACAGCGTTTGAAGCCCAATTCATGCGTCCCGCAAATTAAAGGGTTAGTTCACCCAAAAATGAAAATTAAGTCATTAATTACTCACCCCCATGCTGTTCCAACCCCGTAAGACCTTCGTTCATCTTCGGAACACAAATAAAGATATTTTTGATTGAATCTGAGAGCTGGATCAGTCCTACATAGACTGCCTAAGGGACTGGCTCTTGACGGCCCATAAAGTCATTAAAGAAAAGGTTTAAATATTCCATGTGCCTACAGCGGCTCAATTATAAGTTTATCAAGCGACGAGAATACTTTTTGTGCGAAAAAAACATAAATAACGACTTTATTCCACTATTCCATTACTTCCTTATGGGCGCATGCGCGAGAACTGAGACGAGGACGTTCTCATTCGTCTACTTCTTGTTACCGGCTGCTCACCGCTTAGGAGTTTTAGCGCCCCCTACCGTATAAAATGATTATCCATATATAAGGCGCTCCGGATTATAAGGAACACTGTCGTTTTTTGAGAAGATTAAAGGCTTTTAAGTGCACTTTATAGTGCGGAAAATACGCTAATTGAAAAGCGAATGTACAGCGCGCATCTTCTTCTGCTTGTAAACAGAAAGTTTTGCGCTTCCAGCTATATCAGCACATCATCTTATACGGTAGGGGGCGGTAAAACTCCTAAGCGGTGAGCAGCCGGTAACAAGAAGTAGACGAATGAGAACGTCCTCGTCTCAGTTCTCGCGCATGCGCCCATAAGGAAGTATTGGAATAGTCGAATAAAGTCGTTATTTATGTTTTTTCGCACAAAAAGTATTCTCGTCGCTTGATAAACTTATAATTGAGCCACTGTAGGCACATGGAATATTTAAACCTTTTCTTTAATGACTTTATGGGCCGTCAAGAGCCAGTCCCTTAGGCAGTCTATGTAGGACTGATCCAGCTCTCAGATTCAATCAAAAATATCTTTATTTGTGTTCCGAAGATGAACGAAGGTCTTACGGGGTTGGAACAGCATGGGGGTGAGTAATTAATGACTTAATTTTCATTTTTGGGTGAACTAACCCTTTAAGACCGTGTCACGCATAATCAATGCTTGCTCAAAAAAAAAAAAAAAAAGTCGGTCAGTCTATATCCTCGAGACCCAGGCAGCCAAACGTTGTGCCTGAACACGTTCACGTTCATGAACTCGTTCATATTTTGGGTGAACTGTATTATTTTATTACCTGTCCTGATGAACGTGTGAACTCGTTCATTCTGGTGTCTGTGAACGCATGCTCTCTCAGTTTAATGGGGTGCCAGATTTCTATAGAGCCTTCGAGGTGAAAACCCAGCTAAAACTCACCGTAAACAGGGCTTAATATGTAGCGAAAAACACCCAATCTGGCAACACAAGCCACCAGTGTCGCACCGCGGCCGCCGTCGTATGATAATTTAAACGGATTTTATAACGAGGTCGGTGAAGATGGGAAAAATCTTACATTTCTGTGCAAACTTTGAACTGAACTAGTTCATTTTAAAATGTGTGAACTGAACTTTGAACTAGTTCATGTAGAAAGTGAACTTCCCCAACACTGGTTGCCACTCCCACGTGACCTGCCGACTAGGTTGATGTCAACTTTTTCATTGTTGTCATGACAGCGCAGCTTCTCGTTCCGTGAACCTCTGGAGTTGTAAGTTTAGACTTTTTTTCGACTTTTTTTGGGTGTTGAGCAACTATAATTCCTGTTAATCCTATAATTTTATATTTTTATTTATTTAAAGCGAATTAATTGTAATGAAAAATAAATCAAATTAAATAGCTAAAGTAAATCGTAAGTGGAAGTGCATCTGTCAATTCATTGAATGTTCAAAATATTCATCTTTATTTAGAAAAAAAAAAATTCACATTGGTTGGCCTATTCATGGGCATATATCAGCAATTACACATGTTTAGGGAATAGGGCATTATTAATATATGTGCTAAGGTATGCGCTTTTTTTTTTTTGAACAATTATTCATGTACAAACAGTAAGGCAATAGTAACAATTCTAGATATGGGTAAACCACTATCAGTGAGTCTGCCCGTGGGGTGGGGGCACCGCCGCGCCAAACAGTGTCCCACATTGCCCATCAGAAACATACCCCTTGTCCCCCCTTGGGCTTATTAGCAGGTGGTCACCCTAGTCTCGTGCTCAGCACACATGAAGCGTTTGCAAAGCACAAGCAACAGTAGCTGAATGATTATGGATGTGTCGGAGCAAGGATATATTTTAATTGTTTATTAATGAACAAGTGTGCTGGCAGCAAATATGATTATGGCGATGCTGACTCGTCATTCCTGCAGTAGTGAACGCGCGCGCCTATATGGATTAGGTAATCAAACTAATTATTTCGTTTAAAAGTAGACATATTTTGACCGTCTATAGGCCTATTTCTCATCTCATATATGTTGAGTTTCGCTTCATTTGTGCCGCGCTCCAGTTCTTGCAGTCGAAGACGGATAAACTTTCTACTCTGAAGTGTCTGTGCGCTTATTAGATTTACCGTGTTACCGGCTTTGGCGGCAATTATCTTGTCGGAAATATGGCATCGCGTGGTTCTGGCATCGAGACGAGATTATCGACTTAGGTACCGAAATTTGGTACCGAAAAACAAGACATGTTTCGATACTCGGTAGTACCGAGGCAATTCGGTCTGTACCTAAAAGTACCGAACTCGGTACCCAGCCCTATCTACATATGGCTCGTCTAAAACGCCAGATGGTCCACTTGATCTGCAGCGAGGTTACGTTATCTACCAGTTTTTTTCTTTAAATTGCCAACGCACCGCGCTGTACTGGATAGGCTAATCCGCCGCCTGCTGCTTTCTAGTGGTCCTGAAGCCTTGATTGGCTTGTTCAGGTGTGTGAGATCAGGGAAAGTGGACTTCGAGGGCCAGACTTGAGAACCCCTATAGTCACATTTTTTTCGGCAAATATTCACGAGCAAAATCCAGTCATTTCAATAGGAATCACAGCGGATGGGAATTTCACAAGAGGGCGAATCAATTCCTCATTTAAATTTAAAGTCTGTATTTGTTTTTTGTTTTTATGTGCATACAAATATTCTCATCGCTTCATAACATTATGGTTGAACCACATGGACTATTTTAACGATGTCTTTACTACCTTTCTGGGCCTTGAAAGTTGTGATTACATTGCAGTCTATGGAGGGTCAGAAACCTCTCGGATTTCATCACCAATATCTTCATTTGTGTTACGAAGATGAACGAAGGTATGACGGGTTTGGAAAGACATCAGGGTGAGTAATTTAAAGATCCGGATCTCGGTTTGACACATTAAGTCTGTAGCGGCCCGAGGCGAAGTCGACCTTCAGTAGTGGGGTTTCTTTTAAAAACAGTTTTCGGTCAAATAAAAATAAATAAAAAGAGACATATAGGTGTGAAAACATTGCCAAATGTGGTGGGAAAGTTCGAGAATTTCCCAGGACGAGTGTAGCATCATCCCTCACCTGTCCCATCCCTCCTCTCCTCCTAAAACGTAGATCTTGCCGTCCACCACGGCCACGCCGGGCCGGTAGCGCCGCTCCTTCATGGGCGCGCACATGGTCCACTGGTTGGTCTTGGGGTCGTAGCACTCGACCTTATCCGTGTTCTCGGTGGACGCGTGCCAGCCGCCTGCAGGGGAACATCAGTCAGACACACTGCAAACAATGCTCTAACTCACTATCTTTATCTGCTTCCCAGTCCAAATACTTAAAAGATTATTATTTAAAGATTTACTAGAGGATATTATGTCTTGTTTTACAGGGGAATTAATCAAAATGAAGTGAGTTTGTGCTTAAAACGGATAAATTATCTGCCAATGGGGTAAAAAAGAAGAAAAAAAAACTAGGGCCGTCAAACGATTAATCGCGATTAATCGCATCCGAAATAAAAGTTTGTTTTTACAATAAATCTATATACAGTATATACATTAAAATATTTCTTAAATATATACAAGCATGTGTGTGTATTAATATATATAAAATAATTATACACAATGCACCCACATATATTATGTAAACACAAACTTTTATGTTGGATGCGATTAATCGCGATTAATCGCTTAAGCCCTAAAAAAAAAGTAATTCAAACAGAAACGAGATTATTTCTCTCACCCCATTGGCTGATAATTTTGCTTGTTTTACGCAAAAAAACTCACTTCATTTTGATTTATATCCCCAGAAAACAAGACTTTAGTCCTACTTTAGTGAATGCATCTTGATTTCAGAAATGTTTGCCGTCTGGACTGACAGAAAGTGCACAGGACGAGACTTGTGACTCGGCTCAAGCTCTCCATATTCACCGATGACGTAGATCTTGCCCTTCAGGATACAGGCGGCGGATCCCGAGCGGGCGATCTGCATGGGCGCCACCTCCGCCCACACGCAGCTCTTAGGGTTATACACCTGCGCCAAGTCTGTGCCGTCGCCATCTTCTAAAACAGCTCCTCCTGTGTGATTTTAAGGGAAACGCTATCAGTAGGGGCGCAACCATAGAAGAGAAACATCTAGGATGACGTGGGGGAGTGAATTTTAATTCAGAATTGAACTACTCCTTCAAAAACACACTTCTGAAATGGTTTGATCGCCTTGTAGACATTTATTTTCAGTCGTGTTTTACTCAAATGTTCGCTGTACGACAGTGCCTGGAGCTTGTGTCGGAGGAAACCTGCTACCTGTCACATAGAGCAACCCATCCAGCGCCACCACAGCCGGACTGGTGACCGCCATCTTCACCGACTCCATGAACTGCCATGTGTTTGTGTGAGGGTTATAGCACTCGACCGAGTCCAGGCGAGAACGGCCCTCCCAGCCGCCCACAGCAAACACATACCCGTCCAGCATCACCAGCCCTGGAGAACAACACCTCAGTTAGCAAACAAGAGGGTCTATATATATATATGTGTGTGTGTGTGTGTGTTCCATTGCAAGTTGGATGTGGGAAATTTCTACTGGTCATCAGATCATGAAAGCATTTAATTGCCTGATATTTTTGAAAATGGGAAGAAAAAGAAGAAGGGCAACGCTACCATGATCTTTGCAGGTGTACAATCAAAAACACAGATGGTCTGGAAGGTGTGTGTTTATCCATACAGACGACTGTGGTCGCTGGAAGTATGAACCGCTTTTAACCCTCTCAAAATGGTGCTCTATGGTCATTTTTGGACTGAAAAATTTCAGTTTTTCTTTTTTTTTTTACTTTACTTTATTGGAATGGTACGAAACTTTGTAAAGGTTTTGGCACTTGCTATGTGAACACACAAAACAAATTATGAGTATGATTCAAAAAGGTTAAATAGTACTGGAAAAGAAAAGTCACTTGTGCGCCTCACGGTCAAAAATGTCCGCATTGGAAATGAATGGGAGACGAATGTTACCTAGTGGAAACTTTTGGTACTGCAGCCAAACAACTCGTTTTTTGAGATATCACGCTCAAATTTGAAACAACTTGTTTAGAGTAAGTAAAAAGTTTTTTTTTTGTTTTGTGGAAAATGTAAATTTCATATAAATATTTAAAATAGTATTTTTGTACATTTTCCATAACAATAAACATAAAATTCTGTAACTTTTGTTCACTTCAGCAATAATTTCCCAAGAATGGTCTTTGAATGAGTCTGTGCTCTAAAGCATTCAATATTTATGACAGTTTAAGTTTGATATTTAAGGTCTATGCTCAAAGTGTGAATAAATGGATTAGAAATACAGTGCAATTATAATTTTGTAGCATAAAATCCCCTAAAAACACAAAATATTCAATAAAAAAACATCATCAAACTAAAATATAGTAGAATCCTCTCATTGAAAAACATGTTTTGCACCAGATTAAACATGTGACCCTTTGCCTCGTGTCGTTCATGATTTCTGGAGCTGAAGGGAACGCAGCACGAGCTGCTCTGTTGCAGAAGTCTGTGCAGATGTGGTGTGTGTGTTACCCAGTTCTGATCGAGCCACGTTCATGGGCGCCATCTCTAACCAGGAGTCGAAACACGGGTCATAGCGCCACATCTCTCGACTGGCCGAACCGTCTGGAAACTCACCGCCAGCCAGGTACAGCATGGAGCCTGAACACACACACACACACTAATTAACTGGCACCTCAGTTCTTCAACAACTCATTTTCACTACCAACAAAAAGTTGTGTTTTTGGTTAGTATGTTTTTTTTAAAGAAATTTTAAATTCAGCAATGATGCATTAAATTAATCAAACGCGAGTCTTAATGCTTTTATAATACAACAAAAGATTATTATTCTAAATAAATTGTAGTTTTTTCTTTTTTCTAGTTTTGCATCACACAGAAATATGAAGGAAGAGGAGCTTCATGACTATAGGAGATTAGAGATTAGGTTTTGTTTTGAAAGTTGTACTTTTATTCCACAAAACTGATTAAAAGTGACAGTAAAAATTCATTTTTGTACAACATATATATATATATATATATTTTAAATATGGTTCTTTTGAACTTCCTATTTATCAAATAAATAAATTCTATTCATCTTTAAATAAATGTATTTTATGTATATATATATATATATATATATATATATATATATATATATATATATATATATATATTGAAGAGTTCAGATGCAAAAGCCTCTAAATGCCATTTGAAATTTTCTTCTTTAATGATCATTTTTATCAAGCTTGTATATTTAAGTTCAGTAATTTCACTTAAATGGCAAAGAAGATTACCTATTAATTGTCATTTAAGTGAAATTACTGAACTTAAATACACAAGTTTGATAAAAATTGTCATTTTAGAAGAAAATTTCAAATGGCATTTAGAGGCTTTTGCATCTGAACTCTTCATATATGTATATATATTGAGCAGCACTGTTTTTAACACTAAACTTAAAACTAAACTAAATTAAACACTAAAGCACAGTAATTGGTGAAGATCTTGTGTTGTTAATGCAAGAGTCCAGCACTCTGTAAAGTCTCCTCCAGCACATCCCCAAAACTTTCGATGAGTTTAAGATCTGGACTCGGAGTCGTCAGTTCATGTGTGAAAATGATTCTTCACGCTCCTCACAACCATTCTTTCACTCCATCTAATAGAGTTAGAAGAACTGTTGCCAAACATATAACATGCTAGAAACATAATAATAACTGCAATGATGACTCGTAAGCATTTGCCTATTTATATCAAATCCATTTTTTGTTTTTGGACTGGCTGTGTATAATCCCACTGCATTACAATCGATATACGTAAATGATGCTTTCGTAGAGCATTTGTACAGAAAATACAGACGGGCGAGCGTAACATAACAAGCAAAGCGCGTGTTTATGAAGCAATAAAGTCCTTGGAATTCGCTTCAACCTCTCTGAAACTTTATGAAAGATTATTTTACTGATGGTTTGAGTTTTGTGTGAGGGATTGGAAGTAAGCAGAATACGTGTGTTTCTATAGCACAAACATCGTCATCACGCATGTCAAAAGCTAAGCTCAGAGTCGCCCCCGAATGGTTGCAGAGAGGATCGCGATGCCGGATCTTTCTCCTCTGCTACTCACCGGAGACGACGAGGCCGTGTTTGCTGACGGCGAAGGGCAGGCACGCCAGACTCTTCCACTGGCTGGTGAGCGGGTCGAAACTCTCCACGCTGCGCAGGACAACCTTATCGTCCTCTCCTCCTACTGTCACAATCACCTCAGCTGTGCCTAAACACACACACACACACACACACACCAGCCACTGCATAGTACGGTCATCTCCAGATCAAAGCTTGAGTGTCAATGACTTTACTACCATTGCAAAATGAAATGTGGAAAGCGGTAAAATTCTAAAGAGCATTTGTTTGGACAGAAGATGCGATGAGAACCTGAAGTCCGCGTGATGTCATAAAAATCTGTTTTAGCGGAGGTGAGAGGCTAAGTTTTGAATGCTTATATCTCCTAAATGCAAATTTTGTTTTGAAACACACACCAGCTTATTCATAACCTTAGGGCTAACATATTCATACTTAAAGCTAAAAAACTTAAATTTTGATTTCAGGGGGCCTTTAATGACCAGTTTCTCCTCTATTTGTGTGCCAAATTTCATAAAACCGCTTTCCTGCAAGTTGGAGGAAGAATTTGGTGCTTGTCCCCTAAACTCCTGAATCATAAAGGAATTGTCAGGGATGTAGCTGTAGAAACCAGTGTAATGGGTAGCGTGTGTAAGTTCTGCGCACAGAAGGTGTGGTCGCAGGACAGGTCTAGATGCTCATAGGCAGTGTGGGATCACCTGTGGCGCGTCGGGGCCGAGCCCGGGGCCCGTACAGCTCTCCTCTGCGGTCCTGCAGCAGCAGATAGTCCTTGGCTTCAGAGATCAGCTTCTGGCACTTCAGAGACTCCTTCACCACATCCAGCGTCTCCACCACGTCATGGATGTAGTACGGACTGATGAGCGGCAGACGGATGTGCTCGAGAACCTGCGAAACACACTCACAGTCACACGGGTTCAGGGATGAACCTGCGAAACACACTTACAGTTTTCAATAAAAACTTATTTTGTGTGTAAAAAAAAAAATTGGAGGGTTTTGGAACGACATCAGGAAGAGTAAATGATGAGAGAATTTTCATTTTTGGGCAAACAATTATTTTATGACCACACATTATGATCATTATGATAATTGTGATGTTCCTGTGACATTCCTGTAGATTCAGACTGGCTTACATTCCCATGAGATCCGCAATGAGCTTTTCTCAAGAGCGGCAACTAAGGCCTTTAAAAACTGCATAGCAACCATATGCAAACACAGCTATCCGATCCTATCCAATCAGGGCTATTTTAGCGTTTCTCCCACAGTCCTGTGAAGAGACAGTTCTCTTCATAACCGCCTGTAAAGAGCATGTGACCTTTCACAGGCTTAGTTCATCAAACACACAAAGGCGGCTAATCCCAAACATCTGCAGAGATCATGATACACAAACCCCCGGCTCCCCTGGAAACATGTCTCAAAAACACTGTCCAACCAGTTTATTTCCTATATGAACAACTTATCCTACATATAAAAATAAAGGGTCACAGCTATACCATAGAAGAACCATTTTTTGGTTTGCTAAAGAACCTTTCAGTGACTTAAGTTCTTAAAGCTACAATACGTAAGATATTTGTAATATATCCCAAAATCAATTGACAGTGTGATATATTTCCTGCAGTTGTGCACTTACGATATCTCAAAAGTTCCCAAAGATTTTTAATTTCAGAGTAACTCCTGTCACTGACGTAATATCCGCGTTATCCCTGGTTTCCGCTAGTAGTACTGCCATAGTAACCATGGCGACGGACGTGGACAACTGCGTAGAGCATAACGTCTAGCAACACGCTGTTGTTGTTTCGTTCAAACATTGTGGACCATGGCAAGATGATCATGGAGATAAACTTCTGGTCATGTGTTTCCTGCGTGCGTGAATTACTTTTTATTTCTTACCAAATTCTTAATTTCTCAATTATTTTGACCAAATCAATTTAAAAATCAAAAAAAGGTTGTGTAAGAAATAAATAATTTAATTAGTGTTATTATAATATACAGTATATGGCCACAGACAGGTTGACACAAAATTCAAGTAGCTCACTACAATAGTAAAGTACAAAATAGTTCAAACAAACATAAAAAAATCGCCTAAAATTACAAAATAATTTACTAAAGCAATCCTAAATGAATATGACTTTTTTCTTTCAGCCAAACACAATCACGAGTTATATTAAAAAATATCCTGGCTCTTCCAAGCTTTATAATGGGAGTGAATGGTAACCGTTAGTGATGGGGACCGCCTATGCCGAGTCCGAGTCGAGACCGAGTCTTTGAAGGGTCGAGTCCGAGTCGAGACCAAGTCCGTTGGTTTTCAAATACAGTCGAGTCCGAGTCAAGACCGAGTCTTTGAAGGGTCGAATCCGAGTCAAGACTGAGTCTTTGAAGGGTCGAGTCCGAGTCGAGACCAAGTCCGTTGGTTTTCAAATACAGTCGAGTCCGAGTCAAGACCCAGTCTTTGAAGGGTCGAGTTTGAGTCGAGACCAAGTCTTTGAAGGGTCGAGACCGAGTCCGTTGGTTTTCAAATACAGTCGAGTCCGAGTCAAGACCGAGTCTTTGAAGGGTCGAGTTTGAGTCGAGACCGAGTCTTTGAAGGGTCGAGTCCGAGTCGAGACCAAGTCCGTTGGTTTTCAAATACAGTCGAGTCCGAGTCAAAACCGAGTCTTTGAAGGGTCGAGTCCGAGTCGAGACCGAGTCCGTTGGTTTTCAAATACAGTCGAGTCCGAGTCAAGACCGAGTCTTTGAAGGGTCGAGTCCGAGTCCGATGGTTTTAAAATAAAGCCGAGTCCGAGTCGAGACCGAGTCTTTTAAGGGTCGAGTCCGAGTCGAGACCAAGTCCGTTGGTTTTCAAATACAGTCGAGTCCGAGTCAAAACCGAGTCTTTGATGGGTCAAGTCCGAGTTGGGACCGAGTCTTTGAAGGGTCGAGTCCGAGTCGAGACTGAGTCCGTTGGTTTTCAAATACAGTCGAGTCCGAGTCAAAACCGAGTCTTTGAAGGGTCGGGTCCGAGTTGAGACCGAATCTTTGAAGGGTCGAGTCCGAGTCGAGACTGAGTCCGTTGGTTTTCAAATACAGTCGAGTCCGAGTCAAGACCGAGTCTTTGAAGGGTCGAGTCCAAGTCGAGACCGAGTCCGTTGGTTTTCAAATACAGTCGAGTCCGAGTCAAGACAGAGTCTTTGAAGGGTCGAGTCCGAGTCGAGACCGAGTCCGTTGGTTTTCAAATACAGTCGAGTCCGAGTCAAAACCGAGTCTTTGAAGGGTCGAGTCCGAGTCGAGACCGAGTCTGTTGGTTTTCAAATACAGTCAAGTCCGAGTCAAGACCGAGTCTTTGAAGGGTCGAATCCGAGTCAAGACTGAGTCTTTGAAGGGTCGAGTCCGAGTCGAGACCGAGTCCGTTGGTTTTCAAATACAGTCGAGTCCGAGTCAAGACCGAGTCTTTGAAGGGTCGAATCCGAGTCAAGACTGAGTCTTTGAAGGGTCGAGTCCGAGTCGAGACCAAGTCCGTTGGTTTTCAAATACAGTCGAGTCCGAGTCAAGACCGAGTCTTTGAAGGGTCGAGTTTGAGTCGAGACCAAGTCTTTGAAGGGTCGAGACCGAGTCTGT
The DNA here is from genome assembly GCF_016745375.1 of Pimephales promelas. Next base: position 15,446,602 of record NW_024121654.1, read on the forward strand.
TGGTTTTCAAATACTGTCGAGTCCGAGTCAAGACCGAGTCTTTGAAGGGTCGAGTCCGAGTCGAGACCAAGTCTGTTTGTTTTCAAATACAGTCGAGTCCGAGTCAAGACAGAGTCTTTGAAGGGTCGAGTCAGAGTCCGATGGTTTTCAAATACAGCCGAGTCCGAATCGAGACCGAGTCCGTTGGTTTTCAAATACAGTCGAGTCCGAGTCAAGACCGAGTCTTTGAAGGGTCGAATCCGAGTCAAGACTGAGTCTTTGAAGGGTCGAGTCCGAGTCGAGACCGAGTCCGTTGGTTTTCAAATACAGTCGAGTCCGAGTCAAAACCGAGTCTTTGAAGGGTCGAGTCCGAGTCGAGACCGAGTCCGTTGGTTTTCAAATACAGTCGAGTCCGAGTCAAGACCGAGTCTTTGAAGGGTCGAGTCCGAGTCCGATGGTTTTAAAATAAAGCCGAGTCCGAGTCGAGACCGAGTCTTTTAAGGGTCGAGTCCGAGTCGAGACCAAGTCCGTTGGTTTTCAAATACAGTCGAGTCCGAGTCAAAACCGAGTCTTTGATGGGTCAAGTCCGAGTTGGGACCGAGTCTTTGAAGGGTCGAGTCCGAGTCGAGACTGAGTCCGTTGGTTTTCAAATACAGTCGAGTCCGAGTCAAAACCGAGTCTTTGAAGGGTCGGGTCCGAGTTGAGACCGAATCTTTGAAGGGTCGAGTCCGAGTCGAGACTGAGTCCGTTGGTTTTCAAATACAGTCGAGTCCGAGTCAAGAGCGAGTCTTTGAAGGGTCGAGTCCAAGTCGAGACCGAGTCCGTTGGTTTTCAAATACAGTCGAGTCCGAGTCAAGACAGAGTCTTTGAAGGGTCGAGTCCGAGTCGAGACCGAGTCCGTTGGTTTTCAAATACAGTCGAGTCCGAGTCAAAACCGAGTCTTTGAAGGGTCGAGTCCGAGTCGAGACCGAGTCTGTTGGTTTTCAAATACAGTCAAGTCCGAGTCAAGACCGAGTCTTTGAAGGGTCGAATCCGAGTCAAGACTGAGTCTTTGAAGGGTCGAGTCCGAGTCGAGACCGAGTCCGTTGGTTTTCAAATACAGTCGAGTCCGAGTCAAGACCGAGTCTTTGAAGGGTCGAATCCGAGTCAAGACTGAGTCTTTGAAGGGTCGAGTCCGAGTCGAGACCAAGTCCGTTGGTTTTCAAATACAGTCGAGTCCGAGTCAAGACCGAGTCTTTGAAGGGTCGAGTTTGAGTCGAGACCAAGTCTTTGAAGGGTCGAGACCGAGTCTGTTGGTTTTCAAATACTGTCGAGTCCGAGTCAAGACCGAGTCTTTGAAGGGTCGAGTCCGAGTCGAGACCAAGTCTGTTTGTTTTCAAATACAGTCGAGTCCGAGTCAAGACAGAGTCTTTGAAGGGTCGAGTCAGAGTCCGATGGTTTTCAAATACAGCCGAGTCCGAATCGAGACCGAGTCCGTTGGTTTTCAAATACAGTCGAGTCCGAGTCAAGACCGAGTCTTTGAAGGGTCGAGTCCAAGTTGAGACAGAGTCTGTTGGTTTTCAAATACAGTCGAGTCTGAGTCAAGACCGAGTCTTTGAAGGGTCGAATCCGAGTTGAGACCGAGTCTGTTTGTTTTCAAATAAAGTTTAGTCCAATTCAAGACCGAGTCTTTGAAGGGTCGAGTCCGAGTTGAGACCGAGTTCGTTGGTTTTCAAATACAGTCGAGTCCGAGTCGAGACCGAGTCTTTGAAGGGTCGAATCCGAGTTGAGACCGAGTCTGTTTGTTTTCAAATAAAGTTTAGTCCGATTCAAGACCGAGTCTTTGAAGGGTCGAGTCCGAGTTGAGACCGAGTCTGTTGGTTTTCAAATACAGTCGAGTCCGAGTAAAGACAGTCTTTGAAGGGTCGAGTCTGAGTTGAGACCGAGTCTGTTGGTTTATCTATCATATTGCAGCTTTAATAGAACCTCCATTATAAAAAAAATCTTTTGTGCAAAGGAACGGTTCCACTAATGTTCAAATGGAACCATCGATGCCGATAAAGAACACTATATACAAGAGTGTAACCAGCTGCAATAATAACATGCTTATGACATTTCCCCATTCCATTTACATTGGAAGTCCATTTTCCCAAAACTTTCCCAGTTTGAGAAGTTATAAACACATCGCAAAAAGTAATCCATATGAATCATGCGGGTTTAATCCGAGTCTTCTTGAGAGAAACTTTAAAATGAACAGATTATATCTAGGCTAATATTCACATGTAGCCTAAACATTGATCAATGCAGATGAGCACATCAAACATGCTAAACAGAAGCTCAAACGTATTTGATGCACGATAAATATGGATTACTTTCATGATGTTTTTATGAACTTTATGGTGGTTTCACATTTCAGGTTTCATTAAAAATATCTTCATTTGTGTTTCATGATGTGGGTGAGTGAATGATGACAGAACTTTTGAGTGAACTATCATCAAATGTTTTGAAATCATCAGATTGCCTGTGATTTTGCTGCATTGCATATTTGTAAATTGCATATTTCCATATTTTTAATTTATTATTATATATTTGTTAATTGAGCATCCTCAAAGAGTCTATAGCAACTGCCCCGTGAGTGTGATGGCATTACTAAAAGCCCACGGAGAGCTATCGCTGGTCGGAGGATATTAATATGAGTTATGACTGACCTTCTCGAAGCTTTGTCTGCGCGAGGAGCTTTTCTCCAGCCAAACGATGGCCGCCTCGAACACAGTCTCCTCTTTCGGCACGTTCAGATCATCACTGGAAATGATCTCGGTCAATTTATCGGCACAAAGAGAAAGGAACTCCTCCTGTAGGGTGAGAAAAGAGAGATTATATTGATATATATATATCCATAGTATAATGTATAATGCATATCTAAAAATATCTATGACATTTATGATTTAAAATGAAATGTCAATGTTGAAAATCATGTCACATCTTTCTAATACTGTAAACTTCAGTAATCATCACTGTTTTCTACACATTCTAGGTTATATTTTAACTTACAATAAGATTACACATACACAGATAGTGCAAATACTTATATTACAGGATACTGTGAAAATGTATAATTACAGGTTTGCTGATGTTTGTTGCATCAAAGATTTATTTTTACACATTGTTTTTTGCAGCGTTTTTGGACCAAACACAACTTTTGGAAATCTGTTGAGCGTATGAATACAACGGCCAATCAGAAGCGTTTGGATGAATAATTAAAAGGTTCTTGGTTTGTTTTTGACTAAAAGAAAATGCCGTTTCTCCACACTCTTAGTTATTTGACACTAATAATTATTATTACAATATCAAGGGCAATAACCAACTATTTGTCATAATATTGTAACCCTTCCCCTGTAATGAGGTCCTTTTTTCATTCTATGTATTGAATTTTTTTAATTACATGAATATCATAACAATAATATAAAATAAAAATATAAGAATAATAATGATTATTCTTTTATGGTTATTTCTATAGAAAAAAAAAAAATATATATATATATATATATATATATATATACATATGATGCACTTTTATGATGGATAGATACACTTTTATTATGGATAGATGCACTTTTATCATAGATAGATGCACTTTTATGATGATAGATGCACTTTTATCATGGATAGATGCACTTATGATGGATAGATGCACTTTTATGAGGGATAGATGCACTTTTATCATGGACAGATGCACTTTTATCATGGATAGATACACTTTTATCATGGACAGATGCACTTTTATGATGATAGATGCACTTTTATCATGGATAAATGCACTTTTATCATGGATAGATACACTTATGATGGATAGATGCACTTTTATGAGGGATAGAGGCACTTTTATGAGGGATAGAGGCACTTTTATGATGATAGATGCACTTTTATCATGGATAGATACACTTATGATGGATAGATGCACTTTTATGAGGGATAGATGCACTTTTATGATGGATAGATGCACTTTTATCATGGACAGATGCACTTTTATGATGATAGATGCACTTTTATCATGGATAAATGCACTTTTATCATGGATAGATACACTTATGATGGATAGATGCACTTTTATCATGGACAGATGCACTTTTATCATGGATAGATGCACTTTTATGAGGGATAGATGCACTTTTATGATAGATAGATGCACTTTTATGAGGGATAGATGCAGTTTTATGATAGATAGATGCACTTTTATGATGGATAGATGCACTTTTATCATGGAAAGTTGCACTTTTTTGATGGTTAGATGCACTTTTATGATGATAGATAAACTTATGATGGATAGATGCACTTTTATCATGATAGATGCACTTTTATCATGGATAGATGCACTTTTATGATGGATAGATGCACTTTTATCATGATAGATGCACTTTTTTGATGGTTAGATGAACTTTTATGATGGATAGATAAACTTATGATGGATAGATGCACTTTTATCATGATAGATGCACTTTTATAATGAATAGATGCTCTTTTATCATGAATAGATGCACTTTTTTGATGGTTAGATGCACTTTGAGCGACTTCAAAACAGAAACAGCCATTCACTGCCATTATAAAGCTTGGAAGAGCCAGGGGGACATTTTTTAATAGAACATACTGATTGTATGACATCTGAAAGAAGGACGTCATATACAAATATGATGACTTCAAGGTGAGTAAATCATGGGCTAATTTTCATTTTTGGGTGAACTATCCCTAGGTGTGCGTGGCGTCAGGATCAGAAGTGTGAGTGTGTGAAGCGTGACCTGTTGGCAGACGCTGCTGAAGTGCTGCTGGATGTACTCCATGCTGCGCCGCTCCAGCTCCCGGCACGAGTGCGCCTCGGCGAAGCAGTGGATGCCCACGCAGTTGATCTCGTCCATCTGGCGCTCCATGAAGCGGCAGCAGGCCTCGCGCACCGCCAGCACGTCCAGCAGGTTAGCGGCCGCCAGCAGCGCCTGCACGTTAGCCTTGGAGATCACCACCTCTGCCGTGTAGGCGTAGTTCACCAGCATCCCGATCATCTGCGGCTCCACCCCGTTGATGGCCACTCGCTCCTGACGCGACTCCATCAGGTCGGTGGAGAACATGGCCTGTGTCGACAACACAACACAGCTTTAGGCTTTAAACATCTTTCCAATACTGAAAACTTCACTGTTTTCAAGGGGTGGGGGAAAAATCGGTTCTGTTCAGAATCGCGATATTTTGCACACGCAATTATATCGATACAGTAGCGCAATATTTAAAGTATTGCAATATTTAATTATAAATTATCTGTTTTACTTTCAGGTTTTCTCCATTGGTTTTCTTGGAGGTTAATTATATTTGTGTATTATTACATCCACAAGGTGGCGCTAGTTGCTATGTTTTGTTGTCGTCCATTCAGCAGCAAAAATGTCTTCACCATCAAACCGGTTTGATGCGAATTTGTGTCTGCCGCCCGGAAGGGTCCGGTGGACACAAATACCCGAGTACTCGTACTCGGCCGACATAAAAAATGGCCGCCAACGAATTTCGATTCTACGTGTCTACCGCATCTAGTTTGACGCTTGACCACTTTGTGGTAATTTGCGCGTCAAGAGTGAAACTGACGCACATAAAACAAAAGTTTGAAGCAAAATTTATGCACAGTTTCACTCTTGACGCGCAAATTAACACAAAGTGGTGTCAAACTAGACGCGAATTTGACACACTATTCGCGTTCGGTGTGAACGCAGCATAAGTGAGTTGAGCAGTCTCATTTTTTTGCAATGACTTTGAATAATATGAGGGACATGAATCGCAATATATTGCAGAATCGAATCGCAATACTTGCTTTATCGCAATATGTTATTAATCGCAATAATATTTAATCGTGGCCCAAATATCGCAATACCCTCGAATCGTCACATTTTTAAGAAATTTTACGTTTAAGCAAGCAGAACTTGAAATGCTCTTGACTTGTAATATTTGAATAAGCAAATTCGTACACATCGAACATGGCCTGTGTCGACGACACCACACAGCTTTAAAGGGGCGGTAACTTTTCCCCTCTACTAAAGCATAAAAATAACATAATATATTTGCAGATGTTTAGTAAACATGCTGGGTTCACACACTCGACGTATGGTTCATGTTAAGCTCTAAAGTAATTGCTCGCTCCTCTCTGGATTGGATTTTGTTAAATAGAAATTTGCTTCAGCAAGTGTACATCGATTGCACAGTCGAACTCAGAGGGGATTATAACGTAGTGAACGAATGTCATTCACTCAGAATTCGGACACCACTACAAAGTGGCCGACACCCGATATAGTGCACTATATAGTGGATAGGGAACGGTTTCGGGCACAGAGTGATTCGATCATTTTGTGTTGACCGTGCAACGTCCTATAGCATCAATTTTGATTAATTCCCCTGTAAAACAGGACATAATATCTTATGTCTTTTCACTCATCTAGTAAATACATCTTGATTTAAGAATTTTTAGATATTTTGACTGGAAACAAGACAAAAATACTACGTAAGAAAAGCATTTTTTGCAGTGCCCTCAGCTTGTCTCTGTCATTACCTGGAAATATGAGCTGAAGGAGGCGAGGACGATGCGGTGACAGGGGAACTCCTGTCCTCCACAGCACAGAGTCACGTCACAGAAGGCCTTATTGAGCCTCAAGCTGTTCAAGCCCTCCAGGACCTTGTTGGGATGCCGAGCCTCCACAAACACGTAGTCTTCGCTGTCCAGAGAGGCCAGCGGGAAGCCCGAGTCCTCGGCACACGGAGACGCAGGGAGACTGGCGCTCGACGGCAGGTTCACTGCCATTATCTCCATCGCAACGGTCCGTCAGGCTGAGAGAACAACAGAGAGAGAACAACGTGATTACAGCAATTGTGTAATGACTATGCATGTCGTTTAATGACTTCATATCAATTGAAAGGCTGCATTGAATATTTGTTCTTAGTTTCGGCATAGGAACTGTCAAAAATCTATTGAAATATTGGGACAAATTATCTAAAAAAAAGGACAAAAGCATACATTTTAAACTGAAATCTTGTTCATTCATTCATTCATTCATTTTGTCAATGCAACCAATTTTATAAAAAATAGTAGGACTGTGCAATGATTAATCTCATCCAAAATAAAAGTTTGTGTTTACGTAATATGTGTGTATGTGTGCTGTGTATAATTGTTTTCTATATATAAATAAACACACATGCTTGTATATATTTAAGAAATATTTTCATGTACTGTATATAGATTTATATATAATTTATATTATATATTTTACACATAAATTATATATTTTTTTCTTAAATATACATGCATGTGTGTGTATTTATGTATACAAAATAATTATACACAGTGCACCCACATATATTATGTAAACACAGACTTTTATTTTGTATGTGATTAATCACGACGATTAATCATTTGACAGCCCTAATATTTATACATAATTCATATTATATATAAATATTAGGGGTCTAACAATATATCATGTCACAATATATCGCAATACAACATTGCAACAATATGTATCAAGGATATTTCATCCAAAATAAAAATTACTGTGTGAGAAACAATTCAAGTTTTAGTGTCAGTGATACATTAAACTATATAATGTTACAAATAATGTATAATAATGCAATGGGGGATATTTGTGGATCCTGATAATGCCAAAAAATTTTATTTTAAATATATCTACTCAGTGAAAGAGTGCAAGCATTTTAGTCTAAAATAATTCAGTGTTTTCAGCTACAGAATCATTAATATTATTATCCTGGTGTCTCTATTGTCCTGTGCTTTGGGTTTCTAACTTTCTAGCAACAAGTTCAAGCCTATTCATTTACACACACGGTGTAAAACCACATGTAGCATTTTGATCTTTTATCATATTTCTTAAAGTATCGGAATAATATAACATTGTAGGTTCAGTCTCGTGATATGTATTGAATCGTGACATGAGGGTATCGTTATGCCCCTAATAAATATAAATATCTTATATACAAATAAAAAATGTTTCTTAAATACATACATGCATGTATGTGTGTGTGTGGGCATGTGTGTGTATTTGAATATACAAATGAATTATACAGTACACACACATTATATTATGTAAGTGTACACAAACTTTTATTTTTCATGCGATTAATGTTGCCCAGCCCTAAAAAATAGATATTAATATACCAATATATAAATGTAAAATGTATTATAAAAATATATTTCAATATGCAAATCTAGGTATAAATATATTGTATAATAATGCCAGCAGATTAATGTTTTGACGTGCAAAAACAACCTGTCAAATTACATCAAATGTCGCTTCAGTTCAGCTCATGGACCAGCCGCTTGTTTATTACTCCTGAATTAATACAAAGGAATACAATAATTCATGGTGGTGGTGTATTAATTTAAAGATCATTAGAGGTTCAACAGGCAGAAATGTTGAAGTACACACTGATAAAGTGATGTAAGGGGAGTTGACTGGTTAATGCAGTTGGTAAATAAATGCCTCCGATAATTCACACGAATGATGAGTGACAATAAAGGCGAAGTCACTGGAAGCGATAAAGACACACACGTGAAAACAGCAGCAACATGATCTTACCGAAACACATGTCTGAGTTGAAATCAGCTCAAATTGTCCATTTCGTCTTCACCTGAGTGTTTATGAAGAGTCGTGACGCCATGTCTTCTTCTGTGAGGACAGCCCGAGTGCAAACACGAGGCATCAGCGCCTCCTCTCGATCTGGAGGAGTGGAGCAGCAAGTGGAGCATAATAACCATATAACCAGCGTTTTTACAGTCTACAGGTCGTTCTCAAAAATGCATATTGTGATAAAGTTCATTATTTTCTATAATGTAATGATAAAAATTAAACTTATATTTTTTTCATAGTTCCAGGTAAACTCATACATTTTAGATTCATTGCACACCAACTGAAATATTTCAGGTGTTTTATTGTTTTAATACTGTTGCTTTTGGCATACAGCTCATGAAAACCCAAAAATTCCAATCTCAAAAAATTAGCATATCATGAAAAGATTCTCTAAATGAGCTTTTAACCTAATCATCTGAATCAACTAATTAACTCTAAACACCTGCAAAAGATTCCTGAAGGGGGTTGCACACCGGACGAGAAGCGTGCGTCTAGGACAACTCCAGGTATCGCACACCGGACGCGCAACTTTCTCATCAGTGTATGGCCAGCAATATTATAATGTTTAATGGCATGAAGATAATGTCTGTTCTATGTTATGATTGTACTGTACAATTAAATACAATCATTGCTGAGTTTGCATTCTGAAAACTTTACCTCAGATCATCCGTTCACTGAATGAATTGAGAATCTCACCTGAAAAATCTAATAACATCAGCAATTGTCATTCAAGCAGCTGATTTCTGTAAAAGAATGCAAAACTATGCATATTGCAGCATAGGGCAAAGTCAGGATCCATCAGCAATGATTTTAGACAAAAATAATTTAAATTTTATATAAAACTATGTAAATGGCGCTCTGTGGCGCAGCAGGATTTTCAACACGGCCCTGAGCCGTTGCTGGGCGCCGCAGACAGATGCCGAATGGCGCCGCCGGTATGTGTACACTCATAGAGAATAATGTGTTCGAATTTTAAAGACGTGGCGCTGCGCTTCTCGTCCGGTGTGCGACCCCCCTGACCCCTCGAATCCACTGGATCCGTCTACGGCGCGGAACGTCAGCGGCACGTTTTTGATGCGTCCCTAGCTCAGCGTCAATGTCCACTGGAAGCGTCTCAGACGCGTTTCAGCACCGGAGCGTTGGTGACTTCTTCATTTTTGTACCAACTATCTTCAAAGTATGCGCTCAGTTCACCACCCACTCTGATTGGCTGCCCAAGCCTAACAGCGAATGCAACGAGTAATATCCAATCAGAGGCATTGTTGTCCAAACTGTAGGGATGCGGAGTCTCCACAGGGTGTTTTATTTTGAAAATCGACCGAATCCTGTCTGCCGTTCTGTGTCTGACTTCCTGCCCGGTGTACTTACTGGTTATGCGCATGTGCAGACTGTGACGCGGCAAGCGGCGAAAATAGACCTGCTACCTATTCTCTGCGGAGAGACGCTTCTGAGATGCTTCTGAGACGCGTCGCGTCCACAGCTGGTGGACTTAAGAGCATTGACTATAATGGCCGCGATTAGCTCCGCTGACGTTCCGCGCCGTAGACGGATCCAGTGGATTCGAGGAGTCAGGCTTTTGAAAACTCCCAGCCTGTTTCATTATTCAAAACCGCAATCATGGGTAAGACTGCCCGACTTGACTGCTGTCCAGAAGACTGGTGTCCATCATTGACACCCTCAAGCAAGAGGGTAAGACACAGAAAGACATTTCTCAACAAATAGGCTGTTCCCAGAGTGATGTATCAAGGCACCTCAGCGGGAAGTATGTGGGAAGGAAAAAGCGTGGCAAAAAACGCTGCACAACGAGAAGAGGTGACTGGACCCTGAGGAAGATTGTGGAGAAGGACCCATTCCAGACCTTGGGGGACCTGCAGAAGCAGTGGACTGAGTCTGGAGTAGAAACATCCAGAGCCACCGTGCACAGGCGTCTGCAGGAAATGGGCTACAGGCGCCGCATTCCCCAGGTCAAGCCACTTTTGAACCAGAAACAGCGGCAGAAGCGCCTGACCTGGGCTACAGAGAAGCAGCACTGGACTGTTGCTCAGTGGTTGCATGTCATTCGGAAATCAAGGTGCCAGAGTCTGGAGGAAGACTGGGGAGAAGGAAATGCCAAAATGCCTGAAGTCCAGTGTCAAGTACCCACAGTCAGTGATGGTCTGGGGTGCTGGTGTTGGTCCAGTGTGTTTTATCAAGGGCAGGGTCAATGCAGCAAGCTATCAGGAGATTTTGGGGCACTTCATGCTTCCATCTGCTGAAAAGCTTTATGGAGATGAAGATTTCATTTTTCAGCACGACCTGGCACCTGCTCACAGTGCCAAAACCACTGGTAAATGGTTTACTGACCATGGTATTACTGTGCTCAACTCTCCTGACCTGAACCCCATAGAGAATCTGTGGGATATTGTGAAGAGAAAGTTGAGAGACGCAAGACCCAACACTCTGGATGAGCTTAAGGCCACTATCGAAGCATCCTGGGCCTCCATAACACCTCAGCAGTGCCACAGGCTGATTGCCTCCATGCCACACCGCATTGAAGCAGTCATTTCTGCAAAGGGATTCCCGACCAAGTATTGAGTGCATAACTGAACATAATTATTTAAAGGTTGACCTTTTTTGTATTAAAAACACTTCTTTTATTGGTGAGATGAAATATGCAAATTTTTTTGAGACTTGGGTTTTCATGAGCTGTATGCCAAAATCATCAGTATGGTATTACTGTGCTCAGTTGGCCTGCCAACTCTCCTGACCTGAACCCTATAGAGAATCTGTGGGATATTGTGAAGAGAAAGTTGAGAGACGCAAGACCCAACACTCTGGATGAGCTTAAAGGCCTGTTCACACCGGGACGAATTTCGCGCGTGTTATTCGCCGACGTTTAACGCCTCGTGACTAAACAAAGGGCACCAATGTGTTCACACCGCCAAACGCCACGCGTAAAAGCGTCATTTTTAAAAAAACGCTTTCGGTTCGTTCTTTTAGTTTGCGCGCCGTGTCAAAAACTATCCGACCAATGAAATTGGCGCTTTTGCTCACGTGTTTGGAGCTTCTGGAGAGACAGTAAAACACAACTTGGGGGCGCTCAAACACAAAACGGTCTTGCCGAGCACACATATGCAACGGTGAAGAAGATATACGCGTCGCCGTCTACTACACAGCCAGGAAGAAATAAGACGCGGAAGATGCAAGGCAAGATGAATGTAGAGCTGCTGTTCTCGTTGGTGCTAGAACATAAATAACTATATGACAAACGTGACAGCGACTACAAACATCTTGATAAAAGAGAACTGTTATGGACCCAGACAGCAAACTGACATTGAATCAACGTGGAAACGACGTCTCTCATGACATTGAAACAACGTTGATTTTGCTCATCGAATTAACGTTGAACCAACGTCAGACGCGGCATGTTTCAAAGCTAAATGAAAATCGAAAATTGGTTTGCTTTCATAACGTTGAAACAACGCGTTGATTTCAAGTTGATTTTCCGTTAGTTTTGAAAGAATGACGCGTCTGACGTTGGTTCAACGTTAATTCGATGAGCAAAACAATGTCAGATCAACGTTGTTTCGATGTCATATTCCACGTTGATTCAATGTCAGTTTGCTATCTGGGGAGTGGTATTGCATGGCAAATTGGCGCCATCTAATGTCAGGGAATGAATTTGCATGTTCACTCGGCTCATTGTCAGCGAAAATCGCTTGGGTGTGAACACAAAAAAATGCGTTGAAAAAGGCTGACGAATAACACGCGCTGATATTCGTCCCGGTGTGTACGGGCCTTAAGGCCGCTATCGAAGGATCCTGGGCCTCCATAACACCTCAGCAGTGCCACAGGCTGATTGCCTCCATGCCACGCCACATTGAAGCAGTCATTTCTGCAAGAGGATTCCCGACCAAGTATTGAGTGCATAACTAAACATAATTATTTGAAGGTTGACTTTTTTGTATTAAAAACACTTCTATTATTGGTCAAATGAGATATGCAAAAAAAAAATTGAGATAGGAATTTTGAGTTTTGATGAGCTGTATGCCAAAATAAAAGACCTGAAATATTTCAGTTGATGTGCAATGAATCTAAAATATATTAAAGTTTAATTTTTATCATTACATTATGGAATATAATGAACTTTATCACAATACGCTAATTTTTTAGAGAAGGACCTGTATAGTTATATAACTAAGACAACATCTGTATCTCAAACCCCATCATCATGATATGCTGTATGTTTCTAAATTTAAAAGGCAGTGACTGTATTGCAGTGATGTCTATCAACTATTTTAGTACATTAAATTGATGTTTTGTGGAGTTAAAATTGGTATTGATTCAGTTCAATTTCAGATAAAGCCCTATATCCACAAAGTAGCAAATTTTCAGTTAAATAAAGTTGCATTGTTGTCCCAACAGTTTTTTCAAGTCTTTGCATTACAACTAACTTTGAAAAAAAAAAAAAAACATACTTGAGGAATTTAAAGCAATCCTTTTCCACGACTGTAAAAAAAAGAAATATTTCATATAAATATAGATGTTTTGTGGAAGTGCTTTTGCACCCGGTTTCCCCAGCATATTTTTCTAATCAACACTGTAGAAAATTATATGAACAATAATACGTTATGACAACATATGTTTTTACATTGTTTTAACTCATCATAAGTTAAGCAATTTTCTGCTTTATTCAATACGCAGCTAATTTTTTAAAGTGAGTTTAATCTAATGTAGGGTTTGGTGGTCTTTCAGGTTCAGGGAAGATAAAGAGAATCTGCATTGCTTCAGGGAGATCAGCACTATAATAAATGCACGATGCTGTCACGATGTTGGCATTGTGTTAAAGTTAGACAAACATATTGCACTATAGCTCTGGTCTGGTAAATATTCTATAGAAATAAATATATAATCCTACCAAGGTAAATGACAAAAGGTTTGCTGTTCACAGCAAGTTCAGAGGAAAAAAATCAGACAATGGGAGGAAATAAATTGAATTCAACTGATACTCTCAAATTTCAAGGTCGGTTGAAACACAAATGCAGAGACGTCCTGGGCAACTTTGGTGAAACTCTGGAACGGAACGGTGACGGAAAGAAAAATATCCAAACATCGGTCAGATGAAGACATTCTGATGGAAAATATAGAGACAGAGAGAGTTTAATCATCTAAAACGTTTTTTAGACTCAAAAGTGCAACTTTGACCAACATTCTGGGAAGTTCTTTGTTATGAACAACCTCGGCACGGTTCAGAAGCAACCAAACTCAGACCACCTCCTCCAGGTAGTCTCGGATTTGGTATCCCAGTGCGCACCCGGGTGTAATGACAGCGTTCACATTAGCTATTTTTCATGCGAACCGTGCCCCGGCCGTTCCGAACTAAACTGCCAGTGTGAAACCCCCCTTAAAGTGTTAAAATATGAGTGTTGAACACAGAAGAGTGTAATAATTACGTAATAGAGTTATGATTGAGCATTATTGAAGACACCTGATGTTAACAAGCAGAATCACCAAAGGAGAAAATAAAATGTTGAGTCCTCATTATGTTGTTCAGTGTTTCCTTTAGTTGGGCTCTTGACCCTTAAAATTTATTAATCATAGGTTTTGTTTGGCTGCTGTAGCTGAATTATACCACCAAGATAAACAAAGAGAAAAGGTGATCTGAAGGTGTTGGTTGTGTTTTGACATAATCATCATTTGACCTGAATCACTGAACTCATATAGAGCCTAATCACTGAGATACACACCAGAATGCAGTGCAACATACTTTATAATTGTCACCATTGTTGAGATTCACAGGCTGATTCTTGATGTCTGCGTGTATAAATAAATAAATGAAAAATCATGGTTTTGGATCAGAAAAACTTTAAAGAAATATCATGCTGTAATAGGACAGTGCTGCTACAATCAATCAAAATAAATCTAACTCAGGAAGTATGCTCTATATGAGTTCAGTGATTTAGGTAAAATAATGATTGTTAAAACACAACCAACACCATCAGATCACCCTTTCTCTTTGTTCATCTGATTGTTAGGAGCATCAAAGTGTTAGCAGATATTACACAGACAGACAAATTCTCTAATGGGAGTAAGTTAACATAGTTGCAAAGTTACTTATACAGTCAACAGAATGTTCAAAAGGTACCATCAAAAAATGTTTTTTATTTTATTTGATTTTTTTTACAGTGTGATTACACAGTATATTTGACATTAAATATGTCACATACTCTGTGTCTTTACGTATTATTTGAAAACAACATGAACAATACGATCACAACCCAGCCAAGACAGCTGTAGGCCGTGTGCGCATGTGAAATGAACACTACTCAATGTGCACATTACAGGGTGTTAAATGAAACACACACACACACACACACACACACACACACACACACACACACACACACACACACACACACACACACACATAAAAAAGGCAAAACAAAGCAATTGCTTAATTCATTCGAAACTTACATAGTTACCCTGAGGAATATCATCTCATATTTCAGTTGGATTGTTCCTAAGAGGATTGATGATCCTAGTTTTTTACATGAAATATTTGACTATTTATATTTTTTAAGCATTATAATCCCTTCCATGTGTGTGCCCATGAGTTATTTGCCAACCTCAATTAATTATCATATATAAATAAAAAATCTAGTTATATTTGGCGAGATGCACATTTCTGAAACAGAGTTCATATGAGCAAACCACAGACATCTGTTCAGGAGTGAATCTTCATTCTACAGTATCTCAACACTTGGAATTTTGTTTTCTTTAGTGACCATGTATCTGCTATTGTTTTTTATGGCCTCAATCAGTAAGTAAATACTTTCAAATATTGTTTTTATGATAGAATTCAAATTGAACATTAGATAATGCACGCGTGCGTGTGTGTGTGTGTGTGTGTGTGTGTGTGTGTGTGTGTGGAGGGGGTCTGTTGGTCTGACAACTTATTATAAGCCTAACCTACGCTATCTCACGACCAATTCGTACGAATTCTCACGAGTGAATAAAAAGTGGCTAATTCGTACTAATTCATATGACTTCACTTGTATGAATTTGTGTGATTTGTCTAAACCCACATGTTGGGTAGATTTAGGGGCAGGGTCAGGGGTAGGTCATTTGCACGAATTCATACGAATTGGCCAATTCGTAAAATATGTACGATTTAGCAAAAATCTTACTAATTCGTACGAGTGAGGTCACACGAATTGTTACAAATTAGCCACCTCGTAAAATTCGTACGAATTCCCGTGTGATCAGGTTGGCCTAACCCTGCAGTCTTCTGATACTCTATTACAGCCCGTTCTCATCCTTTAGTGTATAGAACGCTATATGACAAAACGGCGCTATACTACGCACATGGCACCCTTTATCGTTAATATTCACGCGAACCCGTGTAATATGAGACTACCCTACCCTACCCCACACCTAAACCTACCCCTCACAGCTCGTGTTATATTAACGATAACGGGTGCCATGTGCGTAGTATAGCGCCGTTTTGTCATATGGCGTTCGATCTATATGACGCTAAAGGATGAGAATGCGTTGTCTATTAACACTCTAGTGAGATTTAGTAGACCTGTAGGTGCAACGTTACTTATAGTCAGCTGAATGTGTAAAAGGGACCATCCAAATAAAGTGAAACCGTAATTATTCCCAATACAGCTTATTTTCTCAAGTTATGAGGTATTGAATTTAATTAAAGTGCTCAAGTCATTGAAAGACTGTAGCTCTGACTAACCATTAGCTCAACTGCTGATCAAGACAATAGATGTAAGACAAAATCATCTGTATTTATGAGAATACTTGCCAAGACAGATGTTTTGACATCATTTATGTGTATTTGTCCTTTCAAGTGCAAAAAATTGTGAAAGAGATCTCAATTCTGCACTGTAAAAAATGATGACTAATAAGTCATAAAAAATGTGTTTTTACATTGCTTGAACTCATCAACATATGTTCTTTCGATTATGCTTTTTCTAAGTTATACAAGATTAAAGATTTAAGATTAAGAAAAATTTAAGTTTATATGACTTAAAAATCCAAGTTGATTGTACTTTTTTACACTGTATGGAACAGTGATTTGTAACTAGAAACAGTATGTCAATTCATAACAAAAAGTCTTCACAGGTTGGGCATCTGGATATTATTCTGAAAACTGCAATTATATAGCTTATGTTGAAGCTTATAATGGACTTCTTCAACTTCTCGGTTTGGACCAGCCCGACAAAAAGACTAGCAAACGACCCCTGTTGCCATGGATCCCTGCTGTCCAAACGTTTGTGGACCTGTATGTGACCTCCATCATAGATGTGGTATGAGTACAGCATTATTTATCTTCTCATTCGGGTCATTATGGGGTGTAAAGCAGTCCAACAGGAACAATTTTTATGTATATGTATATTTCTTATTTTACAAATGATTTGCCAGTGGGGGTAAGAAAAATAATCTTGTTTGCGTTTGCATTAAGATTATTTTTCTTATCCCTCCGGCAGATAATTTTACTTTAATTTAAGAAAGAAAAAATTACTCAGCAAGGAAAAAAATTTTTGCAACGTGAATTATTTAAACACTGATTACGCTTTAAAAAGGGAGATGAGACCGAAAGACACTCTGGGTTTCCCAAAGAAAACCTGCTCCCACGTAAAAATCTGTATTAAGCTTTTTAATAGAAACACAGTTATTTCACATATTTCCAGAATTTTTTATTAAGAAAAATGTAAGTGATGTATGATTTACTGTGACTATATATCACTGCATCAGCAACTACACAGTTACTGTCAGTTAAATAAAGCAACATGCAGCATTTCATCAGTATTACTCTGCTCATCCTGAACTGAAGCACAGGCTCTACTCTTCAACACAATGCTGGCCCTCAAAACACACCATAAATAAACAATTTACATCCCAACAGAACATTAAACACTAATAGATCTTTCAAGATCTCTGCCTCCTCATTATTACAACACAGACTTTATTTATTGCATACTAACATTCTCACTGAGAATTAACAAATGTTTTGAAGTTTTTTTTTATGTAAAATAATAAAGTTTGATGCCACCATGATGGAGATCAGTGTTTGCTTTAATGGGGCTCTGGACCCTTTGCTTTTAACATTACTTTTTCTTTGACTGCTTTAACTGAGTGTCGCTGATACATATTTGTTATAGTAGGAATCCAAGACAATCTCAGTTCAGAAGATCTGATTATTTATTAGTGGTAATGATCATCATGAAGTTGACTGCTTTATTGATACCACCTGAAGAGTGTAATATCTGATTAATTTGTTAAATATTAGTAGTTAATTTTGAAATCCAATATTGTTGTAGAAGATCATGCAGTGCCGTGATACTAATATTTTATCAAGTCATAATACAGAAAGTGTTTTGACAGGATCATACAGACTCACACAGGCATCAAGAATCAGCGTATGAATCACTACAATGGTGATCAACTCTGAACTACTATAGTCACATAAAGGCTTTGTTGATTGTCACCATTGTTGAGATTCATATGATGATTATTGATGTCATACTCTTAAAAGAACAGCTCAAACATTTTCTTTATAATAGATAGTTTTCTTAAATTTCAGACTAGAAAAATATTGTTTCAATATTTCAAGGTTCATGGGGAAAATTACATCAATCATAGATTTCATCTAAAACTTAAGCACATCTATTTATAATGTAATTTCAACAGATACACTCGAGTAGTATGAAGCTGCAGACTCGGAGACCTGCATCTACAGTCCCCCTGCACCCAGATTCCCACATTCTCAGACCCCTCGTTTTTCGAGACAGCGCCTCCTATCAAATTGTATCGGATAAACATGTGCAGAACACGTGAAGAACTTAAGCCAAAACGTGAGTAGGCTATCTTCAATTTTATTTAGCGAATCGTAGCCTACTCGTTTGATTTATTTTTTAATAAAACGAATTTAGCTCAGCGATACAACATAGCCTATGAATAGTCCACTGAATATTTGTAAAGTTAGTTTGTAACAAGATTTGGGCCGTTAATGTATGTTTTTTCGCCCTCTTCCCCCCGAAAATATTTAGATAGCTTACGTTTATAATTTAGCAACATAAACATAAGCATCATAAGACATGTGCTATCGGCCCTATGTTGTAGGCTATTCCAGGGTACACCATACATCGATGGAGTTGCCCCTGCCGAACCCAGCAACATCATTTTATGATTATGCAAAGTGACTTTTAAATGAGTTTTTTAATGGAATTGAAGACGAAAAGTAAAGTCACGAACACAGTTTTTTCTTCCTTTTTTCTTTACAGCAAGATGATGTTTAGGTGATCATTAAATAAAGTAGGAATTGTTTATTATTGGTGTTTTGTCTATTCTGATTTGTTTTGCTTCGCATTCAAAATATCAAAAAACAGATATTGTAATGTTAGCATTGTAATGTTAATTACACCATTATAGGTTGAACTGAAAGAAAAATTGGAATTTGAATAAAAAAATATAAAAAAAACATTGTAGCAATATAATATCACATACTATTTTTCTGAAGATAGTTCAATCTGTAATTGTATCCCTTCCATCAGTAACAATTAGTTTTTTTGCACATGCATTAAGCAGGGAACGCAAATATTTATTGGATAATTTATTTGGAGACCATAATATTGCATCCTATTGTTTTTAATTGCATTTGGATATCGTGCGCTGTACTCTGTGTGCGGGTGTTATTCGATCTTTTGAACAGCAGGGGGCGCTGTGTTCGAAAAACGAGGGGTCTGAGAATGGTGGGGGTGGGGGACTGTAGATGCAGGCTCTGAGTCTGCAGCTTCATAATATTGATACACTCAGGAATTTCTCTGTCATATCAGTGAATCAGATCACCATATGATGACTATAACATCACCAATAAATGACCAACATCAGCTGATATTTTCTCCTGCTTTCAATGCTATAATAAATATATGTTGAATACATAGTTAAAACAGCCAGAGAAAAATTAATAGTACATAATAAAGGTCAAGAACCCAACTAAAGCAAACACTGATCTCAATCATGGTGATATCAAATTTCTGTAAAAGTTTTTTGCATTTTATTTAAATTAACATATTTTACTTTAATTTAATGGTTTTTGTTTGGCAGCCATAGCTGCCAGTCATTTGACCATTTTTTATGATTTTTTTTACAATGAAGGTAAAAAAAATCCTTATGTGCCAACCTCAGTTATTTGCCAACCTCAATTAATTATCATATATAAATAAAAAATCTAGTTATATTTGGCGAGATGCACATTTCTTACACAGAGTTCATGAGCAAACCACAGACATCTGCTCAGGAGTGAATCTTCACTTCATTCTATAGTATCTCAACACTTGGAATTTTGTTTTCTTTAGTGACCATGAAGGTATTTGATCATAATAATGCAGGAAATACCTGTGAAATATTTCTTGGTTTATTTAAAATAGAATTATTTACTTTAATTTTATGTTTTTTGTTTGGCACCCTGTGCTGCCAGTCAATTGACCATTTTTATGATTTTTTTACAATGACGTTTTTTGATCATAATAATGCAGGAAATACCTGTGAAATAACAGTGTTTTTTCAGTTTATTTAAATTTGAATATTTTAATTTAATTTTATGTTTTTTGTTTAGCAGTGTTTGCTGCCAGTCATTTGACCATTTTATTATTATTATTTTTTTTTACAATGAAGGTATCATTTATGACGTTTTACTTTAATGTAACAGTTTTTTGAGCTGCTAATCATGTAATCATTTAACTGTTTTGTTCCCATTTAATTACAGATTCTATTTATAATTTTACATAAATTTGTATGTAATTTAAGAAAACAGAAAATTACTGTATGAAAAATACAATCAATTTCTGTAAAAAAATGTGAATGACTGGAATTTGTCTTTAATGTAACAATACCTAAAATATCAGCTGCATTTTTATTTTGCAGATATTATTTTTAATTTTACAATGTTTTCAGTACAATTTAAAATGAAAGAAAATGGTTGTCAAAAAATCAGTTATTTTCTGTGAAATTAGGATTTTGTTACAGTGCAGGTTCACAAGTTACCATGGTAACTGACTCTGAGTTTAAGTTATCTCTCTTTCAGAAACAGGCTTGACTTACTCTACTTTTTTGGGTTTGACATACCTCCAATTCTGAAACCCAGTCAGTGATTTTATTGCCGTCCGAATCCAGAATTTTTCTACCCCCATCCAAATAAAAATCCCCGGCCGAATTACCCTCACAGTGATGTCCATTTTCTTTAATTTTAAATTGGTTTCAAAGAGTTAGACCTTTGTTAATTCTCAATAAAAACTTCTGTAGATGTCTGACAGAGATAAAGTCAGTCTGGTTAGTAATAAGTGGAGCTGGTAATGCTGTTAGTGGAGTTTTTAATCCTCCTCTGCTGAGATCTTCAGAGATGTCTTCAGTTGATTTCATCTAAGACTCTAGCTGAAGTCAGCTGTAGTTCGGTTTCTCTTTTCTTTAGTCATTCTGCTTGTTAACAGGTGTCCATTACTAATGCTCAATCATCCCTTAATTAATCAGTTAATTATCTCATTAACTTTACCACTTTTAACACTCTTTAGATCGGGACAATATGGACTCTGAGCAGTGTTGATTTAACACTGGGGATTTTGATCAAACACTTTCAAATGAATTTATTTAGAAACACAGACATCAATAATCAGCCTGTGAATATCAACAATGGTGGCAATAATAATGCATGTTGGAGTGGCTGCCACCAATCACAACTCATTAATGGCTCCCATCATGCATTGCGGTATGAATAAATTATGATCCGAATTGTCTATGTAATTTCCTTTTCCTAATTGAATATTCTGCTCGTCACCATTGTTGAGATGCATTGACTGAATCTTGATGTCTGTGTGTGGCTTAAAGACAGATTTTTTAAACAACTTTTAAGAAATCCTTTATATTATATCTAAAACTCTGGATATTTATACAGAATCACAGTTATTCTGTAACCAACAGCATAAATCACAAACATAAGGTTCAAATGATGATTGTCATAATACAACCAAAACCATTTGATCACTTTTTTCTTTACTCATCTGGCAGTCATAACTCAAATACAACAGCCTAACAAAATCTAAAGTTCATAATATAAGGGTCAAGAGTCCAACTAAAACAAACACTGATCGTCATAACGGTGGCTTACAATTTGTGATTTTCTCCTTCAGTGATTATGTTTGTTAACATAAGGTGTCTTCTATAATGCTCAATCATCACTAAATTAATCACTTAATTAGCTCATTAACTTTAACACTCTCTAATGTTAATTTAACACTCATATCTGCATCATATCTTCCATCTAAAAGCAGGTGAAGGTGATTTACTACTAATCAAGGAACCGGCCTTACTGAAGAGATGCGAATAACATTTGATTTTTTTTTTAAGGAAATAAAAATGACATGTATTTGAAATACGTATTTAATTATTTTGGAGTATTTTGTAATTAAAATGCTGCCCATCTCTGATACTAATCAAGGAACTGGCTTTACTGATGAAATGCACATAACAATGTCATGCGATATATCGCCCAGCCCTAATGAATATGTGATGTCACTGCACTACAGTCTGCAGTGAGGGGTGTTTCTGAATTTGGCCCTTTTTTGCAGCAAGGGTTAAAAGTGTAAAGTTCTGGTGTTAGTAATCTACACTCAATCTGTGTTTCAGAAAACCATTTAAAACCCGATTAACTATTCTAGATTAAGGTCTTCTCCTAATTTAAACCCTCATTTAACACTGAGGATTTTGGTGTGCAGTTTTATCACTCACTTCTTTTTATCTACAGAATGAAAAATCCCAGAGCATCTCGACGCAGATCTCATTGATTATTGTAAATATTTTAAAACTCTTATTTCATAAAGTTATCACTCACTTCTTTTTATCTACAGAATGAAAAAGCCCAGAGCATCTCGACGCAGATCTCATTGATTGTTGTAAGTGTTTTAAAACTCTTATTTCATAAAGTTTTGATTTCTTAAAAATTGTCATCTATGATCGGACATTTTTTCTTGATTTTCAAACATCTCACTCTTATAATCACTATGAACTCCATAATTATAACTTTGCAGGCATGGAGGGATGAAAAATTTTCATGGCGTCCAGAAAATTATTGTGGAATTGACACGCTTCCATTCCCCAAAAATGTGTTTTGGACTCCGGACATTGGAATATTAGAAAGGTATAAAAAATACTCCTCTCAGAACTTTTTCTCACTTAATGAAAGGACAGAAATTATTATAAATGATAGCATTTCAGAGGTTGTGTTCACACTTAAATTAAATTGTTCAAATTTAAGTTTTGCAAGTGATAAAATCTGGTCTATGTATAAAATACTACACAGTATACTAATCCCCAGTATTAAATTAGCACAGTGTCCACACAGAGTGTCCACACTGAGAAAGTGTTAAATGAACACTGAAGCACTGTTAAAGTTAATGAGATAATTAAGTGATTAATTGAGTGAAAATGAACAATTATTGAAGACAACTGATGTTAACAAGCAGAATCACTGAAGAAGAAAATCGTAATTTATACGTTGCCATTATGGAGATCAGTGTTTTCTTTTGTTGGGGTGTTGATCCTGAAAGTTTGGAGTAATTTTAAAATTACCTTAGATTTAAAATGGCTGTTGTAAGTGAGTTAGGACTGGGCGATATATTGCATGACATTGTTATGTGCGTCCTGTTTCCTTGATTAGTAGTAAATCACCTTCACCTGCTTTCAGATGGAAGATATGATGCAGATATGAGTGTTAAATTAACATTTAAGAGTGTTAAAGTTAATGAGATAATTAAGTGATTAATTTAGTGATGATTGAGCATTATTGAAGACACCTGATGTTAACAAGCAGAATCAATGAAGGAGAAAATCACAAATTGTAAACCACCATTTTGGCGATCAGTGTTTGTTTTAGTTGAACTCTTGACCCTTATACTTTCACTTAAAATTTTGTTTGTCTGCTGTTATTGATTTATAACAGTCAAATGAACAAAGAAAACTGTGATCTGATAGAGTTGGTTATGTTGTGGCATAATCATGCTTTGATATGTATAATGAAACTTATTGAGATAGTTTAGTTTAACTTATTAGCAATAGCTTTGTGATTCTATAGCATATGATTATAATTACTTTTCTTATAATCCGAAATGTTTAATACAATTTTTTCTGATCGAAACACTTTCCATTGAATTTATGTAGAAACACACTTCAATAATCAGCCTGTGAGTCTCAACAATGGTGACAATAATAATGCATGTTGCAGTGGCTGCCACCAATTATATCTCATTAATGGCTCCCATCATGCATTGCGGTATGAATAAATTATAATCTGAATTGTCTATGAAATTTGCTTTTCCTAATTGAATTTTCTGCTCATCACCATTGTTGAGATGCATTGACTGAATCTTGAGGTCTGTGTGTGCCTAAAATGAAGGTTTTATTTTTAAAACAACTTTCAAGAAATCCATTATATTATATCTAAAAATCTGGATGTTTATGCAGAATCACAGTTATTCTGTAACCAACAGCATACATCACAAACATAAATTTCAATTGATGATTATAATGTAACCAAAACCATTAGATCACTTTTTTTCTTTGTTCATCTGGCAGGTATAACTCAGATACAACAGTCAAACAAAATCTAAAGTCAATAATATAAGGGTCAAGAGCCCAACTAAAGCAAACAATGATCGCCATAATGGTGGCTTACAATTTTAGATTCAGAATCACTTAATTATCTCATTAACTTTAACACTATTGAGTGTGTACTCATATACACTCCCAGGAGTGTTAAATTAACACTGAGTTTTTGCTGTGTACGAAGAGCCATAGTTCACTGACAAGCTGAGCCATATCGCATTAAATTTCGTTGGTGATACGTCCTCGATATTAATGCGATATGCTTGTCAGTGAACTACGGCTCTTTGTAGCAAATGCCAATCTATCTGAAAGCAGGTGAAGGTGATTTACTACTAATCAAGGAACCGGCTTTACTGACGAGATGCGCATTACAATATGATGCGATATATCGCCCAGCCCTAATGTGTGTTATGCCATCCAGAATTGCACTGCAAAATGCTTTATAATTTTCACCATTGTTGACATTCACAGGCTGATTCTTGGTGTATAAACAGAAAAGGTTCTTTGTGATAAAGTTTAAAAAAATTATTTTGATTACATTGTGAAAGTATATAAAATATTGTGCTTTTCATAGACACTGATGCTACGATCAATAAAGAAAGCTTAACTCAGAAATTGTGCTCTATGTGAGTTCAGGACAAATGATGGTGATTGAATGATTATGTTAAAGTACAACCAACACCATTTCAGCACTTTTTCTCTTTATTCATCTGGCTGTTATACGTCACATTCAGCAGCCAAACAAAATCTAAAGGGGTCAAGAGCCCAACTAAAGCAAACACTGATCTCCATAATGGTAACATACCAATTACGATTTTCTCCTTCTGTGATTCTGCTTGTTAACATCAGGTGTCTTCAATAATGCTCAATCATCACTAAATGAATCACTTAATCATCTCATTACCTTTAGGACTGCTTCAGTTCATTTAACTCTCTCTGAGTGTTGACTCATAAACACGGAGCAGTGTTAATTTAATCCTGGGGATTTTGCTGTGTGATTTTTCTGTTTTTTTTGTATTATTATTACAAATATGAAAATGTATTCTTGTTTATTTTTGTCCATTTAAATTCTATTTACAAACTCACGTCACACAATATTAGTCAATAACTGTAATTTGTTGAAAGCTAATCTTTTTCTGAAAAAGGTGACACCTTGCACATGAAGATAGCATATTGTTTTAGATTTTTTTTTCTAGAATCTAAATATGTGAAAAAAAAAGCTTCAGGTTCTTAAGGGTTAATCATACTTCTCTAGTTATTCCAGATGAACATCACAATGATCTTTTGGGGTCGTTTTACTCACATTATCAACCCTCAGTAGCATGCAGGTTTGGTTTTATTTCAATTAATCTTGTCTTTAATATTACAGTATAAACTTTTTTTTCCTTTATCCATTTAGCATCAAGACAGAGTTTGGAACAAATGAGTCACCATATGTGCAGATACAACATTGGGACCTTTTAGTCACATCTAATGTTTTAGCTCTGACCACAGCCTGTAAGATGGATCTCTTCAGGTTTCCCTTCGACATCCAAAAATGCAGTATAACACTTCAGTCTCCAACGCATACAAGTACTGAAAGTATCTGAAAACAGAAGTATCTGAAAACCATGAATCCGGCAGAACAAACACATAAATTATAAATTCATACATTTAATGAAACATAAAATATTTTGAATAGTTTGACTTAATAATAAATAACACAATGTTTACATTTGTACCCAAAGAAAAGAATCTTCTAATATATCCACTCAACAATGCACCCAGCGTCACAGTGGACTCCAGAGAATTCTTTGATGCCCAAGGAGAGTGGGAACTCCTCAACATAAATATCTCTAGAGCTGAAACCACCAATGCGTTCTATAACTATGACTATGATCAGCTGATATATCAGGTATAGAGCACACGCACACTTTTAAGTAGCCTACAGGAATATACTGTGAATTAGCAGTGCTCAAATTAGCAGTGAATTAGCAGAGGCTGTGTTCAAAATCACACCCTATAATCTCACTCAGGATCTGATGACAATGGCTGCTTGTTAATAGTCACAATTATCAACTAGTGTCACTGATCTCTTTTATTGTCATCAAGAATTGGTGGTGTATGAATCTCAACAATAGGGACAATCATGAGTTCCATGCTGCAATGCATATTGGGTACCAGCATAGTACAAACAAAATAAATCAGCCATGACTCCCAGCATGCATTGCAACATTAATACATTTAGCTTAAATCCATTCCTTCCAATCCATTCCATTTGGAATATTTATGAACTGTTCTCACAAATTATTAAACTGATCCCTCAATTTAACAAATTGTGAGGTAATAGTCTGCGTGGGATGATTCAACCAGGCCTCCTGTTTAGCTGCAGGATGCATTGCAGTGTGTTTAAACTTAATTTTTGTAAAGGGATAATTTCTTGAATTTTATAAAAAAATGGCATTTACTTGTATCTTCAAAGTCATTTGGGGAGGAAAAGCTCAGTGAATAGAATAAGCAAAAAAAAAAAAAAAGATTTCACATGTAAAAGTGAAATATAACACAAACACAAGGTTAGGTTATATAAAAATAAACCATTCATACATTTTTTATGAAAAAAAAAATAACTGTCTTCAGTCAACTCATTTATAAACAATAATAACACCCCAGCTAACAGAATGTTTTTAGAACAGAATTGTTTTAAGAACGTTCTCTAAATATTCAGTGTTTGTTCTGGGAACGTGAAAAATGTCCAGTTTTCTTGACGTTAGAGGAACGTGTTTTCAAAAGGTATAATGCTCCTCAAACGTTCATTAAACGTTATTTTTGATAAAAAATTCATCATGACAGTAATGTTGATTTCTAACATTCCAAGAACATGAGTGATGATGGAGCATTATTTAAGACACCTGATGATAACAAGCAGAATCACTGAAGAAGAACACTCAAATTTTAGTCACCATTATGGAGATCAGTGTTTGGTTTAGTTGGACAGTTGACCTTTACATGTTTAACTTTAGATTTTGTTTGGCTGCTGTACATAAATTATGACAGCCAGATAAACAAAGTGAAAAAAGTGATCTGATGTTGTTGGTTATGTTATAACATAATCATTATTTTACAATTATATGACGTGAATCACTGAATTTAAGTAGTACTAATCTCAGATTAGAATGTATATTGGCCATTATAGAATCAAAGTGATTTAACAGCATAAAATCCCAATTTTTCAATGTAATCCAGAAGATTTCTTTAAAGTTGTTCTGATCAAAAGTCATTAAAAATAAAATTGTTGTTGACATACAGATATCAATAATCAGCCTGTGATTCTCTACAATGGTGACAATAATAAAGCATGTTGCATTGCATTCTGGGTGCCACCAATCAAAACTCATTCATAGTTCCCATCATACATAGCGGCACGAATAAATTATGATCTAAATTGTCTTACAAATCTCCTTTTCCTAATCGAATATTTTTTGTCACCATTGTGGAGATTCATATATTGAATCTATATGTCTGTGTGCCTGAAAGAAATATTTTTTTTATCAGGAAAACTTTTTTTTGAGTTTTGATTGGTGGCACCCAGGTGCACTACATCATGCTTTATTATTGTCACCATTGTTGAGAATCACAGGCTGATTATTGATATCTGTGTGTCAACAACAATTTCATTTTTAATGACTCTTGATCAGAACAACTTTAAAGAAATCATTTAGATTATATTGAACAACCTGGAACTTATACAGTTAAATCAATTTGATTCTGCAATGACCAATACACATTCTAATCAGAGATTAGGACTGCTTGATTTCAGTGATTAAGGTCATATGATTGTGAAATAACGATTATGTTATAACATAACCAACAACATCAGATCACCTTTTCACTTTGTTCATCTGGCTGCCATAACTCATGTATGACAGCCAAACAAAATCTAAAGTTCAACATGTAAAGGTCAACTGCCCAACTAAACCAAACACTGATCTCCATAATGGTGACTAAAATTTAAGTTTTCTTTTTCATTGATTCTGCTTGTTATCATCAGGTGTCATCAATAATGCTCAATCATCACTCATTCAATAACTTAAATAGCACATTAACTTTAACACTCTTCTGTGTTTATTTAACACTCAAATTTTAACACTCTTTTTTTGTCTTTGCTGTGTAGTAACATTCAGGAAACTGGACATGTTTATGTTCTTGGAATGTTAGAAATCAACATTACTATCATGTTGAATTTTTAATCGAAGATTACGTTTAATGAACGTTTGAGGAACATTATATCTTTTAAAACACGTTCCTCTAACGTCAAGAAAACTGGACATTTTTCACGTTCCCAGAACCAACACTGAATATTTAAAGAACGTTCTTAAAACAAAATTCTGTTAGCTGGGACAGAGCCAAGATTATCACAAATGCTTGTGGCCCAGATCTGGCAAACAGTAGTAAGTTACCCAAGGGCCGTCATTGCTGCATGTGGGCCATTAATTAATTAAAAGATCAGTTTTCCACATGTGCCAGATGTGGGCTGGATCTGGGACGTCAAAATATTGCTATGTGGGTTATCAGCATAAGGTTTTGCACATACAATGTAACTTCTAAATTATTCAGACAAATTTGTGCAGTCAATCTCATGATTGCAGTAAAAATTTCTTTTTTTTTTTGATTGGTGCAATTTGATGTGTTTTCTCTTCATGGCAGATCACAATTAAAAGGAGACCTCTATTGTATTTCACCAACATTATCCTACCAGTATGTTTCTTCCTTGTGCTGGATGTGGCCTCCTTCTTCATTGACACAAGTGGATCAGACAAGCTGAGCTTTAAAGTGACTTTACTGCTGTCTATTTCTGTGATGCTGCTGATTCTTAATGACACGCTGCCCTCTACAGCTGATAAAATCCCTCTGATTGGTGAGTCTCACATAGACATAATTGATAATAATGCAATCCTATAACTGAAGCTAAAGTCAAGATAACACATCTTATGAAATATGCATAAAACAACAGTATTTTCATTATAAATTAAACATATCTGTGAATTTGGATTTATTGTTGAATGCTTGCAAATCCTTTAATTTTTGTGTTGTGTTAGAGTATATACATTAACCTACTTCAAAAGAAATACAACACCATCCAAGCATTTTGGGTAGGGGATAGTGGAGCGTCTTTCAGTTAACAAGAAAAACAACTACACTCACATTACCACGGTACGTTTACAAGAAAACGATATGATTAAAACTGGGAAGTGTTTCTTTTGAGTTTTCTGCATACAGACGACACAATTGTCCAAAACGATCTCTGTTCAAACGGATCTTCAAAATCGACTTAAAACACTGCCAGGCAATTAGTTGGCGATGAAACATATTGAACAAAGGTCTTCCCAGCTAGCAGAGAACATTCTCAGAACACTAACATTCCCTATTTGGTTAATATTTTAAAGAAATGTTCAAATAATGTTTTAAGGATGTTTTCCCTTTTCAAATAATGTTTCTATAAAGTTAAATGTAAACTAAGATATAACCTTTTAACTGTAACATTTTGAGGATGGTTTGGGAAAGTTGTTGAGATAAAAGATTATACAATGTTCCATAATAACAAAGGAGAAACATTATCAAATCAACGTTCGCTAAATGTTTTGAGGATATCATTGAGGCCTGAGATGACGGAGTGCATTTTATAAAACGTTCTTGTAATGTGACGTGTTAAAGCAAGACTGTTCTCCTACACAGCAAAAACTCCAGTGTTAAATTAACTCTCCTGGGAGTTTATTTGACTCCACAATCAAAGAGTTAAAGTGTTCAAATATGAGTGTTAAATGAACACTGAAGAGTGTTAAAATTAATTCGATAATTATGTTATTAATTATGTGATGATTGACCATTCTTGAATTGACCACTGATTGACCATTATGGTGATCAGTGTTTGCTTTAGTTGGGCTCTTGACCCTTAAATTACAAAGAGAATGGTGTTCAGATGGTGATTACGTTTAGCCATAATCATCAGGGCCGGCTCTGTAAATCTATACGCAGGATAATTTTGGGACCCTGCCTTGCACTTAACAATGGAGTATTTCAACCGCAAACCGGCAACTGTATACAATCTAACCCCAATATAAAAAAATCTTCAATAAAGTTGTTGCATATAGGCTACTACAGGTGTTGCTGGAGTCTCGATCTTTGAACTTCTTTTCCCTTTTCCACACTTTAAAAAGAGGGAGAAGTTAGACCAGTAATTTCTTTGCCTCCTTATAAAGTGATTTAAACATTTTTTTCTTCTTTTTTTCTGCACCGATGGACTCGTTTCAATTTTGCGGCCAAATTTCAAAGTCCAGGGAAGACAATGATCTGACGTAGTTGTTTGACTTAATGCAGTGGTTGTCAAACCTTTTCTGTCATTCCCCACTCTGGACAAGGGGGGATTTTCAAGCCTCACTGCCCCCATTGCCCCAACACAATGCTAAATAAAAACGCAACAAGCTGAAAATGTCCCAAGTTATTGAAATAGTATCTATACAAACTAACTATCTACATCAAATAACATAACAGCAAGTAAAAAAATAAAGAAAATACAAATGCAGCTGTGTCACAACTTGCATGGAATTCGAAAAATAGAGAAAATAAAAGTGCAGCTGTGTCAAAATGTAAAAAAAAAAAAGCTTGCTCATTCCGCTCGGTCGCGCGCTCAACCCTGCTGGCTCAAAAATATGTGGATAAGGGCTGCCTTGACTAAAGTTTTTTCTAGTCGACTAGTATTTGTTTATTTAAGCCATTAGTAGACAAATCGCCCCTTCTGGAACTAAAAATCAAAACATATTCCATTTTCCATAACAGATGGGGGCAGTATACCTCCAGAAAATGAGTTGTGCCGTGGCGGCGTCTCACATCTTCAAACAACACAAGCGAGCACTGTTTTGCTCTCTCTTTCTCCGCATATTATTCAAATCATTTGACACGATAGTAAAAGGTTGGAAGTCCACAGGTTCACGTGGAGCATTTGGAGATTTTTAGAGATCAGAGACTCAATGAACAACATCTCAACACTAAATGATGACCGTCTCATAGACGCCTGTCTCAAAAACAAGCTGGTGCATTTCGACGATATGGGAAAATAAAAGCCTGGGGTATTATTTTAAGTTTACGGTATTCGTTTTGTTCATATTACACTTTTATTGTTAGTTTGAATTAATTTGACAGACAGCATTCGTCAGTTTGGTTTGAAATGTGCTGGGGAGAGACGTATTCGGAGGGGCATTTTCAAAAGTGCTGGGTACAATGACGCATTCATCGTTTTTTTCTCTTTCGAGTAGGTCATGTTTTGAAAGACGATGTCCTGTAGCTTCCTGATGTACATAAATAAAAATGAGCACAATGTCCGAGTATAGTGAGTATATAGAGTATATACGCCCTCTATTGCCTATGTACAGTGGTGGTCCAGGGGTAGAATTTTTGCCTAGCGTGTCGGGACTCGGGAGGTTCGAGGTTCTAATCCGCACTCGTATAGTTTTTTTCCCCTCATCAAAACCAATAATGTTTATCAGTGGTTGAATTGATATAATTTTATCAGTGGTTGTATATGTTTTGATGAGGGGAAAAAAAATATACGAGAGCGGATTAGAACCCATGAGAAAAAGGGACACGTTTGTGTGCATTTTGATTTGTGATTTCACCGGAACGAATCTCCGCAACGGATTGAAGCCCGTTTCCGAGAGAAGACAACGCATTTCAGTGCTAGATCGCCTGTTATTTAACAAACAAATTAAACGATTGCTGTTAACTGGAAATGTTTTATTTGTATTGGTACATCTGTGCCGCGAGATGTTTCAAAAGTGGTGGGGACAAAATCGACCCTGGCAAAAAGTGGTGGGGACATGTCCCCCCCTTAAATGACGCCTATGGCATTCGCTAATGTTGATCAAGCTAGCGCCATTCAGAACTGCCAACTCTCACGAATTCACCGTGAGACACACGCAATTGACACTTAGTAAGCAGGTTAGTTAAGCTCTCAGCTTATGTCAATTTTATTATGCAATTCAAACAATAAATACCGTTTTGGCGCTTGTACATGTTACACCACAGATCCCTAGCGCACGTGAACCGATCGTCTCTACTAGCTAATGGAAAAAGAACATGAACACTGTTGAAAGATACAGTTTGTTACAACTTATCAAAATGTATTCCTCATGCATAATGTTGACAAATCATTTTTTGAACTCTTCCCTGAACTGAAATGTAGTAGTGGGCTGTATTTCCACACGACTGACATCAGGTTCAAGTACACACACAAGCCGCGCGAGACGCGAGTTACTCGTCTATTGCAGTTTGGCCGGTGGTAATGTTCCCCGCCCGCATACCGCCTCCCATGGCCGAAACTGGTATTACGACACCTGCCGGGCCGGGGCTAGTAATTTAGCATTCTAATTTAGGTTTATATCTCAGCAGCACTATAACTTGTCAATTTTTTAATGACATCATAGCACTTATTTCTTCTCATTCTTTTGATGAGTGTATAGCTCATTTTCTGGATATTTTTACCCCAATTATTACATATGGCACCTTTAAATAGGCTATACAGGATAATGAGAGTTATAAAGCTGAACTCAAGCGCACGAGCAGGCAAAAGTAGGCTAAGATTATGAATGTGTAAAAAAATAGCAAGGAGAGATTTAATTGTTTACTAATAAACGTCTCGG
Organism: Pimephales promelas; assembly: GCF_016745375.1. The sequence goes on from NW_024121654.1 coordinate 15,479,540, forward strand.
TTACGTATGTAACCCTCGTTCCCTGAGTAGGGAACGGAGACGTTACGTCAGAAGTGACGGAGATTGGGGGATTTCGCATAGAAAGCCAATCCTCTTCGAGTATTTAAACACGAGCCAATGGCATGCAATGCCTTGGGGCTGCGGAAATTTGCATAGCGTACTCCACCCTACTCCGTGAGTATAAAAGGAGGAAGTGAACGCAACCGCAGTATGTCTTCGCTGAGGAGCCAAGACTGAACTCGGCATCTACCCAGCGATACAGCAGAAGTGGCAGGGAGACGTAACGTCTCCGTTCCCTACTCAGGGAACGAGGGTTACATACGTAACCGAGACGTTCCCTTTCGTAGTCACTTCGAGTTACGTCAGAAGTGACGGAGATTGGGGGTCTGTGCCATCACGCCATCTTCAAGCTGTCTTCCAGTGCCCTGCGAAAGACTGAACCCCCGAGCCTTACCTCTTTTTTTTTTTTTTTTTTTTTTTTTTTTTTTTGGGGATCCGACTTCGACACAGGATTACCAAGGTACACTGGGAAACATATCCCGAAGGGGACATGCTACCAGCTGCCTACCGAAGGGAGGACTTATGAATACACATATGGCCACATAGGAACGCATATGGAACACTGGAGTACCAACCGCAGGTGGCTACTGATTTAAACTCCAGGGGTGGCAGATGGCTTGCCAAGGGAAGACACATGCTCAGAGAGGCTTACAGTGGATAATACACATGAGACGGTTACCATGGGGAACCGTGCGCATGGAGGCACCTAGCTAGCATCCAGAGCAACGCAGTGGTGCCCGCATCGTCGGTGCTGGAGGACTCAAGACTTCAATGGAAGAACTGAGGAATATCGCACTTATCCAGTCCGGGGAGTGGAGTGGCGAGCAAGCGAAGACACCTGAGCGGATCCAGAACTGGCCGAAACGAGTACGTGAGAGGATACCGGCTCAATTCGCAGATTATAGAATCTGGCGAAGGTGTTGGGTGTCGCCCAGCCTGCAGCTCTGCAGATGTCTGTTAGCGAGGCGCCGTGCGCTAAAGCCCAAGAGGAGGCTACACTCCGAGTGGAATGGGCCGTCACACCAAGGGGGCACGGAAGGCCTTGCTGCTGGTAAGACAAAGCAATGGCATCCACTATCCAGTGGGACAGCCGTTGCTTTGAGAGAGCCCTTCCCTTCTGGCTCCCTCCATGACAGACAAAGAGCTGGTCTGAGGTCCTGAAACACTGCGTTCTGTCGACATAGGTGCGGAGAGCACGTACCGGACAGAGAAGTGCCAAGGCTGGGTCTGCCTCCTCCGGGGGCAGCGCTTGCAGGTTCACCACCTGGTCCCGGAAGGGAGTGGTGGGAACCTTGGGCACATATCCAGGCCGGGGTCTCAGGATCACGTGAGAGTAAGCCGGCCCGAACTCCAGGCACGCTTCGTCAACGGAGAATGCGTGCAGGTCCCCTACCCTCTTGATGGAGGCCAATGCAACCAGGAGTGCCGTCTTCATGGACAGAAACTTTAACTCTACCGATTGCAAAGGCTCAAAGGGATGCCTCTGCAGAGCACTTAAAACTACCGAGAGGTCCCAAGAGGGTACGAGGGGAGGACGAGGCGGATGCAGCCTCCTCGCTCCCCTCAGGAACCTGATGACCAGGTCGTGCTTCCCTAAGGACTTACCTTCCACTGCTTCATGAGAAGCGGCAATGGCCGCGACGTAGACCTTAAGGGTGGAGGGCGACAGCCTGCGCTCCAACCCTTCTTGCAGGAAGGAAAGCACGACACTGATCGAACATCTCCGGGGGTCTTCTCCGCGAGAAGAGCACCAATTGACGAAGAGGTTCCACTTCAACGCATAAAGGTGTCTCGTGGACGACGCTCTTGCGGAAGTGATGGTTGCCGCCACCGCAGGTGGCAGCGAACTCAAACCTGCCTCGTCCCGTCCAGGAGCCACACGTGCAGCCTCCAAAGATCGGGACGAGGGTGCCACAGAGTGCCCCGTCTCTGAGAGAGTAGGTCTTGTCTCAGAGGAATAGGCCAAGGAGGTGCTGCCGCGAGGAGCATGAGATCGGAGAACCACGTCTTGGTGGGCCAGTAGGGGGCTACCAGCAAGACCTGCTCCTCGTCCTCCTTGATCTTGCACAACACCCGTGCAAGGAGGCTCACTGGGGGAAACGCATACTTGCGTGGGCCCCGTGGCCAGCTGTGCGCCAGCGCATCCGAACCGAGAGTGCCCCAGGTCAGAGAATAAAACTGGGCGCAGTGGGCTGAGTCCCGGGAGGCGAACAGATCTATCTGTGCCTCCCCGAACTCTTTCCAGATCAGCTGGACCGACTGGGGATGGAGTCGCCACTCGCCGGAGATAGGGCGGACCCGAGACAGCTCGTCGGCTGCCCAGTTCCGGTCTCCAGGAATGTGAACTGCACGAAGGGACCTCAGGTGCTTCTGACTCCATATCAAGAGGTGGCGGGCGAGCTGCGACAACCGGCGCGAGCGTAGACCCCCCTGGTGGTTGATGTACGCTACAGCCGTAGTGTTGTCTGAGCGGACAAGCACATGCTGGCCCTTGAGCAACGCTCTGAAGCGGTGCAGGGCGAGCCGTACTGCCAGCAGCTCGAGGCAATTGATGTGCATGAGGCGCTGGGCCCCGTCCAGGAGCCGGCGGCTGCATGCCCATTGCACATGGCACCCCAACCCGTGGTAGATGCATCCGTGGAGACGATGAGATGCCTGGAAACTCGCTGAATAGGGACGCCCGTCCGTAAAAAGCTGAGGTTCGACCACGGGAAGAAGGTTCGCCGGCATGCCGGAGTCACTGGGACTCGGAGCGAGCCGCGATGCCATGCCCACCTCGGGACTCGATCGCGAAGCCACAGCTGAAGCGGTCTCATATGAAGCAAACCGAGCGGCGTTGCCGCGGCCGCGGATGCCATATGCCCCAGGAGCCTCTGAAAAAGTTTCAGTGGAACCGCACTCTTGCCCTCGAACTGACGAAGACAAGTCAGCAGTGAGTGCGCGCGCTCGTTCGTGAGCTGCGCGGACATGGCGACCGAGTCTATCTCCACGCCGAGAAAAGAGATCCTCTGCACGGGGCAATGTTTGCTCTTCTCTCGGTTGACCCGAAGGCCCAAACGGGCTAGGTGCCGGAGCACCAAGTCTCTGTGTTCGCAAAGCTGAGCTCGAGAGTGTGCTAGTATCAGCCAGTCGTCGAGATAATTCAGGATGCGAACCCCGTGTTCGCGAAGGGGAACAAGGGCTGCCTCGACGATCTTCGTGAAGACGCGAGGGGACAGAGCTAACCCGAATGGGAGAACGGCGTACTGATATGCCTGGCCCTCGAAGGCAAACCGAAGAAACGGCCTGTGTCGAGGTAAGATGGACACATGGAAGTACGCGTCCTTCAGGTCGATCGCTGCAAACCAATCCTGATACCGAACACATTCGAAGATGCGTTTGGCCGTGAGCATTTTGAACGGTAGTCGATGGAGAGAACGGTTCAAAATGCGCAGGTCCAGGATCGGTCGTAACCCACCGGTCTTCTTGGGGACAATGAAGTAGGGGCTGTAAAACCCGGACCTCACCTCGGCTGGAGGGACCGTCTCGATTGCACCCTTCGCCAGCAGGGTCGCAATCTCCGCTCTCAGGACTGGGGCATTGCCACCGACTATCGTGGAGCGAACTCCCCTGAATCGGGGAGGAGACCGTGCGAACTGAATCGCGTAGCCGAATCTGATCGTTCTGATGACCCAGCGGGATACCCCGGGAAGCGCTAGCCAGGCTTCCAGGAAGTGAACCAACGGGGTCATGTGAACCACAGACGTCCCCCCGGAGGGGCAGCGTGGCGGGTCGACTGGCACGCGTGCAGGAGTTACCCCGCTCGGATGCGTCGAAGCCCGCTCCCCGACAGAAGGGACCAGGGAAAGCGGAGCGTTCCACGGGGGTCCGTTCTGCCGGGGGTCTGGCGAGAGAGGGGGAAGGGATTGGTGTAGCCCGGGGACGACACACGCACCCTTCCGCGCCCTCCGAGACAGAGAGGAGTGAGTGGGCCGACACACTGGGGCATCGGGGGCACTCACTCCAGTCTGTGAGCTCAGTGAGGATGTCAAGTCTTTCTTTAACCAGTTCAGGGTGCTGCCCACCCGTGGGTGAGCAGCGGGGAGCTGAGAACAAAAGATTCTCCCCCGGCCCTCCACCGGGGGAAGGAGGGGGCCTGCTACCGCCTCCTGGGAAAGACTCGAGATCGACACTGAGCCGCCCGTGTCAGGATCTTCGCTTGGCCTGGCGTTTAGCGGGGCGAGCGGCCTGAGGGGGCTGTGACGCCGGCCTGCGGCCTCCTCGACGCCGGGGCCGGGTGAAGGCTGCTGCTGGGGCCGGGCGGGAGGGAGGGGAGCCGCAGGGGGGCGTCCTCGGCGGCGAGCAGGGGGAGGCACCTGTGCCGACGACTGGGTGGAGGCAGCAGCTGGTCGTCGGGGCAGGATGTGTTTGATGGCCTCCGTCTGCTTCTGGGCAGTGGAGAACTGTTGGGCGAAGTCCTCGACCGCACCGCCGAAAAGGCCAACCTGGGATAGCGGAGCGTCGAGCAGACGAGTCCGCTCAGCGCTCCGCGTATCCGCCAGGTTGAGCCACAGATGACGCTCCTGAACCACGCTAGTGGCCATCACCTGACCAACGGCGCGAGCAGCCACTTTCGTTGCCCGGAGAGCAAGGTCAGTGGCGGACCGCAGTTCTTTGAATGCCGTCGGATCAGTCCCGCCCTCGTGCATGTCTCTGAGCAACTTCGCTTGGAAGACCTGCAAAGTGGTCATAGCATGCAGAGCGGAGGCCGCCTGTCCCGCCGCTCTGTAGGATCGCGCCGCCATAGCAGACGAGAACCCACAGGCTTTGGATGGGTGCTTAGGAGGACCACGGGTGGAAGCGCTCTGTGGACACAGCTACATCGCAACAGAGCGCTCCACCGGGGGCATCCCAGTGTACCCACGGGCGGCCCCGCCGTCGAGGGGGGGAAAGGCGGGGGAGAGATCGCGCTCTCGAGTGGACAAAGGAGCCCCCCAAGAGCGCGATAACTCCGCATGCAGCTCGGGGAAAAAAGCTATTGGAGTCGGCCGTGGCTTTGCAGCGGCAGCCTTGTCCAAAAACCAATTATCCATCCGTGAGAGGTCGGGGCAGGATGGAGGTTTCCATTCTAGCCCGATACTCCCAGCGGCTCGAGACAGCATGGCCGTCATCTCGGGATCTGACGCGGACAACGCTGGGACTCCCGAAGGAGGCAACGCAGCCGGATCTTCCTCTCCCGAGGAATCAAGCCCGCCTAGTGATGCTGTGATAGACATCGCATCATCATCTGGGGCGCTGCTCGAAGCAGCCGGTGCCGCCGAAGAGACAACCGACCGAGTCGAACTAGCGCCCGCTGGCTCACGCACTGAGGCGGGAGGTGTGGCCCGAGGAATCGTCGGGGCTTTATCCCACACCGTCACCGTTAGATCGCCCGGTCCCCGGGTCGACGGGCCCCCTTTCGTGAAGGAAGCCGATCGAGTAGGGGGGACCGGGGCTCTCACTCTAGTGAGATCATTGAGCCGCGACCTCAGTGTGGAGATGGTCATGGTCCCACAGAAGGAACATGAGTCATCCACGAACGCTGCTGCTGCATGCTGAATGCCCAAGCAAACAAAGCAGCGTTCGTGACCATCAGATGACGACAGAAATCTACCACATCCAGAAGGGCACGGGCGAGCCATCTTTAAAAAGACGTGCTGCGTGCAGCTCTTTTACAGAGAGGAGAGAAATTCACTCTTTCAGCGCTGAGGCTACCAGGGAGAAGCGCAAAGTCTGGCAAACCACTGCACAGATCGCAGGCAATGCAGAATCTCGCTGGGTACCGCCGTCACACCAACACTGAAGAGGACGCTCGTCTCGAAGAGTCTTGAATCAGCTTTGAGGAGTGAAGAGGTTCTCTTGGCTCCGAAGCGAAAACATACTGCGGTTGCGTTCACTTCCTCCTTTTATACTCACGGAGTAGGGCGGAGTACGCTATGCAAATTTCCGCAGCCCCAAGGCATTGCATGCCATTGGCTCGTGTTTAAATACTCGAAGAGGATTGGCTTTCTATGCGAAATCCCCCAATCTCCGTCACTTCTGACGTAACTCGAAGTGACTACGAAAGGGAACTGGTGTTTTCTGCGTCGCTGCAAAGATGAAGCTGACGATGCGGACTCACCATGAACGAATAAAGATATAAAGGCATAAAAATAGGAAAATTTCCTCCCGTTGGCGCACCACCTGTTACGTTTCGGCAACTACCATCTGTAGTTAGGGGGCCCCCTGGTGGCGGCGGGGCCCTAAGCAGCCGCTTAGTTCGCTCATAGGGAGAGCCGGCTCTGATAATCATCATTTGACTTGAACCACTAAACATCATTTACATTTAGCAGATGCTTTTAACCAAAGTGACTTACAACTAGGGCTGGGCGATATATTGCATGACATTATGCGCATCTCGTCAGTAAAGCCGGTTCCTTGATTAGTAGTAAATCGCCTTCACCTGCTTTCAGATGGAGCGGCATTTACTACAAAGAGCCGTTGTTCCTTGAAAGATCCCTTTAACCCTTTCACGCATACGATCACACCGGTGTGATTAGAACGGTCAGTGCTTCACGTCATCAACTGCTAAATTCAAACTTGCTCTCGCGCGTTGGCTGAGCCAGAGACGGACGCACACAGTGCTGTCATATATCACAACTATTGAGTGTTTTTAACCACATAATGTTTATTTTAGGTTTCAGACATTTAAATACACATAAGTACTAGCAAAACAATGATTTTGAGTTTGTAAAATACACACTGATGTCTATGGAAGCTGCAATAATAATCCTTTCAATTATAATAAGACGACACGTTTTATTTATATCAGAGACACATTTTGTAAGTAGCTTAACATATGACCCTAATCTTCTCCCAGTTCACCAGCCTCTTACTTTCATGTATTTCGTGAGAAGTTGAGGAATTGACGTTGTAAATCCAACAGATCCGATTTCCTGAACTGTAAAACAAACTAAAATGGCACCGCCCATTGTGCATACAGCTCAAATAACGCGATCGTTATAAAGATGTTTAAACAACAAAACCCATCCACTTGCACATATTTGACAATCCGAATATCAGGGTTTCATGCTATAGCTAATACATTTGTGAATATTTTTAATAAAAAAGGAAAAATTACATAAAAGCAGATCCTCATTCATTCTGCGCTTTGTTTTGGTTGTGGTGTGTCACGTGACAAGCAATGACGCGTCACCATGGAAACATTAAAGTGGCAAGTTCTAAATAACGGTCGCCTTGAAAAACTCACGCTGGGGTTCAGTTAGAATATTTTAAACTTACGTGAGAAAGGGTTAAGTGATCAATTGAGTGATGATTGAGCATTATTGAAGACACCTAAAGCAGAATCACTGACGGAGAATATCTGAAATTGTAAGTCTTCATGGAACACTGAAAAAGTCGAAGCAAATGTGCCGTATTGTGTCAAGGTTTTCGAAACAATCCAACACCCGTCTCCACAGTGACCCCTAGTGGTCAAAACAGTGTAACGTAAAAACCCGGGCCAAACATGCATAAAAATACCTTTTACAAATTGCTTTTTCTTTTTTTTTTAAAGTAAAATATTTTAAATGCAATTATCTAAACCTCTAAAAAGATAATAAAGTGTCTATATGTTCTTTGATCAATTGTCAGGGTTTGTTTTGTTAGCTCTATGAATGGATCAGCTAAACAGACCAAGAGACAATGAACTATTATTATTTTTTTGAATTATAAAACTGATCAGAGATCAGGTAAAACCCACAGACACTTTTTCATTGGTTCTCACTGACTCAGCGGTCAAACTTTGAAATTAAATTTAATCAAAGATTACAAAGCTTCATGAAGCAGTATTTTGAAATTGCCGTCACTACCGTAACTGTGACTTTATAAAAATGTTTGTGTGCATGATGTGTTTAAAGAAATTATTAATTGCAACTGATTATTGTTTTGCTATGTGTGTGTGTTTGTCAAAGCAAATGTGGCTAGCAAAAACCCATTTAATGCAGTTAGAAACATAACTGATGTAAAAAAGTCAAGGGTCAAGAGCACAACTAAAGTAAACACTGATCTCCACAATGGTGACATCAAACCAAACATTTTAAATAAAACGTCTCAATAAGAACATCTGAAGATGCATGACAAAAAAAAAACATACTTATGACATACTTATTAATAATATGTGTAATAATGTGTAATGGCTGGTCAGTTGTAGTTCTTGTGTTTTTGCTAGTCTCTTTTCTTTTCTGTTCTTGTTCCTATTTCCTTCAGTGATTCTGCTTGTTAAGAGCATGTGTTCATCACTAATGTGTTTTAATTTGTTCATCACTAATGTGTTCTAAAGGTGTTCATCACAACAATCACTTACATATTCATTTAAATATCTCGCTGCAGCACTGCGTCAATGATACTTTTACTCTTTCTACTGTGGACACCACAGAATTTTCCTGTGGGGTTTAAAGGGTTAACAGTGTAAGGTGAAAAGACACACCCACAAAGTCTTACACACAATTCGAACATCAACAACAAAATACCAGGGGTGTATTTTCAGAGGCATTATGTATTTTGCTGTCTTCACAGGGGTTTACTGCAGTGGGATTTTCTGTCTAATTGGCATCAGCATTTTGGAGACCATCATTGTGAATTATCTGATGGCTAAAGGATCTGAGAGCAGATCAGCAGTGGAAAATACAGATGCTGCTACTGGATGCGATGGTAAGAATCTACACAGCTATCATCAATTCCCAATCGAAGAATTGTATATGAGATGATACTGACAACAATAATTATTGATCCACGGTCATGCTTTGTTTTTCTTCTCATAGACGGTGTGAGAGACCTGCAGAGCCCTCCAGACTCAGTTATAGATCAGAACGAGATGCAGAGAAGCTTCAGCTGGACCAGAGTGGCAAGAATCACAGATGTGACCTTCTTGGTTCTTTACATAATCACCATTATTGTGTTTCTGTCTGTGCTTGGGAAGCTTTGGGTTGTAGAATCGTATTAAATACAGTACATGAGATAACACATAACCCAGTCAACACTTTGATCTCACAGTGATCTCTCCATATTATGGCCACAATGAGTGAAGCGACTAAAAAGTAACAGAAAATAGCAGAAAAAAAATATTACCGCTTTTTCAAATTGCTTATATACAATTTCTGAAACTACCACTAAATTTCTTAAAACAGACACAAAACTATAAAACATGCACATGACATGCAAAACATCATACATCTCTTGCAAAAGCAAACACATAATTTAAAACTATTTTAATTCATCCAAAAATGATGTTTTTGCTCAGTAACTCTACACACAAACATAAAATGATTTGCCACATACACACAGTTGTGAAAAATGTAAAGCTCTCTTGTGTCTTTTGCTTGTTTGGTATGTGGTGGGCTGTACAGGAGTTTGTCACACGTACATATATGTGCACAAATACACTGTGCAGTATGTACACACAATTGATGAATGTTTCAGTTATTAGAAAAAAGGGTTCAATATATGTATCATTGGGTTCTTTACTCAACTCCAACGGACATTTTATGCTAAAAATTGTTCTATAATGACAAGAAAGAACACTTTTGGCACAAGGGTTCTTTAAAGGCTATTATTCATTCATATATTACATTATTCTGCAACATTTTGTAGTTGTTATTAAATTATTATAAATATATATTATAAACTGTTGTAGTAACTTAATATCACATTTTAATCATGCAGATTTTTGGAGGATAAATACTAAAATGGCACTCTTTGTGTGATATTGATTAATTACATTTTTTAACCACCATATCTTGAATTTTGTGATCATTCATGCATTGCATTTTAGGGGTTCCAAATATATAGAATATATAGATATAGAACCTTTTCTTCTAAGAGTGTATACTGAATCAACACTGTGACTTGAGCTGATGAATGACACTTTTGGCTTGTAGCTGCTGTTCAGTAGAATTTGAATTTGTTTCTGTTGTTAAAACAATCGGTATTGTATAACGCTATAGAAATAATGGTGATGAATTACCAATATGTGTATAATCAAGATATATTTACAAAATAAATAGAAATGCAAGGGTGAAAAATGTATTTGTTTGTTGTTTTGATTTCTAAGTGTTTTTTTTTAAACTGCTTACACACTAAAAGTGGAACTTGAGGCTCACTCAGTAAAACCATTCACACATTTTCAGACCAAGTCTGCAAAACTGCAAACTGTAATGACTCAGTGGGGCGAGATTGATCCATATGCAACGAGTTCATTAAACAGAAAAGTCAGGGTAAACTCAGGATAATAATAATAGGAGGCAGACTGAGACGTGAGTCGAACCGGGCAGGAGGTTCAGGAACTTTCAGTATCCTGGGACAGCCTTAGTGCCGAGGTGGGCGGCAGAGAATCAGAATCCGGGACGGGCAGGAGGTATGCTGCGGACAATCAGACAAGGTTATTTCAGCTTGGGTCAGAGGAATCAGATAGGCCGAGGAATAGGAGAATTGGTTACTGCCTTTTTTCTTTGCATGATTGTGTTTATGGGGTGCAATATAACATGTATTTGTGGTTTTTCTTTTTTAAAAAGTCTTATTTTTCATAAATTTCACCTTTATTGTCAGCCGCGTTCACCTCTATCCTCAAACGAGCGGTCGACTTCCTGAGTCTATGAAACCACTCCCTCAGAAACACGCAGTGGCCTCAGATTGGTTAGTTTGGGCCGGTGTGTTGTGATTGGCTAAACTGTTGCTCACGTTGTACGGAAGGTTAACGCCCATTACCTTTACAGGCGAAACGTGCATGTCATAAGCTCCGGTCCAGATGTAAATAATGGTGTGGAACTGCAGTATCAGTTTGAGGCAGAATCAGACCCAGAAAGCGGCGATGAAGAGAGGCAAGCAGAACCTCACCACACACGGCTCTTACTAAACGTTTCTGAATGATAATTTGCCTATATTTTTTAAAACTTTATACACGTTTGTTTTACACTGACTGGCTACTAACGTGGTATACACAAACATCGTTGGCATTGGTTTACGTTCTTGATCAAATCGAAAATTAACGTCATAAAGCATATATACATGAAAATACATTTACAAAATTAGTACTTATAAAAAAATTCAGGTCCATATTGTTTGTACGCGTTTGTCGTAGACACAAAATAGCATAACTAGTAGCCTAGTGGCTATAAAGCCAGTGCTGGCATTTGAAAAAAATAAAACACAAGGCTACGTCTGAAATTATACATGCAAATACATTTAAAATGATGAAGTCTAAGCCTACTTACAGGTTGTGGCCCAACAACTGCTGCCTCTAGTTTTAAAGTTGGAACTGCTTCATGTTTTAGTAACAGTTTCTTGTTGAATCCGGTGTTGAACTCGTGGAGATTGTTTGTTTTCAAAACTGTTCATTCACAGTAAAACCATTTTTTTACAGTAAATGTGTACTGTGCTGTAGGTTTTACAAGACATTTCTGAGAGTGCAGTTAGACACAAGAGAAGTCCAACTGTCAAATTACTTAGAAAGTATACAATTATTAAAGCTCGACGACGCCTCCCCCTGGTTGCACCAGATCTCTCTCTCCTGCGTCCTCTCTCTCTCCTTAGGACTGCATTTCCCATTATCCTCAACATTCTTCCCTGCGCTCATTATCTCCTGAATAATCCCCTTATCATTGCATTAGTATCACCTGTGCCTCAGGTCCCCTTTATCTGGACCGTTCTGTTCATTGTATTTTTGTGAAGACTGCTCCTGCTGTAAACAAACAAACCTTTTTTTATTTATTTATTTTTCATTTTTCCTTGGTTGGAACATATTTGTATTTATTTCAAATAATTCATATATATTGCCAAATGACCATGGCAAGTGGAATTTGTTTGTTGATTCAATGCCATTTATAACTTTCATGAATTGATTACAATTGATTTCCCTGAAGCAATGTGGGCTTAAGTGTCTCGCTCAAGGGCAAGATCTTCATTGAATTGCCAAACAACATGACTCCTCGCAGGTCATATTCTATGTAAAGATCCATCACTATAGGGTGGGTGACAGCTGTATTGACAGAGTTTTACTTTATTTTAAAACTATTATTTTTTTTATTATTTTTTAGACATTTCTTGGAGGTAAAAAGGTTGTAAACCATGTTTGTCCTTTTGCCTTTGAGCAAAAATATCTGTGGAGAATGTACTGTCCCCATGAGGTACACAGCGTGGCTTTGAAAATAGCAATAATGATAATAATGAAAATAACACCATCAATAAACATAACCAACAACATCTGATCACCTTTTCTCTTTGTTCATCTGACTGTAAAAATTCAATTACAACTGCCCAACAAAAGCAAACACTGATCACCATAATGGTGACTAAAATATAGATTTTCTCCTTCAGTGATTCTGCTTGTTAACATCAGGTGTCTTCGAAGACTTAGTTATGTCATTAACTTTAACACTCTTGAGTCTGGATCCAAATATACTCCCAGGAGAGTTCATTTAACACTGGAGTTTTTGATTTTTGATTTGGACTTTTACTTTCTGACCCTGGACTTTCTGACCCTCTTACTGGGAGAGCCTCGATGGTAAAAAACATGAACACACAGTGATTCGGAGAGGAAGAGCCCCCACAGTGCCGAACGGAAAGCTCACAATGCAATTCGACCGGGAGGGCTCCCGCTGCGTTTTGAAGGAGAGAGACCCCCAATTTGTAAATGTATAAATAGGAAGTTCACTCTGCAATTAAAACAGGAGAGCCTACATTGTAAGATGCAAAATGGTCGAAGCATTTTTATTTATTTGGTGTTCGGGTAGGCCCTTCTGTGCTGCTGTGGTGGCTGCCCCTATGATTAAGGAGTGGAAAGAGAATGTTAGGTTGGGATGTCGGAACTGTTGAGGACTGATTTTTTGTTTGACGGAAGTTCTTTTGGAACCGATAACTGGAGGCAGGGAGATTTTTATCATCAATAAAAAGAGGGTCGAGAGGAGAGGTAATTTGGGATTTCCTCTGGTGAAGAAAAGGGGCTATGGGCTGATATGGTTGAATGGGGGTTGGTAAACTGAAAATGAAAATTGAATGACCATTTCAATTGATCGATTTTTGATCTTTTTTGATGTTGAAACCCATGGGGTCATGGTTTAAACTTGAAGGTCAGAGATTGTAGGATGTATGGTATGGAGACAACGTTGATGGATGGACTCAAGCAGTTGGATGTGCTTTCTGGACTGGACCCATGACTCAGAAACATACAGTAGAGTGCAGAGGACAATTGCCTTGTGAACTTGGATCTTAGTTAGCAGGCACAGTGACCAGTTCCTCCAGAGACACATTTTTGTAGGTGGCCGAAGGAGCTAGCCTTGTTAAAACCAGACCATTCTCAGTTGTAACTGAGATATGGTCTGGCAAAGCGTCATAGACAAATCATTTCCAGAGGGGCGTCACCACCGGACGTCGTGGGTGGACCTAAAACCAATCAGAGCGATGAAGGAGATGATGTTTTCAGAGCGGCGGCTCCGAGTGTTGTTCTTTGCTCGGTTTTTAACAAAGAAAAAAACATTCAAATCGCTTAAAAACAGACGCGATAGCTGATTCGAGCGAGTTAGGTTCGACCATCTTTGTAATGTAGGCTACAAAATCTGCTTCAAAATCCCAGCGCTGTCATCATAGTGTAAAGCCCGCTCTAACGTTTCTGATTGGTGCCGCGATTTCTGCGGACTGGAAATGGGTTTGAATGAGCTCTTTGTCAGACTAACTTTTAGAGCAAATCTAAATTTGCCGGAAGTTGTCTGGGTTTTCCCAGGCTACGAAGGAGCTACAGGCTTTGGCAATTCGGTGGTCCACCTCTTTGGATATTGTTGCAATCACTTGAAATAACACGTGGATTATAGTTAAATACAGTAGGTGTCTTTTGATAACTTCTGGTACATAACTTCCGTTTTCTTCAGGCTTATAGTCAGACCAAATTCGTCCAAAACCTTACGGAAATGCAGAATAATTTGAATAATTTTATCTGACTCCAATTATAAGTGATTTTTTAGTTTTTATTTTAGCAGTTGATAATCAGATTAGTTGTGGATACTGTTGTTGTTGTTTTTTCTATGGAGTTTTTAAACCATAGTCAAAGGTTTCTTGAGCAAGTCTTCTTTAACCTGTTGATTTTTGTTCATGGTATTCAGCTAAATTGAAATGTTTTTCAATAAGTTTTAAAATAAATGTGAATGATTTAAAAAAAAAATTGCCTTATTGGAATCGAAATAAGAAATCGTTAATAATCGGAATTGATAAGTAGAATCAGAATCGAATTGTTAAAATTCAAACGATATCCAACCCAAGTAATCGGACTGACTGCCCAATCGAACTGAAAAGCCTTCATGTAAAACCTTATTGAGTTCATATAGAGCTCAATCCGAAATGCCCCGTTTACACGAAGGGTAGGACAAGGAAGCATTTGTTTGAATACTATGTGTAAATGTGGCCTAAATTTCAAATGGGGTGGGATCAGAATTTCAAATCAGATAGGGGGATTTAGACCTTTTCTAAATTCTATTCTGATTGAAAGGACATGTAAACACTTGATTGGATTGAAAACCGAAAATTTTCAGTCACAGGGAAGTGAAATAATACACACATAATTCGTTGTGTTTGGCTGTCCAAACAGGTCGTTGGTAACTTTTCCCTTTACGAATATATATATATATATATATATATATATATATATATATATATATAAATTGTTGATTTATTAAAGATTTAAATATTAAAGTATTATAAATATAATCATCACTGCTGCATCTCTGCTGCCTGTCTCAATGCGAGAGCGGCGCCAATTTAAAAATTCCCATTTCAAAGCAGTTATTCAATAAAAGGTAATATATTTAATGATTTGTGGTAACATAATAATCCTTTCATGAAGACTATAGTGCTGTGAGACGCATTAATCCAATTTTAAATCCACATATTATGATCACATGCCTAACAACACAAAACATTTGTAAACAATTTGTACTGCTCTTTTAATCTAACAGTTAGAGGAAGTGTTTTCTTTTTTCAATCAATTTGTTTATTTTGACACTTGCGTGTTTCTGTTGCCTGTTTTACCAAACCCTATACTTTCAGTGAAGACACTTTCTACTGGATCGCTGGATCATTTGGATCTTGATAATTGTTGTGTGTGGCTGTTTTGTCTTTAATAATAGTACATAGATTTTGTAGAGATGATATTTTGATATTAAATTTAGTATAAATGATTGAATGCTTTGGTGTTGCCATCCCCTCACGGTCCCCCTTGTAATTAATACTGGAGGGTCATTGTGTAATTTCAGAAGGAGCTTTGACTTTGAAACCCCCTGTATTATATTAAACTGACAGGTCTGTTGCCCTGTAGCAATATGAATAAACAACACATAATAGTTTTGGTCATTTGGTCATCTGTGAGCGGTAGCCTTTGCAGGAGTGTCATCTCATGTTACATGTAGAAATGCGCCAAAGATGATTGTTTTATGTCATATATTTAGACAAATATTTGACTTTTTATGTGTTTAAAGCATTATAATTCCTTTCTGTGATGTGAGTCCCGCAGGTGTTATGTCAACCTTATTGATTCTCTATAGAAAATTCTTAATTTTGACCATTTTGGGAAGTCGTGCATGTTTCTCACAGTGCTTAAATATGGCCAACCTTGGCTCAAGAGTGAAGCCTCACCATTTAGCAGAAGCATTTGAGACACTTGGGATATTGAACATGTACATACACTGCCTAATGTTTGCTGCTACCTCAGTCTGTAAGTACATTTTTAAAAACAAACAAATTTCTAATTGAAAAGACATTACAAGTGGGGTTAAATTGATAGTACTTAATGTATTATTTTCATAACAACACAATATGTGTGCACTCAACTTTTGAATGTTTTTAACACATTTTCTTTTGGAAATATTGAAGTTCAAGTAAACTTTACTACACCAAGAGAAATCTGAATTGCTTAAATGCAACAAACGTGATTAATTCAATGCAATAACCAGGAAATAGTGATTAATTATATGCTGTTTTAACCCTTACAGTGATAGAAGGTACGCTTTTTTTTTAAACCCGTATGAGTGTTAATCCTAAAAGAAACCTACATTTTATCTTTCAACTTTTCCACTTGGGCAAAATGCATTGAAAAAAATTAAATATAACATATAATAAAGCCCAACATTACAAATCTATAAAATAAAAAAACACAAATATAGGTGACTGTTTCACATCTCTCATTTAACTTACAAATCACATTTCTAAGAATATTATTTTGAACTCTATTTGAATGATGAATGTCAAACAACAATAATCTGGCCCCGTCTGTGATCTTTGCCGCAAAATGGGGTTAAATGAAAGTTCTTGGTGATCCAGTTCAGAAAGTAGCGCTCAAACAGAAAACTAGGGTCCTGAAACTGTGCAGAAATGCATATCTCATAGTTTGTGCGCATAAGCTATTGTGTTTGGACACAAAGCATATGAATATCAACAATGGTGACAATAAACAAACAAGTGACAAACAGATCAACTCTGAACATCACAAAACAAGCTAAAAAAGTCCTAACAAAACAATAGCAAAATAAAAGCAAATAGGAAAAAACAATGAAAATTACAGGACAATTCAGCTGCATTATATTCATGCTGTAATGCATTATGTGAGCCGTGGGTGCATTTTTATTAGTGGCTCCCATCATGCACTGCAACATGAAGCATTTGTGTGATTGTCACCATTGTTGAGATTTATATGTGGATTATTGATGTCCTTGTATGATTTTAAATCATTCACAACATTAAAGCATTACTGCAATTGGCTAATGTAATGAATATAAATAAAACATTATGTATAATCAGTTTATAATACTAATTTAATACATCAGGCTACTACAAGATTGTAGGATTTGATCTAAACATTACCTGGGCTTCTATTCTCAAAAGCATCCTAAGCCTAACTTGATCATAGAATAATAGCAATAAATGGTCTGTTCAATCAATTTAGGCTCACAATGCTTTTGTGAAATGCAGCCCAGGTCACATTTTCTCTTGCTACAACAAATGTGCATTATGAACACAGAGTTGGAGTAGTCAGATAAAAACTAATATTACCAAATAAATGGTCAAGAGTCCAACTATATGAAACACTGATCATCATAATGGTGACATTAAATAAAATTCCTTAAAACATCAACATCTAAACTTCTGTAAATCTAAATAAGACTGTGTAAATGTTTGAAACTGGTAATAATAAGTGCAATAATGTGTAATGGCTTGAAGTCTGCTTCAGTGTTAAAGGAGTAGTTCACTTGAAAAAAACTTTTGCTGATAATTTACTCACCCCCATGTCATCCAAGATGTCCATGACATTATTTCTTCAGTCGAAAAGAAATTAAGGTTTTTTGATGAAAACAACCCAGGATTTTTCTCCATATAATGGACTTCTTTGGGTACCAAGAACCGATCGTTTCACTTGATAAGACCCTTATTCATCGTCTGGTGTCGTTTAAAGCCCGTTGAAAAGTTTGCAGTTTGCACTGAAACTCTTATTTGGACCTTGAAACGTTTGGCTACCAGTAAAGTCCATTATATGGAGAAAAATGCTGGAACGTTTTCATCAAAAACCTTAATTTCTTTTCAAAGTTTAAAAAAAAAAAAATGAACTACTCCTTTAATTTGTAACACCCTGTAGTTGGACCTACATGTACACCATAAGTATTAATTTAACACTGGGGATTTTGCTGTATATGAATATCTCAAGTGTAAATATTCACAAATATCGGCCCATTAAAATCAATTTAGCATACCTATGGTGAAATCAACAAAGATCAAGCCAGGGACTGTAAGGCTGATTATGAATGTAATTTGATACTTAGGACTGATCACGCCAAAGAGCGCCGAGTCGTGTCCAGTCGGTGTTCACACAGACTGTGTTTAAAATCTGCTGCAGTCGTTGGAAACAGTCTGTAATTGTGTTGTGTTCAGTCAGTCTTAGAATACTTAAAGGGATACTCCACTTTTTTTGGAAATAGGCTAATTTTACGACTCCCCCAGAGTTAAACTGTTGAGTGTTACCGTTTTTGAATCCATTCAGCCGATCTCCGGTTCTGGCAGTATCGCTTTTAGCATAGCTTAGCATACATCATTGAAGTGGATAAGACCATTAGCATTTCTCCCAAAAAAAAAAAATACCAAAGTGTTTCGATATTTTTCCTATTTAAAACTTGACTCTTCTTTAGTTACACTCTGCACTAAGACAGACAGAAAATGTAAAGTTGCGATTTTCTAGGCTGATATGACTAGGAACTATACTCTCATTCCTGCGTAATAATCAAGAAACTTTACTGCCGTTCCATGAGTGCAGCAGCAGCAGGCGCGATGATACACAAACTTAGTCCCGGTCACGTTGAAAGCTGGGGACTATTTTCAGGCGCTGAGTCATATCATCGCGCCTACTGCACTCATGGTACGACAGTGAAGTTTCCTGATTATTACGCAGAAATGAGAGTATAGTTCCTAGTCATATCAGCCTAGAAAATCGCAACTTTACATTTTCCTCCGGTCTTAATGCATGATGTAACTACAGAAGAGTCAAGTTTTAAATAGTAAAAATATATCGAAACACTTTGGTCATTTTTTTGGGAGAAATGCTAATGGTCTTGTGCACTTCAATGATGTATGCTAAGCTATGCTAAAAGTGCTTACTGCCAGAACCAGAGATCGGCTGAATGGATTCAATAACAGTAAAACTCAACAGTTTAACTCTGGGGGAGTTGTAAAATGAGCTTATTTCCAAAAAAAGTGGAGTATCCCTTGTGTCCCGGGTATTATTAGAGTCTGCAGCGTTCTGGCGCATTCCTTAATTGCATTCACATTTTTCCACCGAACGTGTAACTTCTTCATCGCTCTAGCGTATTGCAGGCATCTTACAGAAGACACTTCAATTCATCTCAGATCCTTGGTATTAGCTTTATTATCTTAAGTTTTAAAACTGAAGAAATACATTTTGTCTTTCACTGTCATATATCCATGGAAGCTTATGGATAGCAATATTTAATTTTGAAATATAATATGCAAAATGGCAATTCAAATTTACCTACCTGGCTGGCAGTGAGTCCCGCTCCTGACCCCATCGCCCACTGTGCCGACCACCTACTGAATAGCTAACGCTTGGGAAACCTTACCTGCTACCCACCTGTCCGGGGAAAGAGTCCCCTCCTGGTCCGTGGTCCCGGTCCGCCCAGATAGCTGCCCGCCTGTATTACGCCTGAAAGGTTCTACTTACCACGTTACTTGCCTGCACGCCGGACCGGTGTTCGACTCCCTCCTCCTCCGTGGCCGCCAGTGACCCGGGTCGGCGCAGTGTACCCCTTGGTCTCCTCCTCCCTGAAGAGAGATACGACGTCCACATTACGACTTAATTCCTGCTTTTATTCAATAAAGATTGTTACTTTTAGAAATTTGACTTGTCTATCTGGTCTCTGGTACGCTCCTCGAGCTGGTTCCGGGTTGAGGGCTAGGTGCAGTCCGGCTTGGCCCCCCCGACCTGTGACACTATTGCTAACTCAAATTCAATAATATAATTTATATTTGCTATTTCCTACACTATTTTTATTTTAACATATATTTTAATGTTTTATAAGTTGCAAAATGAAAATAAAATGTTTTACAGGTCTGTGTAACTTCTGATTATTTGTTTTCTCTTTTTGTCATCTAAATGGGAATAAAACACCCCTTTCTGCTGATTGGTCAACCAAAGATCAAGCCGTGCCGTCATCAGTTCTTGCTCAGCTTCGCAAAACCAAACAATAGTCATCTGATACAGTTGTATGGATTATTACAGAGATTATTAGAACTACATTAAATCTCTAATCAAACAGCCAGACTAATAAATGGCTCAACACAAACCGCAGCCTATGGAACAGAGCCTAGACAGAGCTTAATTGCATGTAAAAATAGCCACTGTTTCTTGGTGAAAGTATTCTGGTATGTAACAGAAAGTCTCATTTGCACAGTGTGGGTTTCTGCTGCTGAAAACTGCAGTGATGAAGAACATGTTACAGCTTATAAGGCACTTTTTGAGCATCTCGGCTTGGATATGAACGTCCAGACGACCCGCATGCGGCCTTTGTCCTGGGGCCCTTTTACCTATGTTTATGTGGACCTATATGTGACCTCCATCATAGATGTGGTATGAGTCCAGCATGATTTTTCTTCTCATTTGGTTCATTACGAATGTCCAGCAGGTGTAGCATCACTCAACACCTTTTTTATCTACAGAATGAAAAAGACCAGAGCTTCTCGACACAAGTCAAAATGATGAGTGTAAGTGTTTTCAAAGCCAAATGTCCTTCTTTCACAAGGTTTTAACTGATTATCATGAATATATATATACAGTATATATATATATAAAGCATAATAATGTCCTTTGAATAAATTTGAACTTTGTATTCTTCCAGGCTTGGGAAAATGAGAATATGGACTGGGATCAAGAGAAATATTGTGGAATAATGACACTAGCAGCGCCAAAAGATAGGTTATGGACTCCAGACATTGGAATTGTAGAAAGGTATACAATTACGTGTCAGGTCTTTTACCTGAGTAAAGTTGGCCGAAATATGTTCAATCGTTTGGGCTGTAAAAAGCTTTCAATCAATCAATCAATCAATCAATCACATCTTTATTCAGGACATACATATAAAATGGTCCATAGCACTATAAAAAAAAGTAAATAAAAAAATAATTAAAAAATTGTTTTGTTTTGCTTTGTTTGTGCTGCTTCAGTTTTTTAGACATTAAATGGGTGGTTGATTGCGATTTCACTTTTTTTCATTTTAAATAGTGTGTAATGTTGCTGTTGGTGCATGAACAGGATCTGCAAAGTTGCAGCGTTGAAAGTTCAATGTAAGCAGAGATATTGTCTTTTAAAAATCAGGAAGTTTAATGCCTACAAAAACGACTCGAATGGGACTACAGCGGGTTTTATACGTCACTAACCCATATATTTACATCAACCCTCCCCCCGGAAAATGCAAAAAAGGGCATGGCCATATTTCTGTGGCTCATCGAGTGTGTTGTTCACGCAGCTGTCAGGTCTTCTGTGTTTGCGCTTCCCACGGACGCTGTACTTCGTCAACAATGGATACAATTTATGTTTGATTATGTTCCTGAAAATTACAATCGTAATCTAGCTCTCTGTGCTGCGCATTTTACGGAAGACAGCTTCCAGAATCTCCACGAGTTCAACACCGGATTCAAGAAACTGTTACTAAAACATGAAGCAGTTCCGACTTTAAAACCAGAGGCAGCAGTTGTTGGGCCACAATAGGCTAAGACTTAATCATTAGGGGCCAAGCACCGAAGGTGCGGAGGCACCTATTGTATCTGTGCCGGTTCTTATTATTATTATTATTATTAGGGGCCAAGCACCGAAGGTGCGGAGGCACCTATTGTATCTGTTCCGGTTCCTATTATTAGGGCCAAGCACCGAAGGTGCGGAGGCACCTATTGTATCTGTGCCGGTTCTTATTAGGGGCCAAGCACCGAAGGTGCGGAGGCACCTATTGTATCTGTGCCGGTTCTTATTATTATTATTAGGGGCCAAGCACCGAAGGTGCGGAGGCACCTATTGTATCTGTGCCGGTTCTTATTATTATTATTAGGGGCCAAGCACCGAAGGTGCGGAGGCACCTATTGTATCTGTTCCGGTTCTTATTATTATTATTATTATTATTATTCTTCTTCCGACTGGGCGTCTATGGCAGCCCATAGACCGGTTTGCGGGAAAGTTGTTTTGGTTTGACATTCTGATAGAGGACAGTCCCAACTTTAAATACACCAATTTTGGTGTCTCTAACTCATTCCCTCTAGCGCCACCAACTGTCCAAAGTTTCACTTTTATTATGCTAATAACTTTTGAACCGTAAGGCCTATCAACAAAATTCTTTTTTCCTCTTGTTCCTGAGCTCATGCCGATTCGATCGCACCCTATGACGTCATTTTCCGTCATAAAAAAACGGCCGCCATTTTGAATTTTCTAAAAAACGTACTTTTGCGAACTCGTCCTAGACGGTTTGTCTGATTTTCACCAAAATCGCACCGGATCATCTCCAGGCAGTGCTGACAAAAAGTTATGGAATTCAAGATGATTCGCCTAACGGTTTTCGATAAACGCACAAACTAATTTTACGTAACGCTTGCGAAAACAGACGTAAGGCTGTATCTCCGCAACGCTTCATCCTATTCAGACCAAACTTGGTACATGTAATCACAAGCATGACCTGAGGCTACATGCAGCGTTTCGGCGCAGCGCCACCTAGTGGTCCGGAGATATGAAAAATGGCTATTTTTGCTCGTAACTTCTGAACGGTTTGTCCAAAAATCATAAACTTCATCTCGTTAGATTCAGGGCATCATGCCGAGTCGACCGATATCCAATTTTCCCAGATCGGCCATTTTGGCTGTCGGCCATTTTGAATTATTGGCTAAAATGCTGTATTTTTTGAACGCATGAACGAATTGTTACGAAACTCGGTATGGGTCATCAGTACGATGCCCTGAAGGAGACTGAGAAGTTTCGAAACAGCGCCACCTAGTGGTGAATTTTTTTTTCCAAACGCTTATAACTTTGGGTGTGGTACACTTATTTTCACGGGAGTCATCTTTTTGAGTTCCTGAATCGTTGCCGAGTCCAACAATACTAAACATGCTGGGTTTCGTGTTACGGTTGGTGTAGCGTAGCGATTTAGCGCGAAAAAAACACTTGGCGATATCTTCAAAACCGCTGTTCCGATCGA
Organism: Pimephales promelas; assembly: GCF_016745375.1. The sequence continues at coordinate 15,502,369 of NW_024121654.1, forward strand.
GACGAAACCACCGCCAGAAACACGGAATCATAGCTTGTTAACTAAACGCTAATGCCCAAATGCGAAAATATTGATAGTAAGGGGTAGTAAAATTCAAACAAAGTCATGTGTCAGTCATTTTTTACGTGTTTTTTCATATAAATGTTTATAACTCGGAAGCGAATTGAGATATTTTCACCAAAATTGACACACATATGTATGGGGTCACTCTGAGGACACATAAAAAAAATTGTGGGACTGAGCCTCTTGGTGGCGCTATAATAGAACAAAACGTGAAATTCCCATTGACTTCAATAGAGTTTTGTGAAATAAAATGCTATACTAAACAAATGCATTGGTGTAATATTACAAAACTCAGTGTGTGCCATAAGCAGCATGCCCTGAAGGTACTTAAAAGATTTTAAGACAGCGCCACCTGTTGGTCAAAAGTTATAATTAATTTCTGAGAACGCTAATAACTTTTGAATAAATTTGCCTATTGCAATGAAACTGATCTTAATAGATTCCTTTGGCTATGCCAAAAACATAGATATCAGGTTTTCCATAATCAGACAAACGTTCTGTTCGCCATCTTTATTTCTTTGAAAAACCTTCTTTTTCGAACTCCTCCTAGACCGTTTGTCCGATTTTCACGAAAATTGAATCGTATCATCTCCAGACCGTGCCGACTAAAAGTTATGAATTGCACGATGATAGACAAAACCGTTTTTGTATACCACAGCATCAAAATTTAGGCATGCTGCCAAAATTACTATTTAGGCTTTATCTCTGCAATGCCTTCACATTTTGACACCAAACTTTGCATGTGTCATTGTCACCTCACTCTGACCACACATCTATTTCGTAACTGCGCCACCTATTGTTCGAAAGTGATAACCCATTAAATCATCTTATAAGGTAATGTTTATGTGATTTTCTTAGCCATTTGCCCAAAGTTCTCTCAAAATGCCCTTAATTGCTCCTTGCTGCAGTTGGTCTGCCACTCCTAGCCATTTTGGCATATGTTGCCGCTTCTTGCGCTTGGCCCCGGTAATGGCTGCTTGCAGCTATATTTATTATTATTATTCTTCTTCCGACTGGGCGTCTATGGCAGCCCATAGACCGGTTTGCGGGAAAGTTGTTTTGGTTTGACATTCTGATAGAGGACAGTCCCAACTTTAAATACACCAATTTTGGTGTCTCTAACTCATTCCCTCTAGCGCCACCAACTGTCCAAAGTTTCACTTTTATTATGCTAATAACTTTTGAACCGTAAGGCCTATCAACAAAATTCTTTTTTCCTCTTGTTCCTGAGCTCATGCCGATTCGATCGCACCCTATGACGTCATTTTCCGTCATAAAAAAACGGCCGCCATTTTGAATTTTCTAAAAAACGTACTTTTGCGAACTCGTCCTAGACGGTTTGTCTGATTTTCACCAAAATCGCACCGGATCATCTCCAGGCAGTGCTGACAAAAAGTTATGGAATTCAAGATGATTCGCCTAACGGTTTTCGATAAACGCACAAACTAATTTTACGTAACGCTTGCGAAAACAGACGTAAGGCTGTATCTCCGCAACGCTTCATCCTATTCAGACCCAAACTTGGTACATGTAATCACAAGCATGACCTGAGGCTACATGCAGCGTTTCGGCGCAGCGCCACCTAGTGGTCCGGAGATATGAAAAAATGGCTATTTTTGCTCGTAACTTCTGAACGGTTTGTCCAAAAATCATAAACGTCATCTCGTTAGATTCAGGG
>NW_024121654.1:15524040-15589220 GCF_016745375.1 Pimephales promelas
AGAGATCATAAAACCTTCCACCGCCATGTGAGAAGAACTCAACATAGTCCCTTACTGTAAGAAGAAGGGAGTATGGTGGAAAAATACTGTAAATTGTGCGTATTGATGAAATGTGGGACTCATGCAGGACTTCCTCCGCATCCATTTGCAAAACTCTCTGAAATACAGCAAAGATCACATTGTGTAGATCAATATACTGTAGGTCTGTATATAGTAAAAATTACATGTACAGTACGTAAAAGGTTATGTGTGCAGTACACAATATAGTCAGTGAATAAAACGTACGACCACATATTCACGCCGCAGGACCTTGACCCTGTCTGAATTTGGTTGTCTTCTTCTTTGTGTCTTCCTGATTGGTGTGTCTACAGTTAAGCACCAGTGTGTGTGCACACCTGGTGGCTGTGTTTAACCAGTTGGTTCATGTGTGTGTTTATTTGAAAGCCGTTGCTTTTAAAATTGCAAGGAAATTACATCATGATAAATTTCTGTGTCAAATGCATACAAGTGTGTTTAGTGTTTTGCAAATCACTGTGTGTAATGTTTTGCAAAAAGTGTGAAGCTGACAATGTGCTTACAGTTGTGCAAATCTAGGTCGGTGTTTTGCTCCTTGAGTGTAAGGTTTTGCTTATTGTGGGAAAGTTCTAATTTTAGTGTGTAAGCAATCGAAAAAAACTGTATTTTATTTTACAAATGATGAGAGAACAGTTTTTATAGTCTGTATGTATTCCTGTATATGTGTTTGTGTTGTGTTTGTGTGTGTGTGTGTGTGTGTGCGCACGTGTGTGAGCATGCAATTTTGGATTGTGTACGTTTTTTGCCTTGTTGGAAGTGTGCCACTTTATTTCTGTCATTTCTGTCTGTGTTCTGATTTTGATGATGAATTTTGTCTATTTTGAGTCCAATGATAAATAAATATTTATCTATATATTTATAGATATTTAAAAGATATCATAAATCCTCCAAAATCTGCACACATGTTGAGTAAAAACATTAATAAACAGTAAAATAATATTTGTAAAAAACAAACAAACAAACAAACAAAAAAAAACTATTGTTCTGTTACAAAATTAAATGTTATTTTTGGGGTCCAGACCCGAACACCACGAGTGTGACTATTTTTGTCACGCCAACATAAAAACAGATAACATTCCATTTTAATTTTTTTTGTTTTTTTTGTAGATCTAGAAAGTGTTGAGAGCTGTAGGAAGTTTCATACCATTTGGAAAAAGAGAACATTTAATTCAAGCAAAAGTCATTTGGGGTCCAGTGGACCCCGAAGACCATCAGGTGATTTTTGCCTTTATTGTGGATAGTATAGAGTGAAGGACTCATTGATAAATAAAAAGTTAAAAAAGCATTTAGTTAAAATAGAAATTATTTTTATCTTGCTGAATAAAAGTATACAGATTTTTTTTAACAAAAAAAGAAAGAAAGAAAAAAAATGAAAAGAAAGTAAAATTACTGACCCCAAACTTTTGAATGATATGGTACAAGCAATTTATATTTTAAATAAATGCTGTGTTTTTAACCTTTTATTCATCAATCAAAGATTATACATATTACTGTAAAATAGAAAACCATTATTTTAAATTGTAGTGACTGTTTAAACTGTTTTTTTTTCTGTACCAAATTTGATCAAATAAATGCAGGCTTGATGAGCATTTTTATTCAAAAACATTAAAACAGTTATGGCTGGCCTTTGTGTGAGTATAGCTTTTTGAAGTTAGAGCCTTTTTGAAGTTAGAGCCCCTGCCCCGAGGAACTCTCTGCACGTTGCAGCCAAACGCTTTTCTTGGATGTTTGTCATGATTTTTTTGGTTGCATTTACACTGTTTTAAACTGGCTTTAACCAGCAGGCGTTACCAGCGTGTGATATTCCCCTATCATGGATGTTCCTTCGAAAGTGAATCATTTTGCGCCAATTCAAAGCTTTGAAAAGCTTCGTTTCTCCCATCATGTAGAGGTCGCTACTACAATCACATACGCATTGAACAAGCAAGTATCACAACACACGAGTTACTGGTGAACATTTCGAAGGAAATAATGACAGCTGGCATTGATTTTTTATCAGCCTGTTATTTGCGATAATGATGATGAAGATGCGCTGCTGAAGCTGTGTAAAGCGTAAGATAAACAATATCACACATTTTATTAATATGTGATGCTAAGCGGTTAGCACGCTGGCTAAATTTCTTGTTTTTGGTTGTCGTCATATAAACCGTATTATATATTTATTATTTGTTCTAACATTTATTCTTCATCAATTTGATTAATGACAAGCTGAACAGTATTTTTTCAGTTGTGTCTGGTAATTAAATGATGATGATGCAGCAGCTCATGCTGATATTTATTGACTGCATGAAATTACAGTTTTAGTAGAAATATATTATTTATTTTTATCTAAATCAAAAGATTTAGAGAATGTCACCTGCTGTCATTTAGATCTCATCCTGCTGTCAATGCATAAAACATGAATCACATAAACTTAAACTAAGAGCTAAAAGTCATCATGTATTGGGAGATAAAAAAAAAGAAAAAGAAAAAAAAGCTAAACATAAAGCGAGCAAGTGAGGCATTAACTTGTTATCAATATAGGCATAATATTCATACATTGTTTTGTTTGTACCAGTCTCAAGAATAGTTGGAAGAATGAATTTGTTGATTTTTAGCTGTTTCAGCCTGGTTGATAGTTAAAGTATTGTTTCGTTTTTACTGTGCTTACATGTTATGGGATATGCTAACCGAAAGTCCTGTACACGTTATTGGTATTTAAATAAGTTTTTGTTTTTGTTACTGTTTTTTTTTTTTTTTTTTTTTTTTTTACATTGATGTTAAAATGACATTGTCAGATTTGTGACATTACTTTTTATGTAATACTAAAACAGTGTTGTTCACTTTCAGAAGTTGTAGTGATGCTCTCTTTTCCCATAAAGAATGTGAAAAATGTATATTGGTTATATCATTTTCAGGTTTTAAATATATTTAAAGGTATTTTACACACTTAAAGCGTTATTGTATCGCACATTGCATTGTTTAACAAGTAAAAAAAAAATCTCTTCAATATCGTGCAGCCCTAATATAATATAACATATATATATGTGTGTGTGTGTGTATGTGTGTGTGTGTGTGTGTCATCGTCATCAATCACCTATCCCATATAGAGATTGCACTGTCAGAGTGATTGGGAATGTTTAAACGTAATTTCTACACATGATATCAGAGTTTAAAAAAATCTATTTAGTGGACCTTCTCTCTTGATTTTAGTGCACACCCTCGGTATCATAAGCCCAAGCCTACATTTCTCAAAGAGCAGAAAGTTTGTTCTTTACTAGAATCTAAAAAGAGAGTAAGATGTGACATCAAATGACTACAGAATTTTCATTTTTGTGTGAGCAGGCTTTACCTTTAGGTAAATATTGTGACATTGATTATGTGTCTGTCTTCTTCAGATGTAACCAGTGTCATGGAATATAATGAAAGGCTTGCTCGCTTTCGTCAGGGTCTTGTCAACCCATTTGACAGGGGAGAGAACGACAGCAGCACTGAGGGGAAGAATCTTCCTAAACATGGTGTGTAAACTTTTACATTGAATATGCACTGCTCCTCTTCTGAAGGTATGACATTTCTTGTGTTGTGAATGGTATCATGTGAGTCACACAATGTACGCCCTTGTAGCCTACTACAGCAAAACACAATGGGCCTCATTTATCATTCTTGCGTAGAAACGACCGTATATGTTGGCGTAAGATTATGCTTACACTCCTCTCTCCGCCTGATTTATGAAGATGTGCGTACCTTTGAAATCCAGGTGTATGCAATGCCTTCCCTTGATAAATCCCGCGGCCGAAAACGATCGTCATTAGAATAACACGCCCCTAAATATTCAAGTCTCCGCTCCCCCCACGCCCTCATTTTACGGCATGGACACACGGAAGACGGCAAAGAAGAGAAACTTCTCCGACATGGAGCCGAAATGAATCACAATGCATTATTTTACAGCATGTCTTTTGAATCAGCATTCAATTTCGAATCACGTCACATGTATGATGATGTGAAGTACCATTCATTTACATTAATAATTGCATGACAATTTGTAATATTCTTCTTCTTCTTATTATTATTATTATTATTTTGTCAGTCTGAATTATTTTTTGGTCATTGAAAGCCTTTCATTAACCGAACCCAGTCCGTGCGCACCTGCCGGGGATAGGCTAATCCTGAAACATCAGGGTAAAGCGCACAGGCTCACAACTGAAGGAATACATATGCTTACAAATCAAATGCTTTGGTAAAGTCACACAAATTAAACATTGAAGTCCACGTTGCACAAAAATAAACACTGAAGCTTATAATTACTTTTTTGTTTCTTTGTTTGTTTGTTGTTGTTTTTTTTACAGTGGGTAATAATATATCATATCTTTTAGTTTGTCAGTGCGTTATGTGGTGTTAGGAATTTTTCTGCGCATTCCCGCACTAACTCAAAACGTGCGTACACCACCTCCTGAGCTGGTGTAGGATTTAAGCGTGCCGTACGGCAACGTCCATATTGATAAATCTCAAAGTCACCGTGGTTTTGGGTGTACGCAAGGTGTACGCTGGAAATTTGGTGTATGCACTTTGTGATAAATGAGGGCCAATGACACTGACTAGGTAAATAAATATAGCAAACAACATTTCCTTTTTCATCACACAAACAGACTTAGGGCCAAAATAAACCCAGGAGTCAAAATACACCCGGTGCAATACAATTTTTTGCTAGTTTCAGTCTGACACAGTTGTCATTTTCACATCCTGCGCCACGTTGTTTAAATAGCAAATGCATTTGTCCTCATTTGTGCGGCCATGGGCATGCTGGTCTGAAAACGAGGTGTGTTCAGGCGCATTGTTGGCACGTTTCTATTTTAAAGGGGTGGTTTACTGCTTTTTCTCTTTGCATGATTGTGTTTATGGGGTGCAATATAAGATGTAATCGTTGTTTTTCCTTTTTAAAAAGTCTTATTTTTCATAAATTTCACCTTTATTGTAAGCCGCTTTCTCCTCTGTCATTTGAACAACTGGTTGACTTCATGAGTCTATGAAACCACTCACTCAGAAACAGGCAGTGGGCTCTGATTGATTAGTTTGGGCTGGTGTGTTGTGATTGGCTAAACTGTAGTGCTCGATGTCCGTAAGGTTCATGCCCATTACCTTTAGGGGTGAAGTTGCATGTGTTGTTCATGTCAAATGTACATAATGCACCTTCAATGAATGAACTATTTTAGAAAATTTTTCATTTATAGGGCACACCGGAGCGCATATAAGGCGCATAAGATACTGTTGTCAAACGTCTGACTGGGTTTGCGTTATGCATCCACTAGATGTGCTAAAGGGAATGTAGCGAGTGTGCGGCGCCGGAGGTGAGGCGTTTATTTAGTAAGCGTGAGCGCGCTGGGGCGGGCATAACTTACATTCACAGTCTGACTCATATGAGTATTCAATGTGCGGCGGCTCGCTGACAGCAACAGCTGGCTGTTTTGAATGAGACGACCTGGTACTGTGAACGGGGAGCGCTTTATGAACATTCTGTGATGCGCGAGCAGCGCCGAGGAAAGTGTGTCTGTTCGTGTGTCTGTAGAGTGAGCGCTCGTGAGCGGGAGACGCACAACCTGAGGAAGGATAAGGTTAAACTTGCCATGTGACAAAGCGGGCATAAGATGGACACGAGTGCGAGTTCGCGGGCGAATTTAATAACGTGTAGTTAACCAATTTAAATTCGTAGTTAACGAATTTAATAACGTTAACTAATTGATCCATATATAAGGCGCTCCGGATTATAAGGCGCACTGACGTTTTTTGAGAAAATTAAAGGCTTTTAACACTAGAAGTGCCAGAATTCCAAAACTACTAGAACGGCCACAAACGGTCATTTTGACCGTTAGATTCAAAACAGTGTTGATGAATAATTTTCGTAATTATTTTTGTCAACCATATTTTTTCAAAGACGAAAACGAGACGATAACTAAATAAAAACTAGGTTTGAATGACAAAAACTATGACGGAAATGTTAGATAGTGACGATTTGCGACGCGGTCAAGGCTATAATAATAGGACTCGCAGAACTGAACAGCCAATGCAGCAAAACAAACAGCGCAGGACAGGGTAGCAGAGCTCACCATCATCCGACATGAATGGAACATCTGGATCGGCCGTGTCTGATGAATAGCAGCCCTCTCTTTTTCCTTGATGTGACTCTGAATCACTCTCTGATGAGGAGGAAATGTTAACTTGCACCCAGGAAACGTCGCTGTCACTTTCCACATCCGATTGTTCCCCTGCATCCGAATTATAGATAACTGTAGTCCGGTTTTATTTGCTTATTTCTGATCAACAACTAATGTAGAAATTATTATATAGCAAACACCGCTACAGAGGTGACCGGACGGACCATTCTGTTGACAGTTGAGAGAGAACACGATCAACCGCGGGATATTTAACAAAAAAATACCGCAAAATTCAGTGCGGTCAATATGACCGTCTATGGCCGAAATAGGTAAATATGTTCATTTTTTTTGTTTTGCCTTACGTTTACGTAACTTAATTTATATGAAAAGCATTTTAAATGAAAATACAGACAATTTTAGGAAAAGTCAGGTACCAGCAGGATTTTATTATTTTTTTCAACAAAGTTATTATAGATATAAAATTCAAAACGGTCAAAATGACCGTTGTGGCCGTTCTAGTGTTAAGTGCGCCTTATAGTGCGGAAAATACGGTATCAGTCTCAAGCAACCCCCCTCTTCATATTCGACACGGTGCAATGAGAAAGGCGAAGCTTGAATTAACGGGTATGTCCCTCTTTGGCTAATGTGCTTTCAAGCTGGAGGGGCATATTAGATGGAGGGGCTTTCAATGGCATATTATACACTCACGAGAATTATTAGGGGCCAAGCACCGAAGGTGCGGAGGCACCTATTGTATCTGTGCCGGTTCTTATTATTATTATTATTAGGGGCCAAGCACCGAAGGTGCGGAGGCACCTATTGTATCTGTGCCGGTTCTTATTATTATTATTAGGGGCCAAGCACCGAAGGTGCGGAGGCACCTATTGTATCTGTGCCGGTTCTTATTAGGGGCCAAGCACCGAAGGTGCGGAGGCACCTATTGTATCTGTGCCGGTTCTTATTATTATTATTCTTCTTCCGACTGGGCGTCTATGGCAGCCCATAGACCGGTTTGCGGGAAAGTTGTTTTGGTTTGACATTCTGATAGAGGACAGTCCCAACTTTAAATACACCAATTTTGGTGTCTCTAACTCATTCCCTCTAGCGCCACCAACTGTCCAAAGTTTCACTTTTATTATGCTAATAACTTTTGAACCGTAAGGCCTATCAACAAAATTCTTTTTTCCTCTTGTTCCTGAGCTCATGCCGATTCGATCGCACCCTATGACGTCATTTTCCGTCATAAAAAAACGGCCGCCATTTTGAATTTTCCAAAAAACCTACTTTTGCGAACTCGTCCTAGACGGTTTGTCCGATTTTCACCAAAATCGCACCGGATCATCTCCAGGCAGTGCTGACAAAAAGTTATGGAATTCAAGATGATTCGAATAACCGTTTTCGATAAACGCGTAAACAAATTTTACGTAGCGCTTGCGAAAACAGACGTGAGGCTGTATCTCCGCAACGCTTACTCGTTTTCAGACCAAACTTGGTACGTGTCATCACAAGCATGACCTGAGGCTACGTGCTGCGTTTCGGCGCAGCGCCACCTAGTGGTCCGGAGATATGAAAAATGGCTATTTTTGCTCGTAACTTCTGAACGGTTTCTCCAAAAATCAAAAACTTGGTCTCGTTAGATTCAGGGCGTCATGCCGAGTCGACCGATATCCAATTTTCCCAGATCGGCCATTTTGGCTGTCGGCCATTTTGAATTATGTGCTAAAATGCTGTATTTTTTGAACGCATGAACGAATTGTTACGAAACTCGGTATGGGTCATCAGTACGATGCCCTGAAGGAGCCTGAGAAGTTTCGAAACAGCGCCACCTAGTGGTGAATTTTTTTTTTCAAATGCTTATAACTTTGGGTGTGGTACACTTATTTTCACGGGAGTCATATTTTTGAGGTCCTGAATCGTTGCCGAGTCCAACGATACCAAATATGTCGGGTTTCGTCTCACGGATGGCGTAGCGTAGCGATTTAGCGCGAAAAAAACACTTGGCGATATCTTCAAAACCGCTGTTCCGATCGAGACGAAACCACCGCCAGAAACACGGAATCATAGCTTGTTAACTATACGCTAATGCCCAAATGCGAAAATATTGATAGTAAGGGGTAGTAAAATTCAAACAAAGTCATGTGTCAGTCATTTTTTACGTGTTTTTTCATATAAATGTTTATAACTCGGAAGTGAATTGAGATATTTGCACCAAAATTGACACACATATGTATGGGGTCACTCTGAGGACACATAAAAAAAATTGTGGGACTGAGCCTCTTGGTGGCGCTATAATAGAACAAAACGTGAAATTCCCATTGACTTCAATACAGTTTTGTGAAATACAATGCTATACTAAACAAATGCTTTGGTCTAACATTACGAAACTCAGTGTGTGCCATAAGCAGCATGCCCTGAAGGTACTCAAAAGATTTTGAGACAGCGCCACCTGTTGGTCAAAAGTTATAATTAATTTCTGAGAACGCTAATAACTTTTGAATAAATTTGCCTATTGCAATGAAACTGATCTTAATAGATTCCTTGGGTTATGCCGAAAACATAGATATCAGGTTTTGCATAATCAGCAAACTTCCTGTCCGCCATCTTTATTTCTTTGAAAAACCTTCTTTTTCGAACTCCTCCTAGACCGTTTGTCCGATTTTCACGAAAATTGAATCGTATCATCTCCAGACCGTGCCGACTAAAAGTTATGAATTGCACGATGATAGACAAAACCGTTTTCGTATACCACAGCATCAAAGTTTAGGCATGCTGCCAAAATTACTATTTAGGCTTTATCTCTGCAATGCCTTCACATTTTGACACCAAACTTTGCATGTGTCATTGTCACCTCACTCTGACCACATCACATCTATTTCGTAACTGCGCCACCTATTGTTCGAAAGTGATAACCCATTAAATCATCTTATAAGTTAATGTTTATGTGATTTTCTTAGCCATTTGCCCAAAGTTCTCTCAAAATGCCCTTAATTGCTCCTTGCTGCAGTTGGTCTGCCACTCCTTGCCATTTTGGCATATGTTGCCGCTTCTTGCGCTTGGCCCCGGTAATGGCTGCTTGCAGCTATATTTAGGGGCCAAGCACCGAAGGTGCGGAGGCACCTATTGTATCCGTGCTGGTTCTTATTATTATTATTCTTCTTCCGACTGGGCGTCTATGGCAGCCCATAGACCGGTTTGCGGGAAAGTTGTTTTGGTTTGACATTCTGATAGAGGACAGTCCCAACTTTAAATACACCAATTTTGGTGTCTCTAACTCATTCCCTCTAGCGCCACCAACTGTCCAAAGTTTCACTTTTATTATGCTAATAACTTTTGAACCGTAAGGCCTATCAACAAAATTCTTTTTTCCTCTTGTTCCTGAGCTCATGCCGATTCGATCGCACCCTATGACGTCATTTTCCGTCATAAAAAAACGGCCGCCATTTTGAATTTTCCAAAAAACCTACTTTTGCGAACTCGTCCTAGACGGTTTGTCCGATTTTCACCAAAATCGCACCGGATCATCTCCAGGCAGTGCTGACAAAAAGTTATGGAATTCAAGATGATTCGAATAACCGTTTTCGATAAACGCGTAAACAAAATTTACGTAGCGCTTGCGAAAACAGACGTGAGGTTGTATCTCCGCAACGCTTACTCGTTTTCAGACCAAACTTGGTACGTGTCATCACAAGCATGACCTGAGGCTACGTGCTGCGTTTCGGCGCAGCGCCACCTAGTGGTCCGGAGATATGAAAAATGGCTATTTTTGCTCATAACTTCTGAACGGTTTCTCCAAAAATCAAAAACTTGGTCTCGTTAGATTCAGGGCGTCATGCCGAGTCGACCGATATCCAATTTTCCCAGATCGGCCATTTTGGCTGTCGGCCATTTTGAATTATGTGCTAAAATGCTGTATTTTTTGAACGCATGAACGAATTGTTACGAAACTCGGTATGGGTCATCAGTACGATGCCCTGAAGGAGCCTGAGAAGTTTCGAAACAGCGCCACCTAGTGGTGAATTTTTTTTTTCAAACGCTTATAACTTTGGGTGTGGTACACTTATTTTCACGGGAGTCATATTTTTGAGGTCCTGAATCGTTGCCGAGTCCAACGATACCAAATATGTCGGGTTTCGTCTCACGGATGGCGTAGCGTAGCGATTTAGCGCGAAAAAAACACTTGGCGATATCTTCAAAACCGCTGTTCCGATCGAGACGAAACCACCGCCAGAAACACGGAATCATAGCTTGTTAACTATACGCTAATGCCCAAATGCGAAAATATTGATAGTAAGGGGTAGTAAAATTCAAACAAAGTCATGTGTCAGTCATTTTTTACGTGTTTTTTCATATAAATGTTTATAACTCGGAAGTAAATTGAGATATTTGCACCAAAATTGACACACATATGTATGGGGTCACTCTGAGGACACATAAAAAAAATTGTGGGACTGAGCCTCTTGGTGGCGCTATAATAGAACAAAACGTGAAATTCCCATTGACTTCAATACAGTTTTGTGAAATACAATGCTATACTAAATAAATCCTTTGGTATAACATTACGAAACTCAGTGTGTGCCATAAGCAGCATGCCCTGAAGGTACTCAAAAGATTTTGAGACAGCGCCACCTGTTGGTCAAAAGTTATAATTAATTTCTGAGAACGCTAATAACTTTTGAATAAATTTGCCTATTGCAATGAAACTGATCTTAATAGATTCCTTGGGTTATGCCAAAAACATAGATGTCAGGTTTTGCATAATCAGCCAAACTTCCTGTCCGCCATCTTTATTTCTTTGAAAAACCTTCTTTTTCGAACTCCTCCTAGACCGTTTGTCCGATTTTCACGAAAATTGAATCGTATCATCTCCAGACCGTGCCGACTAAAAGTTATGAATTGCACGATGATAGACAAAACCGTTTTCGTATACCACAGCATCAAAGTTTAGGCATGCTGCCAAAATTACTATTTAGGCTTTATCTCTGCAATGCCTTCACATTTTGACACCAAACTTTGCATGTGTCATTGTCACCTCACTCTGACCACATCACATCTATTTCGTAACTGCGCCACCTATTGTTCGAAAGTGATAACCCATTAAATCATATTATAAGTTAATGTTTATGTGATTTTCTTAGCCATTTGCCCAAAGTTCTCTCAAAATGCCCTTAATTGCTCCTTGCTGCAGTTGGTCTGCCACTCCTTGCCATTTTGGCATATGTTGCCGCTTCTTGCGCTTGGCCCCGGTAATGGCTGCTTGCAGCTATATTTAGGGGCCAAGCACCGAAGGTGCGGAGGCACCTATTGTATCCGTGCTGGTTCTTATTATTATTATTCTTCTTCCGACTGGGCGTCTATGGCAGCCCATAGACCGGTTTGCGGGAAAGTTGTTTTGGTTTGACATTCTGATAGAGGACAGTCCCAACTTTAAATACACCAATTTTGGTGTCTCTAACTCATTCCCTCTAGCGCCACCAACTGTCCAAAGTTTCACTTTTATTATGCTAATAACTTTTGAACCGTAAGGCCTATCAACAAAATTCTTTTTTCCTCTTGTTCCTGAGCTCATGCCGATTCGATCGCACCCTATGACGTCATTTTCCGTCATAAAAAAACGGCCGCCATTTTGAATTTTCCAAAAAACCTACTTTTGCGAACTCGTCCTAGACGGTTTGTCCGATTTTCACCAAAATCGCACCGGATCATCTCCAGGCAGTGCTGACAAAAAGTTATGGAATTCAAGATGATTCGAATAACCGTTTTCGATAAACGCGTAAACAAATTTTACGTAGCGCTTGCGAAAACAGACGTGAGGCTGTATCTCCGCAACGCTTACTCGTTTTCAGACCAAACTTGGTACGTGTCATCACAAGCATGACCTGAGGCTACGTGCTGCGTTTCGGCGCAGCGCCACCTAGTGGTCCGGAGATATGAAAAATGGCTATTTTTGCTCATAACTTCTGAACGGTTTCTCCAAAAATCAAAAACTTGGTCTCGTTAGATTCAGGGCGTCATGCCGAGTCGACCGATATCCAATTTTCCCAGATCGGCCATTTTGGCTGTCGGCCATTTTGAATTATGTGCTAAAATGCTGTATTTTTTGAACGCATGAACGAATTGTTACGAAACTCGGTATGGGTCATCAGTACGATGCCCTGAAGGAGCCTGAGAAGTTTCGAAACAGCGCCACCTAGTGGTGAATTTTTTTTTTCAAACGCTTATAACTTTGGGTGTGGTACACTTATTTTCACGGGAGTCATATTTTTGAGGTCCTGAATCGTTGCCGAGTCCAACGATACCAAATATGTCGGGTTTCGTCTCACGGATGGCGTAGCGTAGCGATTTAGCGCGAAAAAAACACTTGGCGATATCTTCAAAACCGCTGTTCCGATCGAGACGAAACCACCGCCAGAAACACGGAATCATAGCTTGTTAACTATACGCTAATGCCCAAATGCGAAAATATTGATAGTAAGGGGTAGTAAAATTCAAACAAAGTCATGTGTCAGTCATTTTTTACGTGTTTTTTCATATAAATGTTTATAACTCGGAAGTAAATTGAGATATTTGCACCAAAATTGACACACATATGTATGGGGTCACTCTGAGGACACATAAAAAAAATTGTGGGACTGAGCCTCTTGGTGGCGCTATAATAGAACAAAACGTGAAATTCCCATTGACTTCAATACAGTTTTGTGAAATACAATGCTATACTAAACAAATGCTTTGGTCTAACATTACGAAACTCAGTGTGTGCCATAAGCAGCATGCCCTGAAGGTACTCAAAAGATTTTGAGACAGCGCCACCTGTTGGTCAAAAGTTATAATTAATTTCTGAGAACGCTAATAACTTTTGAATAAATTTGCCTATTGCAATGAAACTGATCTTAATAGATTCCTTGGGTTATGCCGAAAACATAGATATCAGGTTTTGCATAATCAGCCAAACTTCCTGTCCGCCATCTTTATTTCTTTGAAAAACCTTCTTTTTCGAACTCCTCCTAGACCGTTTGTCCGATTTTCACGAAAATTGAATCGTATCATCTCCAGACCGTGCCGACTAAAAGTTATGAATTGCACGATGATAGACAAAACCGTTTTCGTATACCACAGCATCAAAGTTTAGGCATGCTGCCAAAATTACTATTTAGGCTTTATCTCTGCAATGCCTTCACATTTTGACACCAAACTTTGCATGTGTCATTGTCACCTCACTCTGACCACATCACATCTATTTCGTAACTGCGCCACCTATTGTTCGAAAGTGATAACCCATTAAATCATCTTATAAGTTAATGTTTATGTGATTTTCTTAGCCATTTGCCCAAAGTTCTCTCAAAATGCCCTTAATTGCTCCTTGCTGCAGTTGGTCTGCCACTCCTTGCCATTTTGGCATATGTTGCCGCTTCTTGCGCTTGGCCCCGGTAATGGCTGCTTGCAGCTATATTTATTATTATTATTCTTCTTCCGACTGGGCGTCTATGGCAGCCCATAGACCGGTTTGCGGGAAAGTTGTTTTGGTTTGACATTCTGATAGAGGACAGTCCCAACTTTAAATACACCAATTTTGGTGTCTCTAACTCATTCCCTCTAGCGCCACCAACTGTCCAAAGTTTCACTTTTATTATGCTAATAACTTTTGAACCGTAAGGCCTATCAACAAAATTCTTTTTTCCTCTTGTTCCTGAGCTCATGCCGATTCGATCGCACCCTATGACGTCATTTTCCGTCATAAAAAAACGGCCGCCATTTTGAATTTTCCAAAAAACCTACTTTTGCGAACTCGTCCTAGACGGTTTGTCCGATTTTCACCAAAATCGCACCGGATCATCTCCAGGCAGTGCTGACAAAAAGTTATGGAATTCAAGATGATTCGAATAACCGTTTTCGATAAACGCGTAAACAAATTTTACGTAGCGCTTGCGAAAACAGACGTGAGGCTGTATCTCCGCAACGCTTACTCGTTTTCAGACCAAACTTGGTACGTGTCATCACAAGCATGACCTGAGGCTACGTGCTGCGTTTCGGCGCAGCGCCACCTAGTGGTCCGGAGATATGAAAAATGGCTATTTTTGCTCGTAACTTCTGAACGGTTTCTCCAAAAATCAAAAACTTGGTCTCGTTAGATTCAGGGCGTCATGCCGAGTCGACCGATATCCAATTTTCCCAGATCGGCCATTTTGGCTGTCGGCCATTTTGAATTATGTGCTAAAATGCTGTATTTTTTGAACGCATGAACGAATTGTTACGAAACTCGGTATGGGTCATCAGTACGATGCCCTGAAGGAGCCTGAGAAGTTTCGAAACAGCGCCACCTAGTGGTGAATTTTTTTTTTCAAACGCTTATAACTTTGGGTGTGGTACACTTATTTTCACGGGAGTCATATTTTTGAGGTCCTGAATCGTTGCCGAGTCCAACGATACCAAATATGTCGGGTTTCGTCTCACGGATGGCGTAGCGTAGCGATTTAGCGCGAAAAAAACACTTGGCGATATCTTCAAAACCGCTGTTCCGATCGAGACGAAACCACCGCCAGAAACACGGAATCATAGCTTGTTAACTATACGCTAATGCCCAAATGCGAAAATATTGATAGTAAGGGGTAGTAAAATTCAAACAAAGTCATGTGTCAGTCATTTTTTACGTGTTTTTTCATATAAATGTTTATAACTCGGAAGTGAATTGAGATATTTGCACCAAAATTGACACACATATGTATGGGGTCACTCTGAGGACACATAAAAAAAATTGTGGGACTGAGCCTCTTGGTGGCGCTATAATAGAACAAAACGTGAAATTCCCATTGACTTCAATACAGTTTTGTGAAATACAATGCTATACTAAATAAATCCTTTGGTATAACATTACGAAACTCAGTGTGTGCCATAAGCAGCATGCCCTGAAGGTACTCAAAAGATTTTGAGACAGCGCCACCTGTTGGTCAAAAGTTATAATTAATTTCTGAGAACGCTAATAACTTTTGAATAAATTTGCCTATTGCAATGAAACTGATCTTAATAGATTCCTTGGGTTATGCCAAAAACATAGATGTCAGGTTTTGCATAATCAGCCAAACTTCCTGTCCGCCATCTTTATTTCTTTGAAAAACCTTCTTTTTCGAACTCCTCCTAGACCGTTTGTCCGATTTTCACGAAAATTGAATCGTATCATCTCCAGACCGTGCCGACTAAAAGTTATGAATTGCACGATGATAGACAAAACCGTTTTCGTATACCACAGCATCAAAGTTTAGGCATGCTGCCAAAATTACTATTTAGGCTTTATCTCTGCAATGCCTTCACATTTTGACACCAAACTTTGCATGTGTCATTGTCACCTCACTCTGACCACATCACATCTATTTCGTAACTGCGCCACCTATTGTTCGAAAGTGATAACCCATTAAATCATCTTATAAGTTAATGTTTATGTGATTTTCTTAGCCATTTGCCCAAAGTTCTCTCAAAATGCCCTTAATTGCTCCTTGCTGCAGTTGGTCTGCCACTCCTTGCCATTTTGGCATATGTTGCCGCTTCTTGCGCTTGGCCCCGGTAATGGCTGCTTGCAGCTATATTTATTATTATTATTATTATTATTCTTCTTCCGACTGGGCGTCTATGGCAGCCCATAGACCGGTTTGCGGGAAAGTTGTTTTGGTTTGACATTCTGATAGAGGACAGTCCCAACTTTAAATACACCAATTTTGGTGTCTCTAACTCATTCCCTCTAGCGCCACCAACTGTCCAAAGTTTCACTTTTATTATGCTAATAACTTTTGAACCGTAAGGCCTATCAACAAAATTCTTTTTTCCTCTTGTTCCTGAGCTCATGCCGATTCGATCGCACCCTATGACGTCATTTTCCGTCATAAAAAAACGGCCGCCATTTTGAATTTTCCAAAAAACCTACTTTTGCGAACTCGTCCTAGACGGTTTGTCCGATTTTCACCAAAATCGCACCGGATCATCTCCAGGCAGTGCTGACAAAAAGTTATGGAATTCAAGATGATTCGAATAACCGTTTTCGATAAACGCGTAAACAAATTTTACGTAGCGCTTGCGAAAACAGACGTGAGGCTGTATCTCCGCAACGCTTACTCGTTTTCAGACCAAACTTGGTACGTGTCATCACAAGCATGACCTGAGGCTACGTGCTGCGTTTCGGCGCAGCGCCACCTAGTGGTCCGGAGATATGAAAAATGGCTATTTTTGCTCATAACTTCTGAACGGTTTCTCCAAAAATCAAAAACTTGGTCTCGTTAGATTCAGGGCGTCATGCCGAGTCGACCGATATCCAATTTTCCCAGATCGGCCATTTTGGCTGTCGGCCATTTTGAATTATGTGCTAAAATGCTGTATTTTTTGAACGCATGAACGAATTGTTACGAAACTCGGTATGGGTCATCAGTACGATGCCCTGAAGGAGCCTGAGAAGTTTCGAAACAGCGCCACCTAGTGGTGAATTTTTTTTTTTCAAACGCTTATAACTTTGGGTGTGGTACACTTATTTTCACGGGAGTCATATTTTTGAGGTCCTGAATCGTTGCCGAGTCCAACGATACCAAATATGTCGGGTTTCGTCTCACGGATGGCGTAGCGTAGCGATTTAGCGCGAAAAAAACACTTGGCGATATCTTCAAAACCGCTGTTCCGATCGAGACGAAACCACCGCCAGAAACACGGAATCATAGCTTGTTAACTATACGCTAATGCCCAAATGCGAAAATATTGATAGTAAGGGGTAGTAAAATTCAAACAAAGTCATGTGTCAGTCATTTTTTACGTGTTTTTTCATATAAATGTTTATAACTCGGAAGTGAATTGAGATATTTGCACCAAAATTGACACACATATGTATGGGGTCACTCTGAGGACACATAAAAAAAATTGTGGGACTGAGCCTCTTGGTGGCGCTATAATAGAACAAAACGTGAAATTCCCATTGACTTCAATACAGTTTTGTGAAATACAATGCTATACTAAACAAATGCTTTGGTCTAACATTACGAAACTCAGTGTGTGCCATAAGCAGCATGCCCTGAAGGTACTCAAAAGATTTTGAGACAGCGCCACCTGTTGGTCAAAAGTTATAATTAATTTCTGAGAACGCTAATAACTTTTGAATAAATTTGCCTATTGCAATGAAACTGATCTTAATAGATTCCTTGGGTTATGCCAAAAACATAGATGTCAGGTTTTGCATAATCAGCAAAACTTCCTGTCCGCCATCTTTATTTCTTTGAAAAACCTTCTTTTTCGAACTCCTCCTAGACCGTTTGTCCGATTTTCACGAAAATTGAATCGTATCATCTCCAGACCGTGCCGACTAAAAGTTATGAATTGCACGATGATAGACAAAACCGTTTTCGTATACCACAGCATCAAAGTTTAGGCATGCTGCCAAAATTACTATTTAGGCTTTATCTCTGCAATGCCTTCACATTTTGACACCAAACTTTGCATGTGTCATTGTCACCTCACTCTGACCACATCACATCTATTTCGTAACTGCGCCACCTATTGTTCGAAAGTGATAACCCATTAAATCATCTTATAAGTTAATGTTTATGTGATTTTCTTAGCCATTTGCCCAAAGTTCTCTCAAAATGCCCTTAATTGCTCCTTGCTGCAGTTGGTCTGCCACTCCTTGCCATTTTGGCATATGTTGCCGCTTCTTGCGCTTGGCCCCGGTAATGGCTGCTTGCAGCTATATTTAGGGGCCAAGCACCGAAGGTGCGGAGGCACCTATTGTATCCGTGCTGGTTCTTATTATTATTATTCTTCTTCCGACTGGGCGTCTATGGCAGCCCATAGACCGGTTTGCGGGAAAGTTGTTTTGGTTTGACATTCTGATAGAGGACAGTCCCAACTTTAAATACACCAATTTTGGTGTCTCTAACTCATTCCCTCTAGCGCCACCAACTGTCCAAAGTTTCACTTTTATTATGCTAATAACTTTTGAACCGTAAGGCCTATCAACAAAATTCTTTTTTCCTCTTGTTCCTGAGCTCATGCCGATTCGATCGCACCCTATGACGTCATTTTCCGTCATAAAAAAACGGCCGCCATTTTGAATTTTCCAAAAAACCTACTTTTGCGAACTCGTCCTAGACGGTTTGTCCGATTTTCACCAAAATCGCACCGGATCATCTCCAGGCAGTGCTGACAAAAAGTTATGGAATTCAAGATGATTCGAATAACCGTTTTCGATAAACGCGTAAACAAATTTTACGTAGCGCTTGCGAAAACAGACGTGAGGCTGTATCTCCGCAACGCTTACTCGTTTTCAGACCAAACTTGGTACGTGTCATCACAAGCATGACCTGAGGCTACGTGCTGCGTTTCGGCGCAGCGCCACCTAGTGGTCCGGAGATATGAAAAATGGCTATTTTTGCTCATAACTTCTGAACGGTTTCTCCAAAAATCAAAAACTTGGTCTCGTTAGATTCAGGGCGTCATGCCGAGTCGACCGATATCCAATTTTCCCAGATCGGCCATTTTGGCTGTCGGCCATTTTGAATTATGTGCTAAAATGCTGTATTTTTTGAACGCATGAACGAATTGTTACGAAACTCGGTATGGGTCATCAGTACGATGCCCTGAAGGAGCCTGAGAAGTTTCGAAACAGCGCCACCTAGTGGTGAATTTTTTTTTTCAAACGCTTATAACTTTGGGTGTGGTACACTTATTTTCACGGGAGTCATATTTTTGAGGTCCTGAATCGTTGCCGAGTCCAACGATACCAAATATGTCGGGTTTCGTCTCACGGATGGCGTAGCGTAGCGATTTAGCGCGAAAAAAACACTTGGCGATATCTTCAAAACCGCTGTTCCGATCGAGACGAAACCACCGCCAGAAACACGGAATCATAGCTTGTTAACTATACGCTAATGCCCAAATGCGAAAATATTGATAGTAAGGGGTAGTAAAATTCAAACAAAGTCATGTGTCAGTCATTTTTTACGTGTTTTTTCATATAAATGTTTATAACTCGGAAGTGAATTGAGATATTTGCACCAAAATTGACACACATATGTATGGGGTCACTCTGAGGACACATAAAAAAAATTGTGGGACTGAGCCTCTTGGTGGCGCTATAATAGAACAAAACGTGAAATTCCCATTGACTTCAATACAGTTTTGTGAAATAAATGCTATACTAAACAAATGCTTTGGTGTAATATTACGAAACTCAGTGTGTGCCATAAGCAGCATGCCCTGAAGGTACTCAAAAGATTTTGAGACAGCGCCACCTGTTGGTCAAAAGTTATAATTAATTTCTGAGAACGCTAATAACTTTTGAATAAATTTGCCTATTGCAATGAAACTGATCTTAATAGATTCCTTGGGTTATGCCAAAAACATAGATGTCAGGTTTTGCATAATCAGCCAAACTTCCTGTCCGCCATCTTTATTTCTTTGAAAAACCTTCTTTTTCGAACTCCTCCTAGACCGTTTGTCCGATTTTCACGAAAATTGAATCGTATCATCTCCAGACCGTGCCGACTAAAAGTTATGAATTGCACGATGATAGACAAAACCGTTTTCGTATACCACAGCATCAAAGTTTAGGCATGCTGCCAAAATTACTATTTAGGCTTTATCTCTGCAATGCCTTCACATTTTGACACCAAACTTTGCATGTGTCATTGTCACCTCACTCTGACCACATCACATCTATTTCGTAACTGCGCCACCTATTGTTCGAAAGTGATAACCCATTAAATCATCTTATAAGTTAATGTTTATGTGATTTTCTTAGCCATTTGCCCAAAGTTCTCTCAAAATGCCCTTAATTGCTCCTTGCTGCAGTTGGTCTGCCACTCCTTGCCATTTTGGCATATGTTGCCGCTTCTTGCGCTTGGCCCCGGTAATGGCTGCTTGCAGCTATATTTAGGGGCCAAGCACCGAAGGTGCGGAGGCACCTATTGTATCCGTGCTGGTTCTTATTATTATTATTCTTCTTCCGACTGGGCGTCTATGGCAGCCCATAGACCGGTTTGCGGGAAAGTTGTTTTGGTTTGACATTCTGATAGAGGACAGTCCCAACTTTAAATACACCAATTTTGGTGTCTCTAACTCATTCCCTCTAGCGCCACCAACTGTCCAAAGTTTCACTTTTATTATGCTAATAACTTTTGAACCGTAAGGCCTATCAACAAAATTCTTTTTTCCTCTTGTTCCTGAGCTCATGCCGATTCGATCGCACCCTATGACGTCATTTTCCGTCATAAAAAAACGGCCGCCATTTTGAATTTTCCAAAAAACCTACTTTTGCGAACTCGTCCTAGACGGTTTGTCCGATTTTCACCAAAATCGCACCGGATCATCTCCAGGCAGTGCTGACAAAAAGTTATGGAATTCAAGATGATTCGAATAACCGTTTTCGATAAACGCGTAAACAAATTTTACGTAGCGCTTGCGAAAACAGACGTGAGGCTGTATCTCCGCAACGCTTACTCGTTTTCAGACCAAACTTGGTACGTGTCATCACAAGCATGACCTGAGGCTACGTGCTGCGTTTCGGCGCAGCGCCACCTAGTGGTCCGGAGATATGAAAAATGGCTATTTTTGCTCATAACTTCTGAACGGTTTCTCCAAAAATCAAAAACTTGGTCTCGTTAGATTCAGGGCGTCATGCCGAGTCGACCGATATCCAATTTTCCCAGATCGGCCATTTTGGCTGTCGGCCATTTTGAATTATGTGCTAAAATGCTGTATTTTTTGAACGCATGAACGAATTGTTACGAAACTCGGTATGGGTCATCAGTACGATGCCCTGAAGGAGCCTGAGAAGTTTCGAAACAGCGCCACCTAGTGGTGAATTTTTTTTTTCAAATGCTTATAACTTTGGGTGTGGTACACTTATTTTCACGGGAGTCATATTTTTGAGGTCCTGAATCGTTGCCGAGTCCAACGATACCAAATATGTCGGGTTTCGTCTCACGGATGGCGTAGCGTAGCGATTTAGCGCGAAAAAAACACTTGGCGATATCTTCAAAACCGCTGTTCCGATCGAGACGAAACCACCGCCAGAAACACGGAATCATAGCTTGTTAACTATACGCTAATGCCCAAATGCGAAAATATTGATAGTAAGGGGTAGTAAAATTCAAACAAAGTCATGTGTCAGTCATTTTTTACGTGTTTTTTCATATAAATGTTTATAACTCGGAAGTGAATTGAGATATTTGCACCAAAATTGACACACATATGTATGGGGTCACTCTGAGGACACATAAAAAAAATTGTGGGACTGAGCCTCTTGGTGGCGCTATAATAGAACAAAACGTGAAATTCCCATTGACTTCAATACAGTTTTGTGAAATACAATGCTATACTAAATAAATCCTTTGGTATAACATTACGAAACTCAGTGTGTGCCATAAGCAGCATGCCCTGAAGGTACTCAAAAGATTTTGAGACAGCGCCACCTGTTGGTCAAAAGTTATAATTAATTTCTGAGAACGCTAATAACTTTTGAATAAATTTGCCTATTGCAATGAAACTGATCTTAATAGATTCCTTGGGTTATGCCAAAAACATAGATGTCAGGTTTTGCATAATCAGCCAAACTTCCTGTCCGCCATCTTTATTTCTTTGAAAAACCTTCTTTTTCGAACTCCTCCTAGACCGTTTGTCCGATTTTCACGAAAATTGAATCGTATCATCTCCAGACCGTGCCGACTAAAAGTTATGAATTGCACGATGATAGACAAAACCGTTTTCGTATACCACAGCATCAAATTTTAGGCATGCTGCCAAAATTACTATTTAGGCTTTATCTCTGCAATGCCTTCACATTTTGACACCAAACTTTGCATGTGTCATTGTCACCTCACTCTGACCACATCACATCTATTTCGTAACTGCGCCACCTATTGTTCGAAAGTGATAACCCATTAAATCATATTATAAGTTAATGTTTATGTGATTTTCTTAGCCATTTGCCCAAAGTTCTCTCAAAATGCCCTTAATTGCTCCTTGCTGCAGTTGGTCTGCCACTCCTTGCCATTTTGGCATATGTTGCCGCTTCTTGCGCTTGGCCCCGGTAATGGCTGCTTGCAGCTATATTTATTATTATTATTCTTCTTCCGACTGGGCGTCTATGGCAGCCCATAGACCGGTTTGCGGGAAAGTTGTTTTGGTTTGACATTCTGATAGAGGACAGTCCCAACTTTAAATACACCAATTTTGGTGTCTCTAACTCATTCCCTCTAGCGCCACCAACTGTCCAAAGTTTCACTTTTATTATGCTAATAACTTTTGAACCGTAAGGCCTATCAACAAAATTCTTTTTTCCTCTTGTTCCTGAGCTCATGCCGATTCGATCGCACCCTATGACGTCATTTTCCGTCATAAAAAAACGGCCGCCATTTTGAATTTTCCAAAAAACCTACTTTTGCGAACTCGTCCTAGACGGTTTGTCCGATTTTCACCAAAATCGCACCGGATCATCTCCAGGCAGTGCTGACAAAAAGTTATGGAATTCAAGATGATTCGAATAACCGTTTTCGATAAACGCGTAAACAAATTTTACGTAGCGCTTGCGAAAACAGACGTGAGGCTGTATCTCCGCAACGCTTACTCGTTTTCAGACCAAACTTGGTACGTGTCATCACAAGCATGACCTGAGGCTACGTGCTGCGTTTCGGCGCAGCGCCACCTAGTGGTCCGGAGATATGAAAAATGGCTATTTTTGCTCATAACTTCTGAACGGTTTCTCCAAAAATCAAAAACTTGGTCTCGTTAGATTCAGGGCGTCATGCCGAGTCGACCGATATCCAATTTTCCCAGATCGGCCATTTTGGCTGTCGGCCATTTTGAATTATGTGCTAAAATGCTGTATTTTTTGAACGCATGAACGAATTGTTACGAAACTCGGTATGGGTCATCAGTACGATGCCCTGAAGGAGCCTGAGAAGTTTCGAAACAGCGCCACCTAGTGGTGAATTTTTTTTTTCAAACGCTTATAACTTTGGGTGTGGTACACTTATTTTCACGGGAGTCATATTTTTGAGGTCCTGAATCGTTGCCGAGTCCAACGATACCAAATATGTCGGGTTTCGTCTCACGGATGGCGTAGCGTAGCGATTTAGCGCGAAAAAAACACTTGGCGATATCTTCAAAACCGCTGTTCCGATCGAGACGAAACCACCGCCAGAAACACGGAATCATAGCTTGTTAACTATACGCTAATGCCCAAATGCGAAAATATTGATAGTAAGGGGTAGTAAAATTCAAACAAAGTCATGTGTCAGTCATTTTTTACGTGTTTTTTCATATAAATGTTTATAACTCGGAAGTGAATTGAGATATTTGCACCAAAATTGACACACATATGTATGGGGTCACTCTGAGGACACATAAAAAAAATTGTGGGACTGAGCCTCTTGGTGGCGCTATAATAGAACAAAACGTGAAATTCCCATTGACTTCAATACAGTTTTGTGAAATAAATGCTATACTAAACAAATGCTTTGGTCTAACATTACGAAACTCAGTGTGTGCCATAAGCAGCATGCCCTGAAGGTACTCAAAAGATTTTGAGACAGCGCCACCTGTTGGTCAAAAGTTATAATTAATTTCTGAGAACGCTAATAACTTTTGAATAAATTTGCCTATTGCAATGAAACTGATCTTAATAGATTCCTTGGGTTATGCCGAAAACATAGATATCAGGTTTTGCATAATCAGCCAAACTTCCTGTCCGCCATCTTTATTTCTTTGAAAAACCTTCTTTTTCGAACTCCTCCTAGACCGTTTGTCCGATTTTCACGAAAATTGAATCGTATCATCTCCAGACCGTGCCGACTAAAAGTTATGAATTGCACGATGATAGACAAAACCGTTTTCGTATACCACAGCATCAAATTTAGGCATGCTGCCAAAATTACTATTTAGGCTTTATCTCTGCAATGCCTTCACATTTTGACACCAAACTTTGCATGTGTCATTGTCACCTCACTCTGACCACATCACATCTATTTCGTAACTGCGCCACCTATTGTTCGAAAGTGATAACCCATTAAATCATCTTATAAGTTAATGTTTATGTGATTTTCTTAGCCATTTGCCCAAAGTTCTCTCAAAATGCCCTTAATTGCTCCTTGCTGCAGTTGGTCTGCCACTCCTTGCCATTTTGGCATATGTTGCCGCTTCTTGCGCTTGGCCCCGGTAATGGCTGCTTGCAGCTATATTTATTATTATTATTCTTCTTCCGACTGGGCGTCTATGGCAGCCCATAGACCGGTTTGCGGGAAAGTTGTTTTGGTTTGACATTCTGATAGAGGACAGTCCCAACTTTAAATACACCAATTTTGGTGTCTCTAACTCATTCCCTCTAGCGCCACCAACTGTCCAAAGTTTCACTTTTATTATGCTAATAACTTTTGAACCGTAAGGCCTATCAACAAAATTCTTTTTTCCTCTTGTTCCTGAGCTCATGCCGATTCGATCGCACCCTATGACGTCATTTTCCGTCATAAAAAAACGGCCGCCATTTTGAATTTTCCAAAAAACCTACTTTTGCGAACTCGTCCTAGACGGTTTGTCCGATTTTCACCAAAATCGCACCGGATCATCTCCAGGCAGTGCTGACAAAAAGTTATGGAATTCAAGATGATTCGAATAACCGTTTTCGATAAACGCGTAAACAAATTTTACGTAGCGCTTGCGAAAACAGACGTGAGGCTGTATCTCCGCAACGCTTACTCGTTTTCAGACCAAACTTGGTACGTGTCATCACAAGCATGACCTGAGGCTACGTGCTGCGTTTCGGCGCAGCGCCACCTAGTGGTCCGGAGATATGAAAAATGGCTATTTTTGCTCATAACTTCTGAACGGTTTCTCCAAAAATCAAAAACTTGGTCTCGTTAGATTCAGGGCGTCATGCCGAGTCGACCGATATCCAATTTTCCCAGATCGGCCATTTTGGCTGTCGGCCATTTTGAATTATGTGCTAAAATGCTGTATTTTTTGAACGCATGAACGAATTGTTACGAAACTCGGTATGGGTCATCAGTACGATGCCCTGAAGGAGCCTGAGAAGTTTCGAAACAGCGCCACCTAGTGGTGAATTTTTTTTTTCAAACGCTTATAACTTTGGGTGTGGTACACTTATTTTCACGGGAGTCATATTTTTGAGGTCCTGAATCGTTGCCGAGTCCAACGATACCAAATATGTCGGGTTTCGTCTCACGGATGGCGTAGCGTAGCGATTTAGCGCGAAAAAAACACTTGGCGATATCTTCAAAACCGCTGTTCCGATCGAGACGAAACCACCGCCAGAAACACGGAATCATAGCTTGTTAACTATACGCTAATGCCCAAATGCGAAAATATTGATAGTAAGGGGTAGTAAAATTCAAACAAAGTCATGTGTCAGTCATTTTTTACGTGTTTTTTCATATAAATGTTTATAACTCGGAAGTGAATTGAGATATTTGCACCAAAATTGACACACATATGTATGGGGTCACTCTGAGGACACATAAAAAAAATTGTGGGACTGAGCCTCTTGGTGGCGCTATAATAGAACAAAACGTGAAATTCCCATTGACTTCAATAGAGTTTTGTGAAATAAAATGCTATACTAAACAAATGCATTGGTGTAATATTACAAAACTCAGTGTGTGCCATAAGCAGCATGCCCTGAAGGTACTCAAAAGATTTTGAGACAGCGCCACCTGTTGGTCAAAAGTTATAATTAATTTCTGAGAACGCTAATAACTTTTGAATAAATTTGCCTATTGCAATGAAACTGATCTTAATAGATTCCTTGGGTTATGCCGAAAACATAGATATCAGGTTTTCATAATCAGCCAAACTTCCTGTCCGCCATCTTTATTTCTTTGAAAAACCTTCTTTTTCGAACTCCTCCTAGACCGTTTGTCCGATTTTCACGAAAATTGAATCGTATCATCTCCAGACCGTGCCGACTAAAAGTTATGAATTGCACGATGATAGACAAAACCGTTTTCGTATACCACAGCATCAAATTTTAGGCATGCTGCCAAAATTACTATTTAGGCTTTATCTCTGCAATGCCTTCACATTTTGACACCAAACTTTGCATGTGTCATTGTCACCTCACTCTGACCACATCACATCTATTTCGTAACTGCGCCACCTATTGTTCGAAAGTGATAACCCATTAAATCATCTTATAAGTTAATGTTTATGTGATTTTCTTAGCCATTTGCCCAAAGTTCTCTCAAAATGCCCTTAATTGCTCCTTGCTGCAGTTGGTCTGCCACTCCTTGCCATTTTGGCATATGTTGCCGCTTCTTGCGCTTGGCCCCGGTAATGGCTGCTTGCAGCTATATTTTTAATTGAACTCGAGTGGACTCGGGCAATAAGTCGGTCTAAAAAAAAAAAATGTTCGAGTAGAGTCATTCCGAGTCATGACACGAGTCCATGACAAGACCAAGACCATTAAATATGGTCTCGAGACGAGTCCGAGACAGAGTCCGAGTCCGAGTACTACAAACTGCTAAATCTGTGGATGAGTTGAACGGTTTTTACTTAAATGATAGACATTATTTTAAAAAATGTATTTCACTGTCCCTGTGGCATTGTTTTTTGTTTGTGCTGCTTATATCACATTTCGTGTTTATGATGGCAGAGAGCTGTATACACACACACACACAAGAGAGAGCAACTGAAGCGCACTGACTGCACAGCATGACTGGAGTGGGAGTCCGTCTCATTAGTGTTTAACGCCCTAAAGAAAAGAAAAAAATAAAATGTTTTTTTGTTACGCGTTTTGTTTTTTATCTGACCTGTGAACCAGAGTGCCTCTGCCTCCTCTCCTCTGTGCTACTGCAAAATGATTTTTAATGGCCATGTACCATAACTCTCACCATGCTAATACTATCTTCCATGTAATACCACGGATACGAGAAATGATTAATATATTTTACATACNTGGAGGCTCTAGCCCTTCCAGAGCTGAGATATCGAAACTCAAAAATTCGGCCCAAAAAAAAACGACAGTGGTACCCCTTACGTTTTTTTTTTTGGGCGAAAAATTAAGTTTCTCCAATCTTCCAAATTCTGATAGAGGGCCATGAGACTTAGACCTGAGTGCAAAAATGGAGGCTCTAGCCCTTCCAGAGCTGAGATATCGAAACTCAAAAATTCGGCCCGAAAAAAAAACGACAGTGGTACCCCTTACGTTTTTTTTTTTTTGGCGAAAAATTAAGTTTCTCCAATCTTCCAAAACTCTGGATTCTGATAGAGGGCCATGAGACTTAGACCTGAGTGCAAAAATGGAGGCTCTAGCCCCTTCCAGAGCTGAGATATCGAAACTCAAAAATTCGGCCCGAAAAAAAACGACAGTGGTACCCCTTACGTTTTTTTTTTGGGCGAAAAATTAAGTTTCTCCAATCTTCCAAATTCTGATAGAGGGCCATGAGACTTAGACCTGAGTGCAAAAATGGAGGCTCTAGCCCTTCCAGAGCTGAGATATCGAAACTCAAAATTCGGCCCGAAAAAAAAACGACAGTGGTACCCCTTACGTTTTTTTTTTTGGGCGAAAAATTAAGTTTCTCCAATCTTCCAAATTCTGGATGATAGAGGGCCATGAGACTTAGACCTGAGTGCAAAAATGGAGGCTCTAGCCCTTCCAGAGCTGAGATATCGAAACTCAAAAATTCGGCCCGAAAAAAAAAACGACAGTGGTACCCCTTACGTTTTTTTTTTTTGGGCGAAAAATTAAGTTTCTCCAATCTTCCAAAACTCTGGATTCTGATAGAGGGCCATGAGACTTAGACCTGAGTGCAAAAATGGAGGCTCTAGCCCCTTCCAGAGCTGAGATATCGAAACTCAAAAATTCGGCGAAAAAAAAAAACGACAGTGGTACCCCTTACGTTTTTTTTTTTGGGCGAAAAATTAAGTTTCTCCAATCTTCCCAAACTCTGGATTCTGATAGAGGGCCATGAGACTTAGACCTGAGTGCAAAAATGGAGGCTCTAGCCCTTCCAGAGCTGAGATATCGAAACTCAAAAATTCGGCCCGAAAAAAAAACGACAGTGGTACCCCTTACGTTTTTTTTTTTGGGCGAAAAATTAAGTTTCTCCAATCTTCCCAAATTCTGATAGAGGGCCATGAGACTTAGACCTGAGTGCAAAAATGGAGGCTCTAGCCCTTCCAGAGCTGAGATATCGAAACTCAAAAATTCGGCCCGAAAAAAAAACGACAGTGGTACCCCTTACGTTTTTTTTTTTTGGGCGAAAAATTAAGTTTCTCCAATCTTCCAAAACTCTGGATTCTGATAGAGGGCCATGAGACTTAGACCTGAGTGCAAAAATGGAGGCTCTAGCCCCTTCCAGAGCTGAGATATCGAAACTCAAAAATTCGGCCCGAAAAAAAAACGACAGTGGTACCCCTTACGTTTTTTTTTTTGGGCGAAAAATTAAGTTTCTCCAATCTTCCCAAATTCTGTTAGAGGGCCATGAGACTTAGACCTGAGTGCAAAATGGAGGCTCTAGCCCCTTCCAGAGCTGAGATATCGAAACTCAAAAATTCGGCCGAAAAAAAAAAACGACAGTGGTACCCCTTACGTTTTTTTTTGGGCGAAAAATTAAGTTTCTCCAATCTTCCCAAATTCTGATAGAGGGCCATGAGACTTAGACCTGAGTGCAAAAATGGAGGCTCTAGCCCCTTCCAGAGCTGAGATATCGAAACTCAAAAATTTGGCCCGAAAAAAAAACGACAGTGGTACCCCTTACGTTTTTTTTTTGGGGGCGAAAAATTAAGTTTCTCCAATCTTCCCAAAACTCTGGATTCTGATAGAGGGCCATGAGACTTAGACCTGAGTGCAAAAATGGAGGCTCTAGCCCCTTCCAGAGCTGAGATATCGAAACTCAAAAATTCGGCCCGAAAAAAAAAACGACAGTGGTACCCCTTACGTTTTTTTTTTGGGCGAAAAATTAAGTTTCTCCAATCTTCCCAAATTCTGATAGAGGGCCATGAGACTTAGACCTGAGTGCAAAAATGGAGGCTCTAGCCCCTTCCAGAGCTGAGATATCGAAACTCAAAAATTCGGCCCGAAAAAAAAACGACAGTGGTACCCCTTACGTTTTTTTTTTTGGCGAAAAATTAAGTTTCTCCAATCTTCCCAAAACTCTGGATTCTGATAGAGGGCCATGAGACTTAGACCTGAGTGCAAAAATGGAGGCTCTAGCCCCTTCCAGAGCTGAGATATCGAAACTCAAAAATTCGGCCCGAAAAAAAAAACGACAGTGGTACCCCTTACGTTTTTTTTTTTGGGCGAAAAATTAAGTTTCTCCAATCTTCCAAACTCTGGATTCTGATAGAGGGCCATGAGACTTAGACCTGAGTGCAAAAATGGAGGCTCTAGCCCCTTCCAGAGCTGAGATATCGAAACTCAAAAATTCGGCCCGAAAAAAAAACGACAGTGGTACCCCTTACGTTTTTTTTTTTTGGGCGAAAAATTAAGTTTCTCCAATCTTCCCAAATTCTGATAGAGGGCCATGAGACTTAGACCTGAGTGCAAAAATGGAGGCTCTAGCCCCTTCCAGAGCTGAGATATCGAAACTCAAAAATTCGGCCCGAAAAAAAAACGACAGTGGTACCCCTTACGTTTTTTTTTGGGCGAAAAATTAAGTTTCTCCAATCTTCCCAAAACTCTGGATTCTGATAGAGGGCCATGAGACTTAGACCTGAGTGCAAAAATGGAGGCTCTAGCCCCTTCCAGAGCTGAGATATCGAAACTCAAAAATTCGGCCCGAAAAAAAAACGACAGTGGTACCCCTTACGTTTTTTTTTTTTGGGCGAAAAATTAAGTTTCTCCAATCTTCTCAAAACTCTGGATTCTGATAGAGGGCCATGAGACTTAGACCTGAGTGCAAAAATGGAGGCTCTAGCCCTTCCAGAGCTGAGATATCGAAACTCAAAAATTCGGCCCAAAAAAAAAACGACAGTGGTACCCCTTACGTTTTTTTTTCGGGCGAAAAATTAAGTTTCTCCAATCTTCTCCAAAACTCTGGATTCTGATAGAGGGCCATGAGACTTAGACCTGAGTGCAAAAATGGAGGCTCTAGCCCCTTCCAGAGCTGAGATATCGAAACTCAAAATTTCGGCCCAAAAAAAAACGACAGTGGTACCCCTTACGTTTTTTTTTTCGGGCGAAAAATTAAGTTTCTCCAATCTTCCCAAAACTCTGGATTCTGATAGAGGGCCATGAGACTTAGACCTGAGTGCAAAAATGGAGGCTCTAGCCCTTCCAGAGCTGAGATATCGAAACTCAAAAATTCGGCCCGAAAAAAAAAACGACAGTGGTACCCCTTACGTTTTTTTTTTCGGGCGAAAAATTAAGTTTCTCCAATCTTCTCAAAACTCTGGATTCTGATAGAGGGCCATGAGACTTAGACCTGAGTGCAAAAATGGAGGCTCTAGCCCCTTCCAGAGCTGAGATATCGAAACTCAAAAATTCGGCCCGAAAAAAAAACGACAGTGGTACCCCTTACGTTTTTTTTTTCGGGCGAAAAATTAAGTTTCTCCAATCTTCCCAAAACTCTGGATTCTGATAGAGGGCCATGAGACTTAGACCTGAGTGCAAAAATGGAGGCTCTAGCCCCTTCCAGAGCTGAGATATCGAAACTCAAAAATTCGGCCCGAAAAAAAAAACGACAGTGGTACCCCTTACGTTTTTTTTTTCGGGCGAAAAATTAAGTTTCTCCAATCTTCTCAAAACTCTGGATTCTGATAGAGGGCCATGAGACTTAGACCTGAGTGCAAAAATGGAGGCTCTAGCCCCTTCCAGAGCTGAGATATCGAAACTCAAAAATTCGGCCCAAAAAAAAAAACGACAGTGGTACCCCTTACGTTTTTTTTTTCGGCCGAAAAATTAAGTTTCTCCAATCTTCTCAAAACTCTGGATTCTGATAGAGGGCCATGAGACTTAGACCTGAGTGCAAAAATGGAGGCTCTAGCCCCTTCCAGAGCTGAGATATCGAAACTCAAAAATTTCGGCCCAAAAAAAAAACGACAGTGGTACCCCTTACGTTTTTTTTTTCGGGCGAAAAATTAAGTTTCTCCAATCTTCCCAAAACTCTGGATTCTGATAGAGGGCCATGAGACTTAGACCTGAGTGCAAAAATGGAGGCTCTAGCCCCTTCCAGAGCTGAGATATCGAAACTCAAAAATTCGGCCCGAAAAAAAAACGACAGTGGTACCCCTTACGTTTTTTTTTTTCGGGCGAAAAATTAAGTTTCTCCAATCTTCCCAAAACTCTGGATTCTGATAGAGGGCCATGAGACTTAGACCTGAGTGCAAAAATGGAGGCTCTAGCCCCTTCCAGAGCTGAGATATCGAAACTCAAAAATTCGGCCCAAAAAAAAACGACAGTGGTACCCCTTACGTTTTTTTTTTTTGGGCGAAAAATTAAGTTTCTCCAATCTTCTCAAACTCTGGATTCTGATAGAGGGCCATGAGACTTAGACCTGAGTGCAAAAATGGAGGCTCTAGCCCCTTCCAGAGCTGAGATATCGAAACTCAAAAATTCGGCCCGAAAAAAAAAACGACAGTGGTACCCCTTACGGTTTTTTTTTTCGGGCGAAAAATTAAGTTTCTCCAATCTTCCCAAAACTCTGGATTCTGATAGAGGGCCATGAGACTTAGACCTGAGTGCAAAAATGGAGGCTCTAGCCCCTTCCAGAGCTGAGATATCGAAACTCAAAAATTCGGCCCGAAAAAAAACGACAGTGGTACCCCTTACGTTTTTTTTTTCGGGCGAAAAATTAAGTTTCTCCAATCTTCCCAAAACTCTGGATTCTGATAGAGGGCATGAGACTTAGACCTGAGTGCAAAAATGGAGGCTCTAGCCCCTTCCAGAGCTGAGATATCGAAACTCAAAAATTCGGCCCCAAAAAAAAACGACAGTGGTACCCCTTACGTTTTTTTTTTCGGGCGAAAAATTAAGTTTCTCCAATCTTCTCAAAACTCTGGATTCTGATAGAGGGCAATGAGACTTAGACCTGAGTGCAAAAATGGAGGCTCTAGCCCCTTCCAGAGCTGAGATATCGAAACTCAAAAATTCGGCCCAAAAAAAAACGACAGTGGTACCCCTTACGTTTTTTTTTTTCGGGCGAAAAATTAAGTTTCTCCAATCTTCTCAAAACTCTGGATTCTGATAGAGGGCCATGAGACTTAGACCTGAGTGCAAAAATGGAGGCTCTAGCCCCTTCCAGAGCTGAGATATCGAAACTCAAAAATTCGGCCCGAAAAAAAAACGACAGTGGTACCCCTTACGGTTTTTTTTTTCGGGCGAAAATTTAAGTTTCTCCAATCTTCCCAAAACTCTGGATTCTGATAGAGGGCCATGAGACTTAGACCTGAGTGCAAAAATGGAGGCTCTAGCCCCTTCCAGAGCTGAGATATCGAAACTCAAAAATTCGTCCCGAAAAAAAAACGACAGTGGTACCCCTTACGTTTTTTTTTTTCGGGCG
Organism: Pimephales promelas; assembly: GCF_016745375.1. Next base: position 15,556,718 of record NW_024121654.1, read on the forward strand.
AAAAATTAAGTTTCTCCAATCTTCCCAAAACTCTGGATTCTGATAGAGGGCATGAGACTTAGACCTGAGTGCAAAAATGGAGGCTCTAGCCCCTTCCAGAGCTGAGATATCGAAACTCAAAAATTCGGCCCAAAAAAAAAACGACAGTGGTACCCCTTACGTTTTTTTTTTCGGGCGAAAAATTAAGTTTCTCCAATCTTCTCAAAACTCTGGATTCTGATAGAGGGCAATGAGACTTAGACCTGAGTGCAAAAATGGAGGCTCTAGCCTCTTCCAGAGCTGAGATGTCGAAACTCAAAAATTCGGCCCAAAAAAAAAACGACAGTGGTACCCCTTACGTTTTTTTTTCGGGCGAAAAATTAAGTTTCTCCAATCTTCCCAAAACTCTGGATTCTGATAGAGGGCAATGAGACTTAGACCTGAGTGCAAAAATGGAGGCTCTAGCCCCTTCCAGAGCTGAGATGTCGAAACTCAAAAATTCGGCCCAAAAAAAAAACGACAGTGGTACCCCTTACGTTTTTTTTTTTCGGGCGAAAAATTAAGTTTCTCCAATCTTCTCAAAACTCTGGATTCTGATAGAGGGCCATGAGACTTAGACCTGAGTGCAAAAATGGAGGCTCTAGCCCCTTCCAGAGCTGAGATATCGAAACTCAAAAATTCGGCCCGAAAAAAAAAACGACAGTGGTACCCCTTACGTTTTGTTTTTTTTTCGGGCGAAAAATTACGTTTCTCCAATCTTTCCAAAACTCTGGATTCTGATAGAGGGCCATGAGACTTAGACTTGAGTGCAAAAATGGAAGCTCTAGTGCCTTTCTGAGCTGAGATATTGAGATCCCACGTAGCCCACCTGCAATCTATTGAATGGGGATTTGGGTAGTGTAATTTTTGGACATTTTAATTAAAGTTCCTGTCATGATAAAAACTATTTTACTATGGGATCCTGGACAGTGGAATTATGGGATGGCGCTTGGTGCTACGGACTCAGGGGCCCCAGCTGAGTGCAGTAAAATAGTTTTTATCATGAAAGAAATTTTAATTAAAATGTCCAAAAAATACACTACCCAAATCCCCATTCAATAGATTGCAGGCGGGATTCTGTCCAATTGCAGCTAATTGCATGAAGGCCGGGTTTAGTACTTTTCAAAAATATTGGGTTATTGGACACATAGTGTGTTCGTGGACAGTCGAATTATGGGATGGCGGTTGGTGCCACAGACTCAGGGGCCCCTATGAGTGCAGATAAATGGTTTTCATCATGACAGGAACTTTAATTATAAAATGTCCATCAAATAAACTGTCTGATTCACCATTCAATAGATTCCAGGTGGGATTCTGTCCACTTGCAGCTTATTGCATGAGGGCCGGGGTTAGTACTTTTCAAAAATACAGAGGGGTCCTTTGCGGAACTGCCTCGGGGGTCCCGAAACTTCGGGCTCCTCCCGTCGGCCCCCCTCCCTTTCGGCGAGGCCCATGGGCGCCGTCGGGCGGTCCCCCAAAAATTTCGGGGAGCCAGCGCGTTCCTCCGCCAGCCCACGTCCGTTTGCCTACGAATCGAAATACAGTGACTTGCTGGCAACCTTCCTGCCAGTACTGTAAAAATACAAGAAAACACAGGATGCATACAGGAAATGACTGTAACATGAATGCATTATCTTCTTTATTTCAGACTCAGAAAACAAAGTCCATAAAAACATACAAATACGACAGACAGACAAATAAACAAAAACAAAGGATTACTATAATCCATATAAACAATTTCTCCAGTGCCTCCAGAGCAGTGAACTATACCTAGTACTGCTCTGGTCAGGCCATATAAGAACAATTATAATTCCATTTTGCGAGTCCATGAGTCTCATCATAAATTTATAAACAGCATTTCTTATTACAGCATTTAGTGTGGTCACATCATTCTGCACACACAACTGGCTTGCACTGGTCCAGCGAGGTACCTTCAAAAGAATCCTTAGAGTATCATTATATGCTACTTGTAGCTTGTGAAAAACAGCTTTAGTATAGCAACACCACAGATGAGGAGTATATAGTGGTGTGCAGTAAGCTTTAAACAGTGCTATTTTTGCAATTTCTGTACACATTCCAAATTTCCGTACCAGCATATTTGCCTGTGCATACAATTTACAGTACTGCCTCTGGATGTCATCATTATCAGAGAGGTCACTCCTTATAATGGACCAAGGTACTTCACTTTCTCCACAACTGCCAGACCCCTTCCTGACAAGTGGAACGGGAAATACAGCATTACGCTGCTCTCCGGTCCTCACAATCATCACAACAGACTTTATTGGATTAAACTTGATGTCATATCGTTCACCATATTCAGTACACACATCAAGCAATTGCTGGAGGCCTGCAGAACATGGTGACATAATGACCAGGTCATCAGCATAAAGTAAATGGTTTAATAGTCTATCCCCTATCATACAGCTGGTCTTACAGTTTTTCAAAGTTCGGGAGAGATCATCCATGTAAAGATTAAAAAGCATGGGTGACAGGATCCCACCCTGCCTCACCCCATTACTCACAGAAAAAGGTCTTGATATCGTACTACCCCATCTAACCTGCATTGTTTGATGTGTGTACCAAAAACCTAATATCCGGATTAGGTAGGGAGGAACCCCTCGCTGTTGCAATTTTTCAAACAGTTTGCCATGATTGATACGGTCAAACGCTTTTGAGGCATCCAAGAATCACAGAAACACAGTGGAGTTCTGCCCTCTGAACTTCCTCACAGCCTCTTTCATGGCATAGATGCACATATCAGTTCCATGTTGACTTTTAAAACCAAACTGCTCGTCAGTGGTAACAACGTATTTCTGAAATCTATCCAGGAGCACAATTTCAAAAACCTTTGATATGACACTAGGCAATGCAATTGGGCTATAATTATCCATAGAGGAGATCTTTCCTGTTTTATCCTTCACTACAGGTGCAAGAACAACAGATAACATAGAGCTGGGCAATATACCATGCATTAACATTGCAGAAAAACATAAAGCAAGTAATACCACAACTCTATGACTGGCAAATTTTAAGTGCTCTGCAGAGATTCTATCCAAGCCACAAGATTTACCCACTGATAGTTTCCCAATGGCTTTAAATACCTCCTCAGCAGGAGATCACATCATCGGGAGGAACATCCCCAATACTGAAGTTTTTAGTTTCTGCGCAGTTGAATAGATCACTATAATGCTTTCTCCACAGCTCCACAATATTATCAGGCCCTGTAACTCCCTCAACACTAAAGGACAGAGGAACTTTAGCAGCATTCATAACCTGAATTTCTTTCCAAAAGTCCTGCACATCATTTTGCAACAATTTTCGCACTAAGGAGTCAGCCCTCAGTTTATACTCCGTTCTTTTTATGTACCATACAGCACGTTTAAATTGCTTATCCATCAATTTTTTATGCTCAAATACAGGTCCGGTCCTTGGTTTACCCACAGAAACCCAATTTAAAAAAGCCACTTTAGCCTGCTGGTGATGTTTCCTTACATACTCATTCCATCCAGGTCGGGCATTTTGTTTTTTAAAACTTCTTTTAGTAAATGGCATACTTGAATCTTTTAATCCAGCCACAACTAGATCATACATCTTACACACGTCCTCTCTATGATTCAGATTTTCACAATTAACATTTCCACACATAAGAGCATTATATGGAATTGAGATATTCCCAAGATTCCTCTCAGTCAGGTAACAATAGTGCAGTAAATCACTCTCTGTGAGCTTTTCCCATCACCCATGTGAGTATCATGAGGGGTTAAAGCAGGTAGACTCTCCACATTTAGTGTAACAGAGACAGGCATGTGATCCACAGTTGCCATCCCATACATGATCTCTAAGTCCACTATACCCTCCTGAGCATCCGCCGTACTTATGCAGTGATCAAGCCAAGAGGTTGTTACGGAAGCCCTGAACCGCAACCTAAAAAAAAAAAAAAAGTCAGTAAAAAAAAAAAAAAATCTGTAAAAAAAAAAAAATCTGTAAAAAAAAAAAAAATCTAGCATTTCGAGATTAAAGTCGAACTGTTTCGAGATTAAAGTCGAAATGTTTCGAGATTAAAGTCGAAATGTTTCGAGATTAAAGTCGGAATGTTTCGAGATTAAAGTCGAAATGTTTCGAGATTAAAGTCGAAATGTTTCGAGATTAAAGTCGAAACATTGTGCATTCATAACAGTGCGCGTCCACTGGCTCAGAGCGCGCGCGCGTGTGTGTGTGTGAAGTCGAACTGCCATGGATAAACACAAAATAGTAGCTTTTTACTTTTATCTGAATTACTTATCTTACTTTATCGTTATAAAATATAATGCGCCGGAATAGACTTTAGCCTATAGGAAAACCAACACGGAAAACACTTTTCAGACTGGATGGAGAATTCCAGCTTTATGAATGAATGAATGAATGAATAGGGCATTTATAGCGCTTTCATCTATGCCTACACTCAAAGTGCTTTACAATCATATGAGAATCTCTCCTCAACCATAAGTGGTTATTAAATCTTAGGAAATCACAGGATCCGGCCAAATGATTGGATACAGAATGATGCACTTAAAATGTATACAGAGCGGTACGTTGAAGAGGGAGACCGAACAGTTACTGTTGTTGTGTTTTCGACCCAGATAGTGTTGACTAGACGAGCACGAAAACACCTCAGAAACACTGCCACTAGCACGTGTGACGTGTGTAGATTTTGTTGAAAGCCCAGATAAAAGTAAAAAGCTACTATTTTGTGTTTATCCATGGTTCGACTTCACACACACACACCAGTGGACGCGCACTGTTATGAATGCACAATGTTTCGACTTTAATCTCGAAACATTTCGACTTTAATCTCGAAACATTTCGACTTTAATCTCGAAACATTCCGACTTTAATCTCGAAACATTTCGACTTCAATCTCGAAACATTTCGACTTTAATCTCGAAACATTTCGACTTTAATCTCGAAACATTTCGACTTTAATCTCGAAATGCTAGATTTTTTTTTTTTTTTTTTTTTTTTTTTTACAGATTTTTTTTTTACAGATTTTTTTTTTTTTTACAGATTTTTTTTTTTTTTTAGGTTGCGGTTCAGGGCTTCCGTAGTACGTATTCCAGGCTTCACTGACATATGTATAGCTATCACTTGGCAAGAAAACCTTACTTGACACGTTTAGCTTATTGTCTTCACAAAACTGGATTAAATGCTGACCAAATAAGGACTTCACATCAGAAATGTCGGCATTAAAATCACCCATTACATAAATACAAGTACATTCACTTTCTTCTATAAAAGAACCAATAAAGGCAAGTCTTAATAAACAGCTTCATTATCATGACATTCAAATGGTGTGTAAATATTCAAAATAATAAAAACATTATTGCCCAAAATAAATTTTACACCTATGCACCAATCGACATTCAGTCTAATCACACTAATAACTGGATCATATTTCTTTCGCCACAATATGGCCACACCTCCAGGTATTCGACCACGCACTATCCCCAAGCTCAAGTCTGTTGTAGACTTGTTGGAGTTAAGCCCCTCCAAATCTTGCTTCGAGAGCCAAGTTTCCTGTATACACAGAATATTAGTGTTCTCAAGCAGTTGATCAACAACCAACCGCCGGGCTTTGTCCGCTGCATTTTGTCCTAGTCGCAGACCCCGAGTGTTATGTTACGACCCTCATAGATATTTAAATCAGAGGCGCATTCATCTCTGCATCCCCAAAAGCCACTATTGCCTTGGGTTTACGCACTTCATAGTAACGTCGCACAAATGCACCCTCTGGCCACAAAGCCGGGTCATACATATCTTTAACATCATCACACTCTGCAACAACTTTAAACGAGCTGTATCTACTCTGTGATGAGTCTATCTTTGTGCAGGTAACTTCGCGACCAAGTTTTTTTCGTAGGTAAAATGAGAGCGTGTCTGCCTCTAGTTCAGGCGCAAAACTCGTAGCAAAGACACTCACCATTTTCGTCCTCACTGTTCGAATGCTACTCCCCGGGCCGGTTCCAACAATGCCACTTCTCTTTTCCCGTTGCTGTGGCCTATTCAGTCGGGGCTTAGGTCTCCCCGAGGTAGCAGCCGAGTGAGGTCTGTGACGTTTGGCTACGGTACTCCATAAAGCAACTGCAGTCGATGTGTTAGCATCCCCTTCCGCCGTACTTTCCGCTGTGTGCGCACTATACATAGGCTGAGCCGGTGCAATTATTGATTCCTAGGTTTATTTTGTTATGAATAAACAAATGTGCAATATATAAAGGAAAAACCTTACAATTAAAGTTGTAATGTTATAATGTTCAAGTTTTTGTTCTAAAAAAAGAAAGATGCACACAGAAAATGACTCTAATATGACCAAATTGATTGATTCGAAGATATTTAGTTTGTTACAAACAATATGCAATCTGTAAAACAAAAACCTCAAAATTATAGTTGAAATGGTATACTGATGGAATTTTTTTGACCTTTAGAAAAAGCTTAAAGTATAGACCAACAAATTGTATGTTTATTAATTTATTTCATGTTGGTACATTTTTGGGAAGTACACCTGTTTTGGAATGGACAAAAAAAAAATCACAATGAAAGCAATTATATAAAAACATTTTTTCATTTGTTTTCATTTATAGAAACCTCATGAGCTGGGAAAATGTAGTTTTATATTTTTCAGAAACTTGAAACATATTTCAGGTCTGAGGGGGTTAATTTTGCATATTTGGCATAATTCAATATTGGCAAATCTTAAATGTACAACTACATACATACAAATCTAATACAATGTGAGAAATAAAACACCAGTTTTAAAAGATGAGATAAAAAAAACAGTAGTCCTAAAGATAACAGTTGGAAAACAGTTTCTCTGTCTAATGGAAAACTAGTTTAACATTAGACAGAACATTCACTGTATGTGTACTGAAATATGTATGTGAAACCTTGGTAAGACTTTACAAAAGTTACATTTATTAAGTAATAATTAAAAGGAAAAATTTTACAGCATTTAGCAATCTTGATCACTTTTATATAAATAAATGTCAATTTATACAACTTGAAAAGTTTTATATATATATATATATATATATAAAATTAGAAATGAACAATGATTTTGTTTTTTTTAAACGCTCAATGTAATTTCATGTTAGCAATTGCAAAAAACTCTTGGTGAACGTATTGAAACTTATTGTAAATTATTATCAGTTTATTAAGTAAAGGAGATGTAAAAATAATTTCAGCACTTTCTACAAGACACATTTTTGCCTTTGAATAAACATAACAATTTAAATAATCATGCTAGAACCAGAAATTTCTGATATTTTTCCAGTTCGACAACATCACAGCTCACTCACTCAAAGGCACTGAAATCGCTGGGCCTTTTGGATCATCAAAGCGGTCCATGGTGTGAATCTGCATGATCATGTGCAGGCCGTAGGTAAGAATGAGCACCATGAGCAGAGAGGTCAGCAGGCCCATCCAAATCCCCGGAGTGAAGAACCCTGCACAATCGCTGGCATACGAGAACATTTCACCTGTAACGTTGAAACCTTGTATCTGTTGGAAAGAAATGATGCATCAATCAGCTGCATTTTTTTTGTGCACTGCAATTCAGAATTTTCACATGACATTATGTCACATCCTTGTAGGAATGCCCATCTAGAGGGTAAAACGTTTTTACCAGGTTTGTACTAAGTACAAATGTAATAAGACAGTGACATTAAAAGACCACTTTTAATAAACACCGTATTGAATGAGCACAAAAGAAGATAAACCCCACGTGCAGTTTCTACATTAAGAGGTTTCCATAGCAAACCATTAAAGAAATGCTTAACTATTTAGTGTGTTGTGTTCATATTCTGGGTTCGCCTATGTTTAGTATGGATAATCAATGAGGCGCATTACTGAATTTGTTTTTTTAATAACACTGGTTTAGATAACATGAACTAAGAATGAATACTTCTACAGTATTTATTCATCTTAGTTAATATTAATTTTTAAAATGTACTAATACATTATTAAAACCAAAGGTTGTTTGTTAACATTAGTTAATACACCATGAACAAACAATTAACAGCTGTATTTTATATCAACTAATATTAATAAATACTGTAACAAATGTATTGCTCATTGTTAGTTCATATTAGTTAACACATTAAACTAATTAAACTTTTTGTAAAGTGTTACCCGCATTTTAGAATGTCCTGCTGTTTTTAGTGAATGAAACTGCGACAGGTGCTGTTGTATATGGATTATATGTGCCCAAAACCTGCACTTTGTTGATCTTTTTGTTTTTCTTCTTTTAAGAGGTAATCTAAATATTCGTGGCTTGAAACAGATGGAAAATTGACATGCCTGTTCAATGAATGTTTTTCTCTCCAGGTCTCCACGTCAGTCATGGATCTGTGAACTATAGTAGTACCTGAAAATCAGTGAAGGTCAGCTTCCATTGGGTGGCGTTGTCCGTAGCATTGCGAGGCACCAGCAGGGGGCTCTGAACACTGCTTACGTTCTGGCAATGGAAAGAATACTCTGCAGGAGCGTAGACACCACCACTGGCGTTAAAGATCGCCCTCTGTCCGTCATACTCCAGCACCACCTGCTCCATGACCGTCCAGTTGCGAGCAGACACAGGAAAGAAGATCTTGCGCATAGCAAAGCTTTAGGGAAGTATTAAAAAAGTCAAATAGTCAAAAGTCTCTTTTAGAGAGCATGCACATCACATCCAACAGCAGCAGCGAATCCTGTTCGTCAAAACCACAAATGATCAATGTCAGTGGACGGATTATGTGTTAAATACTTACATAAGCTTGAAGGATTGGAAACTCAGAACACTTTGGTAATTCAGGACGAGTCTGAAAAACAAATATTTGATACGTTTAAGAAACAGCAGTGAACGATGTTGAAATGTATACTGATTACTGCTTGATAATGCTTGTTCTAACCTTGACAGTGTTTCATTGCAAACTGAACCAGTCAGGTCAGGAGCTGCAGAAGAACCATTAAAAATGTCTTTTCCCAAATCTATTTCATTTCCTTGGAAGCTAGCGAGGAGAGTGTCAGCCCATAGCAAGATGCAGGGTTGCCCCACTGTGTTGTTGAAGACAACTGGAGGTTTCACAGACGGCGATGATGGTGCCTGAAGTAGTGATCTGGCCATAAAATTTCCTGACATTACTGGGGTATCCTCAATGACCTATACAAGAAGGATAAATTACAAAAAAAGACTCATAATTTAGAAACAATGTTAGCACAACTTACAAGACACCCATTGTTATTAAACCCCACTGGGTGTACAGTGTGAAATATGGTGTGAGAATGTTATGTATATTATGTATAAGTTCTGTATACATAAACTTGATAGCACATATGACAATATTATGAGGATGCGCAATCCTATACCCTTTACGTATTGTGTGCTGTGTTCTTTCAGTCAATAACACCGACAACGGAAATAAAGACGTTAATGCAGGGTTTAGGAATGTACAGTGTGTAACGACAGTTTATGAACACCAGGGATTAATTGTTAACCATGGGTAAATTATGAACATTGAAAAGTGAAGCAAGATAACCAAGGAATCCATTTACCTGGGGTTTCCAATGAACCAGTGACTAATGACTAATTATTTCAAGTGTGAATGTGACAAGCCATATAGCGTGAGAGGCAAAAGAGGCAAAAGCATCTGCTAAATCAATAAATGTAAATCTGATCACTTACTCTGGAGGGCTTGAGGCCAGTGTATACAGCGGTGTAAGGCACGTCCTGAGACTTGAACAGATCAAGGACCTTTCCAATGATCTCATCTAAAAGAAAATAAAAGAAATATTACATACTATACCACAGCAATGCTGATGAACACATGGCATCAAATTAGAATTTAACACATATATATATATATATATATATATATATAAAATTAATTATCCAAAAAGAAACATAACTACTCACCATTTTTCAAAAGCAATTCCTTTGATTGAGCCCTGATATTTCAACAAAGCAAAGTCAAAGGGTTATTTTTTTATTATTTATATAATATTATAGTATTTATTCATTCTAGTGCAATGCCCGTGCAAAATCATTTTTTGTGTGTTTTTAGTAATTGTTGGTTTGGGATCTTTAAGTTGCTGAATAGCCTAGGCTACTATTACACATGAGCCAAAACTCTGAGAAAACTATAACATTAAGAATAAAATACAATATTCAGAATTAAACAGTGTAGCTGACTGACTGAGATTTCTTTTGAAAGACTGACTTTTTAAAAAAAAAGAATGACTATTTTTCCAAAAGTGAATGGCTACTTCTTCAAAAAGGAATCGATACTTTTTCATAGTTCTATACAGTTTATATATAGTTTTTCGTAGTTCTATGCATAGTTATGAAACTGTATCGTTAAATTGTAATAAATGTTAATATTGTATTATATATTGTATAACTACATTTTTACACAACTTTTTCCAAAAATCGCTACTTTTTCAAAAAGAATTGCTACTTTTTCAAAAATAATTTAACAAAATAATAACAAAATAAAATAACTCAAATTAAAGTTTGAAATCCATCGCAACGGTTCAAGATATTCGATTAACAGACAGACGTTCCCGTAATTTATAGATAGATTTGAAATATTTTTCATTTTAATTTTAGCTTAAATTTTATTTATTTATTGTGCTTTTGGAAATTTTTTGAAACATTTATATTTAGCTTTCATTTATTTTTAATTTTTCAGTTTTAATTAATTAATAGTAATTTTAATACTTCAACTTATTTTAAGTTAGTGAAGTGCAACATATCAAATTATCAGAACTAAGTTTAAGTTTTTAATACAATACTTATAATTGATTTTATTTCAACTTTCTAATTGTTTTTATTAATAAGAAAAAAAACTGCAAACAGAACAAAGAAGGGTAGTTAACATTATTGAAAAGTGCCTTGCAAAAGCATACAGACATAAACCAATTCCATCATTCTACTGAAATTTTATGCTTTTGTATTGTTTTTGTTTTTTTTGAAGCTCTGAAACACAATTTGGCATCGCAATGTGGATTTGGACAATTTTGAATTGATGAAACTCTGTATGTAATATAAATAGCATTACAGAACATCTTACCCAGCAGTGTAAGGGAGATGGACAGCCAGCAGTGAAGGCTGTGCGGTATTCGGCTTGATTTCCTTTAGGATGCTTGGGTTGATGTGGACTGCTAGGATACCCAGCTCTCCCAGGAATAGTTCCAGGACTGAATCCGATGCAGACCAGTCCAATGCTGGCAGCATCAGAGGACTAGAGGATGTCTGAAGTGCTGACTTGAATACCAGGAGAGAAAAATTGAAGAGAATTTTAAAGAAAAATCTAGACGTGATATTTTGAGGATTAAAAATTATAAAGGGCACACCCACCTCTACATTTAAAAAGACACTGTCTTGTTTGTTCCCAAAAACTCCGCCGTACATGGTGAAGTCATCTATACTTAGCTATATAGTGGGGAGAGCAGGCAACAATAGTCAGTTGTTACATGACATGGCATAAATGTTTGGTATGTTTTTTTAATATTTTACAAATATTAAAATTTATATATATATATATATATATATATTTATAAAATATATATATACTTTGTATATATATATATATATATATATATATACACACTCACAGTCGTGCCCAGAATTAATCATACCCCTGGTAAATATGATCAAAAATGGCTCTAAAAAATAAAACTTCATCGTTTGTCCTTTTGATCTTTCATTCATAAAATTGGCAAAATCCTAACCTTTCGTTTAAGTAAAAGAATTGAAAGTGGGGGGGAAATCACATAATAAAATAAATGTTTTTCTCCAAAACACATTGGCCACAATTATTCATACCCCTAGATTTTTTTATGAATAAAATATCTATGAAGTATATTCCCATTAATATTTACCTTTTTTTACATGAAATTGTCCAGCCATGACTTCTTGTTTCACAGGAGTTTAAATATGAGGAAGCATAAAGGCCAAATTCCCTGAATCATCCATTACAGTGAATAAAACCAAAGAACATGGTTCTTCTGATGTGCATCAAAAGATTGTTGAGCTTCACAAAATAGAAAGTGGATGTAAGAAAATAGCTAAAGAATTGAAAATTCCCATTTTGACCAGCAGGGCAATAATTAAAAGTTTTAATCAACTAAAGATGTTACTTAATAATAAATAATTTCTGCTAGAAATATTATGATGGGCCGTGGTTGGATATTCCATCTGGACAATGATCCAAAACAAACATCAAAATCAACACAAAAAATGTGTTAGGGAGCACAAAATTAAGCTTCTGCCATGACCGTCCCAGACCCTGACCTGAACCATATAAAAAATGAGTGGTCTGAACTGAAGAGAAGAAGCACCAACATGGATCTGGGAATCTGAAGGATCTGGAGAGAGTCTGTAAGGAGGAATGGTCTCTGACCTCTTGTCAGGTGTTCTCCAAACTCATCAGGCATTATAGCAGAAAACTCAAAAAGGAGATTGCAAAAAGGTATTTAATAAAAGGGTATGAATAATTATGGCCAACGTGTTTTGGAGAAAAACATTTATTTTATAATGTGATTTCCCCCGCACTTTCAATTCTTTTACTTAAACGAAAGGTAAGGATTTTGCCAATTTTTTTGAATGAAAGATCAAAAGGATAAACAATGCGGATTTATTTTTTACTGCCATTTTTTTTATAATATTTACCAGGGGTATGATTAATTCTGGTCATGACTGTATATATATATATATATATATATATATATATATATATAGTACTTTTAGTATTTAAAAGAAAATTAAAAAAAACATTTGATAGCTATATTTCAAATACCAAAAACGTGTTCTATAAATTTATAGTCTTGTCATTGAAACATGTATAGTCTTGTAATTTTTCCAATAACGACATTGATTCAGATTACATATACACTGATAATACCTACCAATCATACTTGTTTGAGCCAATGTTTCTCTGGTGTTTAATATTGCAACTTTTGTCATGTCAATGCACAAATGATCACATTTGTACTGTAATGAAATACTGGTATGTCCAAGGGAAGATGAATGGGGAAGTATGACTGTGGCTCAAAGTCACACTATACTGACAAGTCCAGTATCAACGAGAGTAAAAATATCTGAATTAGAGGAAGAAGCTGCTTTACTAATAATTCTGCAATGTAAAATACATTGCTCCTACATTGATCACACAGTAAACTGTTTTTATATCCCACTTTATCTCTTAAAGCAGATCAAAACACAAGAATGCATTAGGGTGGCATTATCTCCCCCACATGTTAAACATATGAAGGCTTTTTACCTGATCCTGTAAGAAGAGCAGCACATTGTGAGGAGCAGTGGACAAGGCAGATTTCAGATAAGACACCAGCTGCCCACCAGACACAGCCTGACCAGCTGCTGGTTGAGCCAGATGTGGCATACTGTAGCTGTATTGACACAGACATCATTCAGTTTGCAAATCTTCTCAACAGAAACAGGATGACATGAAACTTTGTCCACAGTAATCAGCCTCTAACAAGCCCTTTGTTTCCAATTTATCGACAGTCTACCAAGTCACTAGTGAAAGTTGATTCGGCTGCCTGAACACATATAAGAAAGCCACAGCAATGTTCTGGTGTACTATTTAACAATGTAAAAGCAATATTCCAAAAAAACAAACGTGTCACGTACCCATTACTGGTCCACATGAGCAGAGGCACTTGAGCATAACAGCTATAAATCGAAAAGATAAATAATAAAACTGAAGTAAAGGCCATTGTCGACAGACTACTACGCCGCACTCCTACTTCCGTCATTATTAGGGAGAGTCACGTGAATGTCAGAGCGCTGATGATCACGTGACTCTGTTTTTTCATTCTTCTATCATGTGGTTCCCTTCTGACTCGATTCGTTCCTATGATTCGTTCTCGTCTCTGAGCAGCGCGCAGGCGCAAGATGATCTTATGGATATTTGTATTATTTTTTCTAGGGCAACGTGTTTGAAAAGGAAAACGAATATACACTGTACAATCATTAATTTAACTTCATCATTAATATCTATCTATCTATCTATCTATCTATCTATCTATCTATCTATCTATCTATCTATCTATCTATCTATCTGTCTGTCTGTCTGTCTGTCTGTCTGTCCTCAGAAAGAGAAGGTGCAGAGCCCCGCTGTACATTGTACAAAAAATAAACTGTAAAAAAAGGTTGCCCACATTGAAAACTATTTATTTATCAAAAAGGTTATTTTATTCAAACTGCACGATCCCTTTTACTGTATGAATCAATCTTGGTCAGCCCTCGCTATTTTTCACCTGGAGTGTAATAGGACTGTAGCCTACTTTCAGGACCGCTTTATTTAGCTGAAATAGGCTATGACAGCCTCTGTCATATATATTTTCATTTTAATCAAGCAAGCTTATCTTAACAGATCCCTTATTACTATGAGCATTAATATAAAACAAGAATTTGCGTTTAGCACTAAACACAGCTCTCACCTTTATCATCAGCACTTAACTGTAATTCATGCGTTATTGAGAAAATCTTCATCCTCAGTGTTGTTGGCGGAGGGATATCTGATAATGTGACTGCACCCTGTGCCATTCAGCTGTAGGATGGGGACATGAAAAGTAAATAACTTAAGACTATTCGGGATTTGAATTATCGCTATTTTTTGAAGCACTTGTACTTGTGGCTGATTTGTAATAGTGGGTTGATTACATTCAGAACAACTGTGATCCTCTCCGTTTTAGGAGGTGCACTATATTATTTTGCGAATGTGTCCGCACCGCTGGAGCCCGTGCTGCGGTCAGGGCCATCTTTGGTTGTTCTCGCCGGTCGCGACTCGCACCACAGTCAGTGAACAATTGTGATACGTATCAAATCATTCGAGCGATAACTGTTTGCAAAGAGTTCGTTTTACTGTCGGTAATAGGACAACAGACTGATTTTGCATAAATATTTCATTGCATCAACACCGTTTTGCAGATTTTTTTTGCAGCGGAAATTTGGCTAAAGAAGGGAGATCCACTGTAATAACGTTACAACATGGATGAGGAATATGATGTTATCGTATTGGGCACCGGACTCACAGTGAGTAACGCATTCAGGTCACTAATGACTCAGATGAAACAGATGATGATATTGTCGATTGATGCTCGTATGCTTATGCTGTTATCAGAGATGTGACTGTAGGAATAGATGCTTTGCGTTAGATTGAACCTGAGGGCCTATTGCTGACGCATCCTTTGGACCAGTATACTGTGTGTAGTGATCCAGTATTTATCGTCATTTCTACCTGTATACAAGTGCAATCCTTCCCAATTACGTCTTCCCCCGCAATTTCAAAGCCATTGCGGCTGCATCATTACATTGACATGACAGCGGTGATTAAAAAGTAATGACTGATTCAGTGTCTGGTTCTAAGGAGTGGCATCAGGTATCCCGTTTGCTCGTGCGTCGAAAGAGGGGAACATAATGTGTTTAGAGCATATATTTCGCCTTTTACGGGGTCGCCAACGCCGCGAAGCTGTATTGTGCTTAACTGATGTCAGTTCATAGGTTCCTTGCAATTCATCCGTTTTGGACAGGGTTTAGTGGATTTTTTTGTTATTGATATATTTTAAAGGGCCAAATTGAAAAAAAAAACGGGAACGTGATATAGGAAAAATACGTGCAAAATGCAGCATTACTACTAATCAAAAGAACGATAAAAACAGATATGTTTTTACATTATACGTTTCTCTATTTTTCTCATGGAGGATTGTGGGCTGATCTGGGCTGCGGCTCGTGGCTGGATGGGTGTAGCGGTGTCCGAATCAGCAACGAATTGTTCTTTAGAGTCGAATCTTTTCAATTAATCTACCCGAGGGGTTTCGCAGTTATCGAACAGACGTTTTTTTTTTTTTAAATACGTACTGGAAATATGTTTACGATTTGATTATATGATAGTTCTAGCACACAAAGAATTGAATTAAAAAAAAAAAATCAGCCAAGATGTAAATTATAGTAGCCTGTTTTAATGTAAATATCGATCATATTTAGGTTCTAGATTTTTTTTCACGGCTGGAACAAACTGAACTGGAACTCTCAAAATTACAATAATCATATTTCACGAAATTGGCCCCGCTAGGATGTCAGAATGACGTAAACGAATCATAGAATAATTTGGTTTGAGGACCGCTTCATTACACCGAGAACTGTTTAAATGAACCGATTCGCGGAAATGACTCGGACTTTCCATCACTAGTTGGGTGGGGTGACTCGCATCCCAGTGTTCAACGCGGAAGTCAAGGCTATACCGGCGCACATCTCAGCATATATATATATATATATATATATATATATATATATATATATATATATATATATATATATATATATATAAATCCATCACAGATTATTTCAACTGAATGATGTTTATTTGTGTAGGAATGTATTCTCTCTGGGATCATGTCCGTGAATGGGAAGAAAGTTTTGCATATGGACAGAAATCCATACTACGGTGGTGAAAGTTCCTCTATCACACCCCTGGAGGAGGTCATTTATTACTTATTTCATGTCTGCTTGATTTTACACACATTAACCATGAAATGATTTTGTCGAAGAATAAAAGTATAATAAAAATCTGTGTATTTCTACATAAATTAATATTCTATTCTATATTCATTTTAAATGTATATAAAAAATGAATAGTATGTACTTATTAAAAAAATATGAATGGACACCCTTTACAAAAATATTATCATATGATATTTAAATGTTGCATTTATCCTTGTTTTTTATGCATGCACTCACATTTTACATGCCTTTTTTTCTCAGCTGTACAAGAGATTTGGGATTTCAGACAGCCCCCCAGAGTCAATGGGCCGAGGAAGAGACTGGAATGTGGACCTTATTCCTAAATTCTTAATGGCCAATGGTAAAAATACTTATGTAGCATAATTGCTGGTGTGAGAATATTTTTCGAAACATGTTTGGGGATTAGATTGTTGCCCCTTAATTCATGTAATTTTGTAATTTTTCTGTTAGCAACTTTCTGAATAATGATGCACAATCACATTTTGTCATTGTTATCTTCCTTAAGGTCAATTAGTTAAGATGCTTCTATACACTGAAGTGACCAGATATCTTGACTTCAAAGTGGTTGAGGGAAGCTTCGTGTATAAAGGGGGAAAAATCTACAAAGTGCCCTCTACTGAGACAGAGGCACTGGCTTCAAGTGAGTACAGCTACACTGGAAAGAAAATGGTGTAGGATTCTTTTTTACTCAGATATTGCTTGTAAATTAATAAATAATTACAAAAGAAATGGCAAGTAACACACTGAATTGAAATAAAATTTTGAAGTAGAAAGACTAAAATAGTATTTTCGTGTCAAACGTACTCCAATTATCTTTTATTTATAACTTCGGAAAAGTTTTTTTTTTTTTTTTTTACAGTTTGGTATATTGACTGTAGGAATAAATCAAGAATTTATATACAGACTTGTATAGATGACACAAAATATGTGTTGCTTAGACCTAATGGGAATGTTTGAGAAGAGACGTTTCCGGAAGTTCCTAGTTTTTGTGGCCAACTTTGATGAGAATGACCCCAAGACCTTTGAGGGTGTCGATCCCAAACTTACAACAATGGGAGAAGTGTACAAGAAGTTTGACTTAGGACAGGACGTCGTAGACTTCACTGGACATGCCCTGGCCCTCTACAGGACAGATGAGTAAGTGTCAGTGTTACAAAACCTCATAGTGTATACAAATCTTATAAAACATTATTTAAAGCAACACGCTACAGCCATAATCATTTTTACACATTTAAGTTTTTTACTACACTTCATTTGTTTATGTCTGAAGATTTTAATAACAACAGATCTTGTAAAAGGCCATTTCATATCTATATTCTGAAAGGTTTTTAGAGAGGGGTCTTATCTTATATCATTTGCCTTAATTATTTAACATTTTATTCCTGTCCGAAATCCAATTATTATTGACCTTTATTTAACCAGACAAGCAACTTAAGAACAAGTTCTTATTTTCAACAACAGCCTGGCCGGAGAGTTAAAATGTCCTCAAAGACACATTAACATATTAACACACACATACATTCTTTTAAAACGTCCCTACTATATAGTATTCGACAAACAGTAGGCGATTAGTCCCTGGATGAGTTACTACTTACAGTAAGATTCTATCCCACGAGGCCACTGGAGGGGATTTATGAATGGAAGTGAATCAATGCAGCTAAAGCTGGTAGGTCACATTACAGTAACAATATGGTGAATGTAGTATTATGTCTGAATTTCATTCATATAGAACATACTTTTTTAATGGTTGCGCAGTAAATTCAAATGTAGTACCTACTCAGACAGTACACAATATTGGATGCAGTGATGGTGATTTGTTTTCTTTTTTTCTAGTATTTTTTTGATTTATAGAGTCATTAAAAATATATATCCCCTCTGTAAAAACTCTCTAACCCTCTAACATCCCCTCTGTAAAAACCTTTAACTCTAATGTCAACCAAAAAATATTTCTAATACTAAGCAGCAGTACTTTACAGTGATTAAGCTACAGGGTGTCATCTATTATTCATTCACCTGATGTGTCTTGGCTTAATGTCAACAAATAACAATGAAGTATTTTGCATTGATGATAAATGTATTGAATTGAATTCCTCCTAGTTACCTGGAGCAGCCGTGCCTGGAGACCATCAATAGGATCAAACTCTACAGTGAATCTCTGGCACGTTACGGAAAGAGCCCCTACCTGTACCCCCTGTACGGACTGGGGGAGCTGCCTCAGGGGTTTGCTAGGTTAGTGGTCCCTCCCACACCCAATCATTCTCAAGTAATCATGTTGAGTGTCACTGTGAAGCCCTTATGTTTTAAACATGGGCTTTTTGAACTTACAGGTTAAGTGCTATTTATGGAGGAACATACATGCTGAACAAACCAGTGGATGAGATAGTGATGGAGGGAGGACATGTGGTGGGCGTGAAATCAGAAGGAGAGGTACTTTTTTTGCTTAGTTTTTGAAGTGGGATATGACCATAAACTGTAAAAGACGACATGTCTTCACTTCCTTCCACTGTAGAAAAATAAAGCCAAAATGTCCCAGAAATGGCAGCTGCCATCTTGTGCTGATGACATCATTTGGAGCCAGAGTCTCTGCCGTAGCGATCGTGAGGTGGAGCCGCGGTATCAAGGTCCCGCCCAAACTCCCGCAGACTCAATCGCAAGCAAATCTGCCAATCATGAGGCTACATCTCATTTTTATAGCATCAAATAATTAACTAAAACGAACATTTCAACATATATCAGCGTCATAAGAACTACTTAAATTGACAAAAAATGTGCAATTTTTTTCAAGTTTGTCTCATGTCCCAGTCGTTTACTTGGAGAGGGCGGAGTTAATGACCTATACTGCAGCCAGCCACTACGGGGCGATCAAAAATGTTTTGGCTTCACTTTTCAGGACGTGTGCGGCCCACTTGGATATAACAAACTTCTTTTATTGAACAAAATTAAGAAAATAAAATAATTTATTATTACAAAGGGATAAGGCGGGGATTTTCTTTGGAAAAGTTTGAGACAGAATTTATGTTTGAATTTCTTTTCCAAGGTTGCCCGATGCAAACAGCTCATCTGTGACCCAAGCTACATAGCGGACCGTGTGCACAAAGTAGGCCAGGTGATCAGGGTCATCTGCGTCCTCAGCCATCCCATTAAAAACACTAATGATGCCAATTCCTGCCAGATCATCATCCCCCAGAACCAAGTTAACCGCAAATCAGGTTTGTGAAAGCTCTTGTTGATTCTTGTGGTATTTGTATAAAAGGGGAATATTTGCAGAGAATGATTTGCAGGATAAACAAAGATGCATGTGCATTCAGGTAGGCACTACTGTGCAGACACCACTAGAGGGTGCTGCTTACTTTTATTTAAAAAATAAGCTGACCTGCTTATGTCATGAAAAGCTCATGCTTATTTTGTTGTTATTTGCATGTAGATATCTATGTTTGCATGATCTCCTACGCCCATAACGTGGCGGCTCAGGGGAAATACATTGCCATCGTAAGCACCACTGTGGAAACATCTGATCCTGAAGCTGAAATCGAACCTGCTCTGGAACTCATCGAGCCCATTGATCAAAAGTTAGTTTACCTTGCTTTCTATAGTAAAAAACAAAACAAAAAAAGTTCCACAACACAACTGCAAATCTTGATTACAGTTTTGTCAATTATTTTAATGAAAGTTCTTATCAAACAACGTGGGTCAGAATAAGTAGACTATTTAGTTTTAACTACACTCCTCACTCATGGCTGCACTGCAGTCATTAAATGCAATGATTGTTTGTATTATTATTTTGTCATTTTTACAGGTTTGTGGCCATCAGTGACATGTATGAACCCACAGATGATGGGACAGACAGTCAGGTCAGCTTTTGTCTGTTATTTTAATATTCTTTATTTACTATTATCAGTGTTGGTGAAGTTACTTTTAAAAAGTAGTGTAGTATGTTACTCGTTACTTCTTTGAAAAAGGAATCTGTTACTTTACTTAGTTACCTACCATATGGAAAGTAACTTCTTAGGTTACTCGTTACTTTTGCATTACTTTTATATTGCTTGACTGGGCAGAACCCAATATCTGTTCCTAAATGATCAAAAATAATTTCTGGAAGCAATTATATTCAGGCTGTATTCTATGGAAGTCCTAAACTACATGGTGAAGAAAAAAAAGAAAACTTATCTTGTTATTTCGGCATAATAAGGGGACATTCTAATCTGTTGCGCATGAACTGGAGTGCACCTCATCATAAATGAACCGAAACTCAGCGTATGCCTCATGGACATGATAAATATATCTCTCTCTATATATATGTATAAAGCTTGAAATGTCTTTAAATAAAACAAGGCATTTCTCTCTGTAGGCGTTCACTATATGGCGATCCCTATCAAATTCGCTGTCAAATCGCTGAAGACGTTTTTATTCAGAAAGGCGTTTTTGTACTGATTGTTTTATTATTGTTTTTAATTACTGTTCTCCTGTGTAGCACTTTGAGATTCTTCGGAATGAAAAGTTTGTTATAAATAAAATATATTATTATTATTATCATTATTATTAAATCGGTCAAATTACGGAGATCGCTGTCAAATCTGTCCCTGGGAAAAGTAACGTTTCGCCGAATTGAAAAAGTAACTACGCTTCGTTACCAAATTTTCAGTAGAAGCGCATTACATTCCTTTTTACCCGAAAAAGTAGTTACGTTACTGTACCGCATTACACACAACACTGACTATTATAAAAATGAAAGCACGTTCAAAAAGTGAATAAATACTATAAATCCTTCCAGGTAATGAAAACCAATTTAATAGCTCTAGATAACAGTAACAAAACTAGCTTTGCAGTAATTTCTTTTTTAAATTCTTGTGCACTTCTTGACCTCTTCAGTCAGAATCAGAAATATAACCAGTTTTGATGTCATTTCTCCAGATATTTGCATCCCGGTCCTATGACGCCACCACTCATTTTGAAACAACTTGTAACGACATCAAGGACATCTACAAGCGGATGACAGGCAGTGACTTCGACTTTGAGAACATGAAGCGTAAACAGAACGACGTCTTCGGCGAGGACGAGCAGTGAGGGGTGGAGAAGTGACAGAGGAGTGGAGAGGCAATGTTCAGATGGAGGGCAGAGATGGGGCGGGCTGAACGGGATTTACTGGGCTAGGTTCAGAGGTCGCGCAGAGCAGAATCGACAATGCAACGACGTTGTAAATCTCTTTCAACCAGCCTTATCTTTCCCAGAGTGCTCTTTGCTCATTGTCTCCACACCCCTTCGGTGTCTCTGTTCAGATACTATTACAGCACACAGACACACAAACGCTCTATCGCTCACATTCCACAACTCTGCACTACAAAGTGGGCTCACACCAACATGCTACTTTAGATTCTTACACAAGCAGTATGCATCGTTTGCGCAAAATATCCTGTTGAAGTGAAACACGTGTATTTTTGTTCTCTGAATATCGTCTTTGACTGAAGCCCATACATGTGAACGATTCCTTGAATATTGAAGGAGATTTCAAACGTTTTCTCATCCACTTTCGTGATGCATCCCCAACAGTCCTCAGACTGTTAGATAGCATACTGTCGTCACTTTGACATTTAACAGCTTCATGTGAACAGCAGCCTTCCTGTTCTTTAGGAAAGTGTCACTGACAAAAGTATAGTAAGATTATTAACCGCTCACCATTAAACACTACATTTTGACACTTGGACAAAGGATGTAATAGTATATGAAATGCATAAGGTTGTCAGAAATTAAACCTGACTTTGCCACATCTAGCAATCAAAAACTGAACTGACAGTCTCATATCACCACATTTCCTATTCCTCACCCTTCTGCTCCTAAGTTATTTCATAGTTATTTAATTATTTTTTATGATTATTGGTGCATATTCAACGAAATTGAATGAGATGTATAATATGCAGTATAGAAGTGAATTGTAAGCCATTAACTTGTAACTAACATTACAATGTTAAAAATATTGTACGGCCTCAGAATTTCGAATGACCTAATTCTACATTCCTCATCCTCCTGCATTCATTTTGTTTGTAGTGAAAACCGATGTTATCAAATGCAAATGTATGCGAAAATACATAACACGTCAATCACTTAGTTTACGGGAAATGAGTCTTAAGAATGTGGAAGCAATTTTCACTTCCACAGCTGCAGAAGTTAATGATAATGTGAATTGAATGGGTATCAGATCTTCTGTTATTGATAGTAGCCATATCCTGTTGGTTTTCTGGCTTTTGTAAACCAGTCTGACTCCAGTCTACTAAATACTACATACATACTTTAACTTTTGATTGTGATGAACACTATGGATTTCTCTGTGTACTGTTAAGCTTTCCTCTGCATCTTAGATTTCTCTTCCATCTTATCAGCGATTGACACATGTAGTTTCTGCATTTACACTTGGCTATTTGAAACCACAAGACAAACTGACTGGTCATTTTCACCATTACTTACGGTATATCTCGATTCATGCTCGTTTTTGTTTCAAAATGAATCGAATTGCCATGAATAGTTATAGTAGACACTAGTCTGGACCAGATGATTTTGAATCCTCACCATACAGCTTTCAGTGTAGCATTTACAAGCATTGTCATGTTGTTTTCCATATTCGCCTTTACTGAGAAAGTTTTTTCCCCTTTTTTATTTTTAATGGAAAACAAGGAGTGTGACAGTTTTTTAACATTCCTGAAGTTTATTGGGCCAAAGTCACTTATGGCCTTATAGATTTCACATAGAAGCATACAGGTCTTGAACTCTCTTCCTTAGTGCACAAATTAGATTGTGAATTATTGATAACTGGAATTAAATAGAATTACGCTGCATTGCTATATTTGTTATCTTTTGCACCTCTCCAGCATATTGTTGCATATGTTTGGATTAACTGTTTTGTACTGTATTTATTTTCATTTTGTCTTTCATTTTCAATGTTGAAACAACTAAACATCTTTAAAAAAAAACTGACACACAAACTCAACAATTTTAAGTTGTGAATTTCATCTCGTGTTTGAGCAGTCTTGTGCAACAAAAATAAATATGAATAAAACGAATCTTTCTTTGGTTATGTTTGATTATTTTCACATATGAAAGATTTCCTTTTCCTTACAGGACAAAGTAAAGCATTCAATACTCGTTAATAATGTAAAAATATTTTTAAATCACAATTCTCTCGTTATATTATTTCAAATGGATGCATATACACATTACATATATCTGTGCAAACTAACTGGAAGCTTAGAAGAAATATTTGATCATTGTGCAATAATCTCATCCCAACGCTATTATTTAATATATTTATTACATTTGAAATGGTTAATTTCGTGATAAAAAGGCACTGATATACACAACCATTCAAAAGTTTGGAGTTGGTAAGATTTTCAGCATCATTACTCCGGTCTTCAGTGTCATAAGATCCTTCAGAAATCCTTTTATGCGCAAGAAACATCAGTGTCAGTTGTGATACTTTTTATCAGGATTCTTTGATGAATAGAAAATTCAAAAGAACATTATGTTTTTGTAACATTTTTGTTGCAGAATGCATCTTTGCAGAATAAACACGTTCACTTCTTTAAAGCTGCAGTCCGCAGTTTTCCCTCTTTGTCGCCACCTCTGTTCAAAATCTGCAATTACAGTTATTCGTAGAATTATCAACTTTACGAGAGTTGTACTTCGACACGGCACAGAGTGGATGAACACAATGTTTGAGGAGAGTGTGCGGCTGCCAGTCACCGTGCTGGTGTGGATATTGGCATTCAGAATCAGATTATTAGGGGCCAAGCACCGAAGGTGCGGAGGCACCTATTGTATCTGTGCCGGTTCTTATTATTATTAGGGGCCAAGCACCGAAGGTGCGGAGGCACCTATTGTATCTGTGCCGGTTCCTATTATTATTATTATTCTTCTTCCGACTGGGCGTCTATGGCAGCCCATAGACCGGTTTGCGGGAAAGTTGTTTTGGTTTGACATTCTGATAGAGGACAGTCCCAACATTAAATACACCAATTTTGGTGTCTCTAACTCATTCCCTCTAGCGCCACCATCTGTCCAAAGTTTCACTTTTATTATGCTAATAACTTTTGAACCGTAAGGCCTATCAACAAAATTCTTTTTTCTTCTTGTTCCTGAGCTCATGCCGATTCGATCGCACCCTATGACGTCATTTTCCGTCATAAAAAATTGGCCGCCATTTTGAATTTTCCAAAAAACCTACTTTTGCGAACTCGTCCTAGACCGTTTGTCCGATTTTCACCAAAATAGCACCGGATAATCTCCAGGCAGTGCTGACAAAAAGTTATGGAAATCAAGATGATTCGCTTAAACGTTTTTGATAAACGCACAAACTAATTTTACGTAACGCTTGCGAAAACAGACGTAAGGCTGTATCTCCGCAATGCTTCATCCTATTCAGACCAAACTTGGTACATGTAATCACAATCATGACTTGAGGCTACATGCAGCGTTTCGGCGCAGCGCCACCTAGTGGTCCGGAGATATGAAAAATGGCTATTTTTGCTCATAACTTCTGAACGGTTTCTCCAAAAATCAAAAACTTGGTCTCGTTAGATTCAGGGCGTCATGCCGAGTCGACCGATATCCAATTTTCCCAGATCGGCCATTTTGGCTGTCGGCCATTTTGAATTATGTGCTAAAATGCTGTATTTTTTGAACGCATGAACGAATTGTTACGAAACTTGGTATGGGTCATCAGTACGATGCCCTGAAGGAGCCTGAGAAGTTTCGAAACAGCGCCACCTAGTGGTGAATTTTTTTTTTCAAACGCTTATAACTTTGGGTGTGGTACACTTATTTTCACGGGAGTCATATTTTTGAGGTCCTGAATCGTTGCCGAGTCCAACGATATCAAATATGTCGGGTTTCGTCTCACGGATGGCGTAGCGTAGCGATTTAGCGCGAAAAAAACACTTGCCGATATCTTCAAAACCGCTGTTCCGATCGAGACGAAACCACCGTCAGAAACACGGAATCATAGCTTGTTAACTATATGTAAATGCCCAAATGCGAAAATATTGATAGTAAGGGGTAGTAAAATTCAAACAAAGTCATGTGTCAGTCATTTTTTACGTGTTTTTTCATATAAATGTTTATAACTCGGAAGCAAATTGAGATATTTTCACCAAAATTGACACACATATGTATGGGGTCACTCTGAGGACACATAAAAAAAATTGTGGGACTGAGCCTCTTGGTGGCGCTATAATAGAACAAAACGTGAATTTCCCATTGACTTCAATACAGTTTTGTGAAATACAATGCTATACTAAACAAATGCTTTGGTCTAACATTACGAAACTCAGTGTGTGCCATAAGCAGCATGCCCTGAAGGTACTCAAAAGATTTTGAGACAGCGCCACCTGTTGGTCAAAAGTTATAATTAATTTCTGAGAACGCTAATAACTTTTGAACAAATTTGCCTATTGCAATGAAACTGATCTTAATAGATTCCTTGGGTTATGCCGAAAACATAGATGTCAGGTTTTGCATAATCAGCTAAACTTCCTGTCCACCATCTTTATTTCTTTGAGAAACCTTCTTTTTCGAACTCCTCCTAGACCGTTTGTCCGATTTTCACGAAAATTGAATCGTATCATCTCCAGACGGTGCCGAATAAAAGTTATGGATTGCGTGACGATAGACAAAACCGTTTTCGTATACCACAGCATCAAATTTGAGGCATGCTGCCAAAATGACTATTCAGGCTTTATCTCTGCAATGCCTTCACATTTTGACACCAAACTTTGTATGTGTCATTGTCACCTCACTCTGACCACATCACATCTATTTCGTAACTGCGCCACCTATTGTTCGAAAGTGATAACCCATTAAATCATATTATAAGTTAATGTTTATGTGATTTTCTTAGCCATTTGCCCAAAGTTCTCTCAAAATGCCCTTAATTGCTCCTTGCTGCAGTTGGTCTGCCACTCCTTGCCATTTTGGCATATGTTGCCGCTTCTTGCGCTTGGCCCCGGTAATGGCTGCTTGCAGCTATATTTATTAGGGGCCAAGCACCGAAGGTGCGGAGGCACCTATTGTATCTGTGCCGGTTCTTATTATTATTATTATTATTATTCTTCTTCCGACTGGGCGTCTATGGCAGCCCATAGACCGGTTTGCGGGAAAGTTGTTTTGGTTTGACATTCTGATAGAGGACAGTCCCAACTTTAAATACACCAATTTTGGTGTCTCTAACTCATTCCCTCTAGCGCCACCAACTGTCCAAAGTTTCACTTTTATTATGCTAATAACTTTTGAACCGTAAGGCCTATCAACAAAATTCTTTTTTCCTCTTGTTCCTGAGCTCATGCCGATTCGATCGCACCCTATGACGTCATTTTCCGTCATAAAAAAACGGCCGCCATTTTGAATTTTCAAAAAAACCTACTTTTGCGAACTCGTCCTAGACGGTTTGTCCGATTTTCACCAAAATCGCACCGGATCATCTCCAGGCAGTGCTGACAAAAAGTTATGGAATTCAAGATGATTCGAATAACCGTTTTCGATAAACGCGTAAACAAAATTTACGTAGCGCTTGCGAAAACAGACGTGAGGTTGTATCTCCGCAACGCTTACTCGTTTTCACACCAAACTTGGTACGTGTTATCACAAGCATGACCTGAGGCTACGTGCTGCGTTTCGGCGCAGTGCCACCTAGTGGTCCGGAGATATGAAAAATGGCTATTTTTGCTCGTAACTTCTGAACGGTTTGTCCAAAAATCATAAATTTGGTCTCGTTAGATTCAGGGCGTCATGCCGAGTCCACCGATATGCAATTTTCCCAGAACGGCCATTTTGGCGGTCGGCCATTTTGAATTATGTGCTAAAATGCTGTATTTTTTGAACGCATGAACGAATTGTTACGAAACTTGGTATGGGTCATCAGTACGATGCCCTGAAGGAGCCTGAGAAGTTTCGAAACAGCGCCACCTAGTGGTGAATTTTTTTTTTCAAACGCTTATAACTTTGGGTGTGGTACACTTATTTTCACGGGAGTCATATTTTTGAGGTCCTGAATCGTTGCCGAGTCCAACGATATCAAATATGTCGGGTTTCGTCTCACGGATGGCGTAGCGTAGCGATTTAGCGCGAAAAAAACACTTGCCGATATCTTCAAAACCGCTGTTCCGATCGAGACGAAACCACCGTCAGAAACACGGAATCATAGCTTGTTAACTATATGTAAATGCCCAAATGCGAAAATATTGATAGTAAGGGGTAGTAAAATTCAAACAAAGTCATGTGTCAGTCATTTTTTACGTGTTTTTTCATATAAATGTTTATAACTCGGAAGCAAATTGAGATATTTTCACCAAAATTGACACACATATGTATGGGGTCACTCTGAGGACACATAAAAAAAATTGTGGGACTGAGCCTCTTGGTGGCGCTATAATAGAACAAAACGTGAATTTCCCATTGACTTCAATACAGTTTTGTGAAATACAATGCTATACTAAACAAATGCTTTGGTCTAACATTACGAAACTCAGTGTGTGCCATAAGCAGCATGCCCTGAAGGTACTCAAAAGATTTTGAGACAGCGCCACCTGTTGGTCAAAAGTTATAATTAATTTCTGAGAACGCTAATAACTTTTGAATAAATTTGCCTATTGCAATGAAACTGATCTTAATAGATTCCTTCTGTTATGCCGAAAACATAGATATCAGGTTTTCCATAATCAGACAAACTTCCTGTTCGTCATCTTTATTTCTTTGAAAAACCTTCTTTTTCGAACTCCTCCTAGACCGTTTGTCCGATTTTCACGAAAATTGAATCGTATCATCTCCAGACCGTGCCGACTAAAAGTTATGAATTGCACGATGATAGACAAAACCGTTTTCGTATACCACAGCGTCAAAATGTAGGCATGCTGCCAAAATTACTATTTAGGCTTTATCTCTGCAATGCCTTCACATTTTGACACCAAACTTTGCATGTGTCATTGTCACCTCACTCTGACCACATCACATCTATTTCGTAACTGCGCCACCTATTGTTCGAAAGTGATAACCCATTAAATCATCTTATAAGTTAATGTTTATGTGATTTTCTTAGCCATTTGCCCAAAGTTCTCTCAAAATGCCCTTAATTGCTCCTTGCTGCAGTTGGTCTGCCACTCCTTGCCATTTTGGCATATGTTGCCGCTTCTTGCGCTTGGCCCCGGTAATGGCTGCTTGCAGCTATATTTATTATTATTATTATTCTTCTTCCGACTGGGCGTCTATGGCAGCCCATAGACCGGTTTGCGGGAAAGTTGTTTTGGTTTGACATTCTGATAGAGGACAGTCCCAACTTTAAATACACCAATTTTGGTGTCTCTAACTCATTCCCTCTAGCGCCACCAACTGTCCAAAGTTTCACTTTTATTATGCTAATAACTTTTGAACCGTAAGGCCTATCAACAAAATTCTTTTTTCCTCTTGTTCCTGAGCTCATGCCGATTCGATCGCACCCTATGACGCCATTTTCCGTCATAAAAAAACGGCCGCCATTTTGAATTTTCCAAAAAACCTACTTTTGCGAACTCGTCCTAGACGGTTTGTCCGATTTTCACCAAAATCGCACCGGATCATCTCCAGGCAGTGCTGACAAAAAGTTATGGAATTCAAGATGATTCGAATAACCGTTTTCGATAAACGCGTAAACAAAATTTACGTAGCGCTTGCAAAAACAGACGTGAGGTTGTATCTCCGCAACGCTTACTCGTTTTCACACCAAACTTGGTACGTGTTATCACAAGCATGACCTGAGGCTACGTGCTGCGTTTCGGCGCAGCGCCACCTAGTGGTCCGGAGATATGAAAAATGGCTATTTTTGCTCGTAACTTCTGAACGGTTTCTCCAAAAATCAAAAACTTGGTCTCGTTAGATTCAGGGCGTCATGCCGAGTCGACCGATATCCAATTTTCCCAGATCGGCCATTTTGGCTGTCGGCCATTTTGAATTATGTGCTAAAATGCTGTATTTTTTGAACGCATGAACGAATTGTTACGAAACTCGTTATGGGTCATCAGTACGATGCCCTGAAGGAGCCTGAGAAGTTTCGAAACAGCGCCACCTAGTGGTGAATTGTTTTATTCAAACGCTTATAACTTTGGGTGTGGTACACTTATTTTCACGGGAGTCATGTTTTTGAGGTCCTGAATCGTTGCCGAGTCCAACGATACCAAATATGTCGGGTTTCGTCTCACGGATGGCGTAGCGTAGCGATTTAGCGCGAAAAAAACACTTGGCGATATCTTCAAAACCGCTGTTCCGATCGAGACGAAACCACCGCCAGAAACACGGAATCATAGCTTGTTAACTATATGCTAATGCCCAAATGCGTAAATATTGATAGTAAGGGGTAGTAAAATTCAAACAAAGTCATGTGTCAGTCATTTTTTACGTGTTTTTTCATATAAATGTTTATAACTCGGAAGTAAATTGAGATATTTGCACCAAAATTGACACACATATGTATGGGGTCACTCTGAGGACACATAAAAAAAATTGTGGGACTGAGCCTCTTGGTGGCGCTATAATAGAACAAAACGTGAAATTCCCATTGACTTCAATACAGTTTTGTGAAATACAATGCTATACTAAACAAATGCTTTGGTCTAACATTACGAAACTCAGTGTGTGCCATAAGCAGCATGCCCTGAAGGTACTCAAAAGATTTTGAGACAGCGCCACCTGTTGGTCAAAAGTTATAATTAATTTCTGAGAACGCTAATAACTTTTGAATAAATTTGCCTATTGCAATGAAACTGATCTTAATAGATTCCTTGGGTTATGCCGAAAACATAGATATCAGGTTTTGCATAATCAGCCAAACTTCCTGTC
Source organism: Pimephales promelas (assembly GCF_016745375.1). The sequence continues at coordinate 15,587,139 of NW_024121654.1, forward strand.
CGCCATCTTTATTTCTTTGAAAAGCCTTCTTTTTCGAACTCCTCCTAGACCGTTTGTCCGATTTTCACGAAAATTTAATCGCATCATCTCCAGACCGTGCCGACTAAAAGTTATGAATTGCACGATGATAGACAAAACCGTTTTCGTATACCACAGCATCAAAGTTTAGGCATGCTGCCAAAATTACTATTTAGGCTTTATCTCTGCAATGCCTTCACATTTTGACACCAAACTTTGCATGTGTCATTGTCACCTCCCTCTGACCACATCACATCTATTTCGTAACTGCGCCACCTATTGTTCGAAAGTGATAACCCATTAAATCATCTTATAAGTTAATGTTTATGTGATTTTTTTAGCCATTTGCCCAAAGTTCTCTCAAAATGCCCTTAATTGCTCCTTGCTGCAGTTGGTCTGCCACTCCTTGCCATTTTGGCATATGTTGCCGCTTCTTGCGCTTGGCCCCGGTAATGGCTGCTTGCAGCTATATTTCTTTTTGGAAGTATGACCAACATAAGAATTTTCACTGGAAAATGTCATCTGAACTAGTAAGTAACATCCACTTTTGTTCTGACATTGCAGTAAATCGCGCTGAAAATCTAAAAATCGCTTATCATATCACGCAAAACCGTGCAGATTATACTTTGTTCACAAATAGTTAATGTTAACCGCAGCATTGCGTGACTTCATGTAATGTCCTTTCCAATATGTATCCTTGTTTTCGCATGGGTCCGGTTGCAGTCTCTTTTTTTCTGTAAGTTAGCCACTCCGAACTCCGAAAAAAGTCTTTTGCATTTTACAGCGGATGAGTCTCTAGTTGTCACTGGTGATTGTCGTTTAAATCTTTCTGGATTCGCCATCAAATTGATAAGTTTAATTATATCAAGTGCTGTGAGAAAAGGCTATAAACCTCCAACTCCAACATCCCCACGCAATATAGTCGACTAGCCGAGACTTTGTGTGTACAGATGTGACATAATGACGCAAAGACATACTCGAATCTCCCGCGGAAATCCACGAGTACCACTGGAGTTAAAAAATTTAATTAACATTGTAATTAACATTACAAGCTTACCGGTTTTGATTTCGAGCTTAGGCAAGCAGATAGTTTTGAACACTGGATGCATTTTCTCAAATATGTATTCTGGATCATTTTTAACCCCAAAAAAGTTATGGAGTGCAGCTTTAAGAAAAAATAAATTAAATCTTACTGACCCAAACTTTTGAAAAGTAGTTTACCATTATGTTTAAATGCATATATGTGGACCAATCAATGCAAGAAAGCATCTTTCAATTCATCATAGTTGTGTGTATTCGAAGTCTCTGTTTTATTCCCGATCACTCGTTTGTTTGCACTGTCTAATAGCACAAGATTCAAGTTCCAGTGTGTTTTCTGTACCTTTTATGTAGATGTTGAAATATGGTGTGCTGGTTATCTATTGGTGATCCACAACATAGCTCTCGTAGGACTGGCCCAGAAGTCTCTCTACATCCACCTCCGGCACTACCAACATTGAGCTGAGTGACGCTTCCTGGATGAGTCCTTCAGATTCTTGTCTTGTAGAGTGACAGGAAAATGCTCATCTCCTTTTTTATCCATCCCATGGCTAGCGAAGTGTTCTTATTTGTTTGCGCATGATGGAAACCCGTTTGATCAGTTGCCTTTATGACCTCTATCTGGTTTGTTGAAATTGGCCTGAAAGTGGAAGAAAACACCAAAACAAGCTCATCACATGTGGGAAAATCAGTCTGAAAATCAATTTGATGTCTCACTAAATAAGATTAAAAACAAAATGCAGTGTTACCTACCCAACAGCCCTTGAGTGAGGTGAGAGAGGCCCTTTCCATTAGCAATATAGAAGCCCAGGTGCTCCATTTGAAAGTATTGGGATGGTTGTAACGATGGAAGAGAATTAAGAACCGCACACCATCTCCGAGCTCAATCCAGCAGCTATGGTGCTCTTCAACAGTGATTCTCAAACTGTGCCACTCCAAATATCCTCTCTGATTGGTAGGCAGCGTCTCGATTCCCTTCCCTTTCTGCCTCTACTACCACTGAGTCCAGTGTTAAAGTGATCATAA